>VWZK01000576.1:0-88424 GCA_013396935.1 Baryphthengus martii
TGGTTGGACTTGATCTTGGAGGTCTTTTCAACCTTAATGATTTTGTGATTCCGTGATCGTGTTTGTTGGACTCTCAGAATGTGTAATTAAGAACTTACTCAATATTTACTGAAGATGAGAAAGTACAGGAACTAATTCTGCTAAATATTTTTTGAAAAGGCCAAGCTAGACTGTTAATGACATTTCGAGGTGTGTGTGCAAATTCATTGACAGTGATAAACCCAGAATTGCAATAGAAGGCAAATTATTTCTACTCAGCGAGGAATATAGTATAAAGATGCTCATTATACCCCTGACAGAGTTAATGCACAAACAAGTTGAAAAACCATCAAAACAAGACTCTTTAGAGTCTCTCAAATTGTCAGGAACTAGTTCTTGGTTAGCTGTGAGCTAATCTCTGTTTTCTATATGTTATGATAAAGAACAGAAGTACACAGCACTCGGAAGCTGATAATCAGTAGTCTAGGTAGCAAGTCTTAAGTACCGAAAAGCCGTAGTGTGTTGATTTGAGAAGTAATTTCTGAGTAACCCTGCAAATAACTCTTCTAGTCTCATTTTTTCTAAATTTGTTTTCTATTGTGATCTCAATTAATTAATTATGTTCACATTTGTTTCTAATGTTTATGGTTGAACACACACTGTTCACAGTTGATGAACAAAGCAAATTCACAGAAGCAATTAAAACATGATGAAGAAAGCAGTGGACAAATTTTCTGTTTTGATTCCCTGAATAGAGTTTTGTTATCATAGTGAATTTAAAGCATGAGGCGTTCTGAAATCTGGAGGTGTAGTTGTTTTGTCATATCTGCTGTAAAATGATATCTGTTGAAAAATTCTGGTAAGCTGAGCTTAAAAGAAGTGAATAAGTTTTTGTGGTTAGGGGAAACACGTGCATTTTATGATTAATATGTATCTTTGTCTGTCTCTCTTCTGTGGTGTAGGCGTGAGTCTCCCATCTTCCAAGACGTGTAGTAACCTAAGCTACATTTTGAGCCTGATGGAAGCCAGTGCTTGCTCGTTCCCCCATCAGTTTGCACTTAGCAGTTTAAATAAAAGACAATGGGAGAATCTCACTCTGCTTGTTCCATTGGGTTTGCTGTTGCCAGGGAATAGAGACCTCACTACACCTGAGGAAGGGGCTGTTCCATGTCTCATATTATCACCATGTACTACTAAGCAGATTGACTTGTGCTTCCAGCTCCATTTGCTGGAGAGATAGGTGGCGTGTTTTTTTGTTTGCTTTTGAGTTTCTTTTTTACAGTTAGTATGTAGAAGTCTGTCATATTCTTGAAGCCGAAATGTGGAGTGTTTGAAAAGAGCATCTCCTTTTGACCGCTATATTGCCATTCACCCTCAAAGCATATCAGTTGAGTGAGTGCTGCAGGAAGATGTGTGGCAACCAGTAATGCTGTTGTCCTTCTCCTCCCTCTGTCCCTGCCCCTGCACACACGCGCTAACACACAGATGTATATGCGCATCGTGATGTGCCAAAGTGGAAAAGATGGCGTGAACTCTTGTCATCCGCTTCAGTGTGAGGTCAGCAGACTTATATTTGAGCAACTATAAATACCAGCTTTGATTGGCAACTTGCTTTACCTGAAGCAGGAACTGCTCACATAAACTCTTCTCATTGGGCTGTGGAAGGGTAGCAGCTAGGTCATGGTTTCTGATCACAGCCTAAGTACGCTTTTCTAAAACGTTTTTTTTTTTTGTTGTTGCTACTGTGCCACACTGGAGTGTGTCTGCTCTTGTATTTTCTCTAAGCCTTGAAATCCTCATACAGACTTTGCTAGTTTGCATTCTCACTACTGCCTTTGAATCAGATGTTGTACCTCCTTCCTGCACCAACACTTTCCATAGCCGGCACTTTTTACACAGTTTCAGGTAACCAACAGCAAATCTATTTCGGTCTCTCTTACAGCACCACTAGTTTGTACTGGAAGCCTTAATGACAGTAACCTCTTTCCTCCCCTTGAGGCAGTCTGAGTGTTGTGTTTAAGAAAGGCATTTGAAATCTAATAAGGTATTCAGAGCACTGTTTCATTTTGAGAATGGTTTCCTTGGGCAGGGTCACCGTCAATTTAATATTTCACCTCATCAGGACTCTCACATTTTCCTTAAGTTGGTTGCCTGAAAAGCCACCAAGAAAATTTTAATTCATTCACACCATTTCTTTTACCTTAATGGTGCCATAGTAAGAAAGAAAATTGATCCAGAACTGTACAAAGTGCTTTTCTTCACTTGACAATGTAGTGTCAGCCATGCTTCACAAAAGGATTAAAGTCATCCTGTTAGCGTTTTGTACCATTTCAACCTGTTAGGATTCTGGGTGACAGTCAGTACAGGGATGTCAAAATCTGCTCGGTTCTCTGTGCAATCTTAAAGCAGTTTAGCTCTATTGGAGTACATAGTGGAGCAGAAAGCAGATTGTCTCAAGGAGCTTGATATTTGCTTGGTGTGTTGTTTTAGGCTTGTGTTTTGTGTTGGGTTTTTTTGGGTTT
Source organism: Baryphthengus martii (assembly GCA_013396935.1). NCBI lineage: Eukaryota > Metazoa > Chordata > Aves > Coraciiformes > Momotidae > Baryphthengus > Baryphthengus martii. Next base: position 2,502 of record VWZK01000576.1, read on the forward strand.
GTTTCTTTGTTGTGGCGTTGTTTGTTGCTTTTGTTTTGTTGTTTTTTTTAAATTCTCTGGACCAGTTAGGACTGAGTGAGTCTGGCAAAATCATGGAGATTTTTAAGGCAGGGACGTCTTTGTACACATGGAAGAACCAATCTGTTTGTCAGTCCAGGTACTAACCTAGTCTGATTATTTTCTATTATGATGATTCAATAGTTTGGTTGTTTAGAGTTTAGTAGAGTTTGATTGAGCCGTTTTTAGTAGAATTTAGACAAGTTGGAAAAGTCAACTTACACAGCTGTGAATTTTACTCATGCATAAGAGCTTTGCCTACAGGGTATTAGTGCCTAGGAGAGGATTATGTGACAGACAGCAGCAATCAATGAGGTGCCAAATATAACCACAGTAAGGAAGTAACTGGACAAATTACAGGATTTGGTGGTTTGGAACTTCTTCGTGGTATGTCAATGAGATTTCTGCAGAGTTTGGTTATACAAAACCGGCAGGAATTACTATTCTGGTGAGACATGTCTGAAGGAGCTCATGCTGGGATTGTATTAGGAAGGAGAAGAGTGCACACAGACACAAACCAGCCCCTTTTTTGGGTTACAACTCTTGTAGTTCACCTTGCTTGGTAAGCAGGCAAGGAGTCAAACAAATGAGTTTGTTGTGAGTGTGTTATGAGTACATACCACATTTAACAAACTAGATAACTAAGGAAGAAAATTAGGGTGACCTGATGAGTCAGATATGGACAGGGTAGTAGTAGGTGTTGGCTCCTAGCATGGATTGTTTGCAGTTTCCAAACTTACACTGATTGTATTTGCTTTTAAACGCCTGGGAGGATGATCTGTGGCTAAACTGCGGGTTTGTTTTCTGCGCTCTGGCCATTTCACCTGCGTACAGCCCAGCTCCATTTCACTTGTTTCACATGTCCTATTTTTTCTGGAGCATAAGGAGGGAACCCACAAGGGTTGATACATCCAGGTGAGCAATGCTCTGCTCTTGGCAAGCTTTGTTATCTGTAGGTGCTCCAAGGGGGAAGAGTACTGGTCATTCTGCTTTCAGAAATCGCATGTTATGCTACTGAATGTGAGCGCGGAGGATTTGTTTGGCAGCCTGCTAGCCTGTCTTGATCTTGCAAAGGATCAGCTCTTTGTTAACCAGGTTGCAGTTTACAGCTTGGAGGCATTATCTTGCTTGAATAACTTTAAAGCCAGAGAAATTCAGTGTCCATGAGTGAATGTGACAGGACCATGACCACAAGTCAGACAGATCCACCATTACTTGTTTTTGAAGTGGTTCGTAGTCTCTACTAATTGATTTCCTGGAATATAAACCCCTACTAGATCGAAGTGAGCCTTTAAATGGGGAAAACTGCAATTAAGTTGGGCAAGTTTATTAAATAAAAGACTTGAAGAAGAATCTGCAATAACACTGCCTCTAGAGTTTGTGAAGTTTGAAACCTTTCAAAATATATTTTCATTCCAGTATCTCCCTGTACTTCCGCAGCTACTCCTTTTCTTTTCTTTTCTTTGTTTCTGAGGCTCAACTTTGAGTCTGCTCCTCATTGCAACTAAGCCTGTGACACCTCAGGTTTCTGTTAGTCTAGTAGTTTCCTTTCAAAGTCTGTCTCCTGCTATCTGTCTGCCTGCCCCATTGGAAGTGCCTGTGTGTGTGTGAAGTGGCTAATACATCATTGTGGCATAACGATGTCACACATGGTGACGCCATTTGTCATGGTGGGTTTGAATAAGGATCACATTCAATCTCTCAGGTGCTGCAGATCAATTTACTGCTTTTTAAATTTTATTATTGTTTTAAGAGTCCCACTTTTCCAAAAGATTCCCAGAAATGGTAATTCTCCTGTGTAATTCTCCATGTAATTCTGTGAATAACAGAGTTCATTGTTACTGCTTGAAATCTGGTGGCCAGTGGGGTCAGGAGGTTTGAGTGCCGTAGCCATTGCCAATATTTGGTTTTGGGGGCTTTTTGGAACCTGCTGACTATGAAGCACTATACTTACTCACACGCTGAGTGTCATGCTGTCTGGATAGTGGCTGAAATAAAACTGAATTGTCTCCATACTGTCCCTTTTGCCAGGTATTAAGGGAAAAAATGTGTAGTGTTTACTTGCGCTATGGTGCACTCTAGCCATTTCCAGCCTGAGGCTCCTATAAAATGGTATATTATTGTAGTCTGGTGCTATGTTCATTAAAGCTAAGTTAAAATATACCATAAATTTCATTTGATGTTTATGGATTAATTAAATGATAGCTTATCCAAATGATCACACATTATTCCTCCAACAGACATGTGATGACGATTACACCAGACTTTCTTGATCTTTGAACTAAGAAATTTATTTTTGCTAGTCTTAATTCATTAAGCCCTTTTAAAATTCTTACTTCATCTGTGGTATTGTTCTTATGCCCTGTGTCTATGTTTCCAAAATTCTTGTTGGGGAATCAAATTATTTTTTTAGAAGGAAAAAAAAACAAAAACGTTTCAAACAACATTATTTTGGAAAAAGCCATGCTAAGGGCTACTTGTACCACTTAGGTCTCTTAATGAAGAGCATCATCCTCCAAAGGAAAAGAGTTTAATCTTGTTTCCCAAAACCACCGGATGCTTTCTGACCTTTTATTAAAATTCAAATATATTCTCAAGAGTGCCACAGACACCCTTGTGATAGCTTAATAGATCTTCTCACATTTTCCAGGTAAGAGACTTTCAGAAGCTGTAAGAACAATGCTGAAGGGCCTTGGAGTCATCTGCACCTCTTGTCATTCCCAGTGAATGTTTATTTAGAAACTTCTGTGGCTGTGCACGCTGAGTGACAGGTCCTCTTGCCGTTACGACCAAAGCACATATGGGAGATGTTATTTCAACATGATGCTCTTAACTAGAAAGACACTGAAGAGCCTTTTTTCCTATATTTTCTCACACTCAAAATAATGTCTTAATTTAATGTCAGAAAAGTATCAAAAATTTTATTTTTTTTTTCTTTTTAGCCCTCATAAAACTAGAGTCTTTTTCAGAAGCGAGTTAGTAATGGGAAAGCAAGAATTCATACAGCAGACCTCCCCCACAACTGATTGCTGAGGGCCAAGTGATTTTTCAAAGTATCATTGCACTCCTATCTCGGTTTCAGTTGCAGCTTATTACTCAAGAGTGGGCTGCCAGGCATACTGTCTTGCTCTTACTTCACATGTTTTGTGCTGATGTACTTCCATTTTCTTCCATCTACAAGAGCTTCCTGATTTGTTATTTACAAATTTGTATTTTCTCCTTCTGCATTCTCTTATCTCAGTCCCTTCTTTTATTTGCTGCAAAGAGCACAGCTACAGTTAAAAGGGGTTTCACACTTTCAGTACACGATTTTTAGTGTACAGAAAAGAAGCAAGTTAGCAGTTCAGAGACGGTGATCCTTCTCTTCATTAGGGAGTTTTTCCCTCACTTTAAATGACATGATGGAAAAAAAAACAATTGTGCTATTAAAACCAAGTACCTAGTCAATAGTAGATATAAGAAAAGGATAACATTGATAAAACTTGACTTTTTGAAGGCAGTTTCAGAAAACTGATTTTACAAAACAGAATGAAGTACTTAGGTATTAAGTTTTGATTTATTTTTGTTCATGCTGAAAGTCCTAGCTTTTGCAGTACTCACACTCTAGATTTGGAAAAGAAAATCAAGTACCATATTTAAATCATAGAATCCTTCTGATTGGAAGAGATCTTCAAGATCATCAAGCCCAACTGTTAACTCAGTGCTCCCAGGTCACCACTAGACCATGTCCTTAAGTGCCACAACTACTTGTTTTTTAAATCCCTCCAGGGATGGTGACTCCACCACTTCCCCGGGCAACCTGTTCCAGGGCTCTACAACCCTTTTGGTGAAGAAGTTTTTCCTAGTATCCAATCTAAATCTCCCCTGGCACAACTTGAGACCATTTCCTCTTGTCCTATCACTCGTTACTTGGAAGAACAGACTGCCCCGTACCTTCCTCCAACCTCCTTTCAGTTGGTTGTAGAGAACAAGAAGGTCTTCCCTGAGCCTCCTTTTCTCCAGGCTAAACAAGCCCACTTCCCTCAGCTACTCCTGATTAAGACTTGTTCTCTAGACCCTTCACCAGCTTGACACATCTTTTCACTTTTGTGACTTCCCTATATTCCAAAAAGCACAGGGAGTGAAATGAAAGGAAATCTCCCTGAAATAGTCCAGCAGAGTGTGGTTATGAAAGCACAGGCTATTTAAGGTAGTGTAATAATAAATGGTAATGAAGGGAAGGAAAAGAAAGATGAGGCAAGTACAAAATTGAACAGTTGACATTAGTGACTCCGTGTTGAGCTTTCCAAAATTATCTCCCTTAGCTTTTCATTTTCTCCTTGAGCTACAACTGGCAAATGCCTTGTAAATCAAAATGAGAGGCAACAAAATAGTAGGTAGTTTGCAACAATAAACTTAAGCGATAATGATCTTGGAGCTCAAGTGTCTGAAATAATTAGCACCTTTTGAGGTTACTTAAATACAAAACCACAACTGGTTTCCTAGAGGAATTTTAAAAAGCCTTTTGATGCAAATAAAGGAGAGAGATTTTCCTCATTTGTTGAATAATTAAAGGTAATTCTTTGTTTTGTTAAAAATCACTGTAATGTTGAACTACTTTGGTAAAAGTTGGAAAAGCTGGAGAAAACTAAGCCACCTTATTCTCAACACGAGGACATATTATTTGTTTTCTAAACGTCTCTGCATATATTATTTTTCTTATGCTATTCCTCTGGACTATTATGCTTTTCTGTAATTCTTATTATTTACATGAAACATAATAGCAGTGGAGCTGTTTAGATTACGCAGGGAGGAAAAGCCATAAGTAAAGCATTGGTCTCCCTGTTAATCCTGAATGTACCAAAATATCTGGTAAGTGTTTGAGCATTGGAATGTCAGAGAAAACAATGCAGTAGTGTAGCATCATAGAATGTTTTGGGTTGGAAGGAACGTTTAAAGGTCTTCTAGTCCAACCCTGCTGCAGTGACTAGAGACGCCTTATCTAGATCAGGTTGCCCAGAGCCCTGTCCAGCCTCACCTTGAATGTTTCCAGGGTTGAGATATCTACCACCTCTTTGGGAAAGCTGATCCAGTGTTTCACCACCCTCATATACTTAAGTAATTAATTTTTTTTTATTACATTACTCAAGTACTAAGACTTTTGCTTTTTACATAGTTATTCTATAAAACTGTGAACACCCACATACATTTTAAGGACACTTGGAGAATTTTCTAGTTCAAGGTGACATTGTGTTTGTGAGCATTAATCCATTTTAATTAATGCTGCTAATTAGAAAACCTGTAAAACTGTCTTGTGTAATATTGAATTGATGCAGAAGCGAATGAGTTAAAAGAAAATGGACTGTATGTTGTGGGTGAGCCAATACAGTGTGGATGTTATAAAATCCTCCCTGGCCCAGAAATACCTGAAGCAACACCAGTTTGATTCTGGTTAGATGATGGGTCCAGACGCAGAATAACCCAGCAGAACTTAGTAACTTACACTATGAGATCTGACTGATTGCTTGTATTGCACAACAGGATCTCTCTAAGGCCCAAATGTTAGCTTTCTATTAGCAATTCGGAATGAGATGATGAGGTTTTGAATTCATGTCCACCGTCTCACAGACGTCCTGGACAGTGTTACCTGAATTAGGAATTTCATCACTGTGCAGCCCTAGAAAAACTCCTGCATTTGATCAGTAGCACACCCAGAAAAAAACAGAATGCAGTGGACCTTATTTAAAATTAATTAAGTGTGGAGGGGTCCACAGGCTACAAAGTGGGTATCTGCTCCACTACGGTCCTCCATGAACTGCGAGGGGACAACCTGTGTCAGCATGTTCTTCACCGCGGGCTGCAGGTCAATCTCTACTTCAGTACCTGGAGCACCACCTCCCCTGACCTTGGTGAATGTAAGGCTGTTTCACCTTCCCCAACCTCGCCCCATTCTTCTTATATAGCTGCTGTGTAGTTTTTGGGGTTTTTTTACCTTCTCTTAAATGTGTTATCACAGAGGTTCCACCAGCATCACTGATAATCTCAGCTTTGGGTCCATTTTGGAACTGGCTGAAATTGGCTCTGTTGGACATGGGGTTCCTGGTGTCTCATCACAGAAGATACCCCTGCAGCTCCCCCGCTACCAAAACCTTGTCATGGAAACCCCATGCGGTTGTATTATTGAAAGGGAGTGATCTTCATATTGCAAATACACAAAATGTTTTTTATGATCGTCTGAATTTCTGTCTTTGTAACAGTTACAGATCAAGGAAAAGCTTTAACTTTCTTTGAGGAAAGACTTCAACTTCCAAGCTGAGTGCAAGTTTACCGTGAAAAGAGGAATTCAATTTGATCTCTGCTTTTACTGCATATTCAATTGTGGTGGAAACTTAGGCAGAGTCAGTTTTGGTTACACAAGATTTATCTATTTGCTACGCTGCTCTAACTCCCATTTCATATTGGAGTTCTTAAATTGGAATCATCCAGTGTAAATGTTATATACTTGAAGAAAAAGTAACGAGACAGAAAGTATAAGGCATATAAATGAAAGAAAAAAAAAGATAAATAGACCAAAAAATGGAGAAAGTATATACATTCCGCTTATAAGGAGAGACAGGAAATTTTTGTTTATCTTCCTGGGTGCACTCAGTTCCCAAATAGTGAACCAAGAAAAAGCAAATGACATTGAGCAAGAAGCTGAACATTCATGAGGTGTTTAGACAGCCTCTTAGCAAATGAGGTGACAGAAGACTGAGTGGTCACTTTTGCTGTGGAGTAAGTGCCTTAAGTGGCAAGTGGCACTCGAGGCAGAACCTAAGCTGTTAAATGGGATGCCAAGCACCAGTACCGTAGTGGTAGCACTCTGATCCTGCCTGCTGTACAGGGAATAGTTCACAGATAAAGAAATTGCTGGGCAGAGTCTCAAAGTGTGTCAAGAGGTGTCAAGGTGAGAGAGATTACTTTACTGGGAAATATTTCACTGCACAGATTCAGCCCTCCTCTGTGCCTACTCCTTCTAAACCAAAATTAAATCTAGTTGTTAAAATTAAAATATGATAGAGGAAACTGTATACAGAAGAGCCCATAGTTTGGGATGAGTTAACTTAAGATCAAGGAGGCAAACAAAGGAGTTGAAGGATTTGTGAAACATTGCTTATGAATTTAATTAGGCCTTTTGATAACTGTTAGCACATAGAACAAGGTGATTATCCTTGAAGTTGTCAACGTGATTAGTTTGGGAACTTTTAATCAAGAATTCGCTATCCTTGAAGAACAAACTTCCTGGAAAACTTATAAACCGCATGAACTTAGAGATTATATTGGTTTTATCTAGTTTTGTACTGGCAGCTAAACAATAATTAGTGCTGTCCTTAACTGAACTAACCTCGTTGTAATACTAAAAATCGCACCCATAGGTCAAAAAAAACACCTTGCCCAGGTGAAGACCCTTCCCCTGGGCATGTGTAGTAGCGGAAGTATGGTGTCAGCAGTATTATAATTATATGTAAATTACTAACCAATCCTTGTAAAGAGAGATTAGAAATTACTAACTTGATAAGTTTTGTGTATAAACATAGCAGAGAGTCCCATTTGATTTGTGGGAAGCCACCGAGAACCCAGGGTTATGCAACTCCAAAATAAATCAACAATGTTTCTCCTGAGTGTGTATTGGACTTGTTTCACATTGGGTGACAAAATCTGTCTTTTTTGGACAACACTAGCTGCCAATGAGCTGTAATTCAGGAGTTTTCTGAGACAACCACTGTCTCTCTAGTAAGTTTTGAATTCGTTTTTTCACCCACTAACTAAGCCAAATTATTTTAATGTATTTGTGAACTCTTTTAACATTTATAACATCCCTGGGCAAGATGTTTCACATCTATTTCACACAATGTGAAGAAGTTTAGAATGAAGAAAAGGAAGTGCTTTTTCTTTTGATTAATAGTTATGTTGTCACCAGATGTTGTGGTTGCCCCAGTGGTGGTTCCAAGAGCAGTTGTACAAACTGATGGAAAGAAAATCCAGTTACAGTGATGAAATGCAAAGATAGGTGCTTTCAAAGCCAGCGACTATAAGTAACAGATACTTGAAAACAGAGAGGCTACCTCAGGAGCAGCATGCCCTGCACATAAACCCTGGCCAATGATATTAACCGGATTGACCTTTGTTGTCGCTCAAAGCAGTTGTCCTTATGTTCTTCACTAACTGTATGTATTGCTTGATGACTTCAAAGAAGTGAACAAAACCAAAATGGAAATAACTTTTGGTTTTCCTCATCGTTTAGATCCTTTCAAGCTGATAATCTAACACAGAGTTCATGAGTAAAATTTTGTGGAGTATAGGAATAAATCTTTGTACCTCTGTTCTCTCTGTTCAAGAAAGTCTCATCATGTATTTATAAGCACTTGCATCTCTTTCCAAGGATATTCAGTGTAGAGTACTGCTGGAAGCTCTCATCACTTGAAAAAGTTTGGTATTTCATTATGCAGATAACAGCTGTTGGTTATTTCCTCTCATCATAAAGGATGTCTAACCCAAGGAGTCAGTAGCTCAATAGATAACAAAGTTGTTCCTCAGGTCGTGCTGGAATATAGCTAGTGGAGAAAGAGCTGGGAATAGCTATCTAACAGCTAGAAATGTAAACATAATCAGGCACCTGACCAGTGCATCCGTTCTCAATAGTTCTCATCATTATGTGAATCTTACAAGATCGATTAAATTACAAGTATCTGCACTTCTGCTGGGCCTGTAATTACTCAAATATGTCAATGTTAGAGGAGTCAGCAAAGCTTGTTGTATGGGACCCATACGAATTTCCATTCTGTGCCCTGAGGATTTGCACTGTTACATTTATGGCTCTGAGGGTTTGAATACATATCTTATGTGTCTCAGTCTACCAGACAGCCTTCCTGGCAGACAGCAACCCTCACGAGTCAGTACTGTCGCTTCTCCTGGCCTCAGTGATGTGTGTCCTTCACACAGGACATCATTTCCCTCAGCTCCAGAGGGCCTTTGGATACAGCAGAGAAGGTCTCACTTACGTATGTGGCAGCTGCGCTGGTGCTTCCAGACAAGTTTCTCGTCCTTGTGCACCCCTTGTGCTTCAGGCTGTGCTTCCTCCCTGTGCGTTAGGATTGTTTTCTCAGTGGAGTAGGATAGTTTTTATTTGCCAGCCTGTCCTCTGAAGAGTATGCAGGAAGGTTAACGCTTCAATTCCCAAAATCATTCAGCTCCTCTCCTATGCAGCAGTTTTCTGGATATTTTTCTTAATTTAAATAAATGGTTCTGTTTCCTTGGAAATGGAAACTATGCCTTTGTTAGGTGCCACCTGTGATAGCAATCCTTCTTTGCCGTAGTGAGAGGTAGGACCCTTCACAGACCTTTGCTTGGTAATTTGCTGGCATTTCTCCTTGCAAATTGTCCATATAATCTCTGTCCACCAACATGTTAAGACATACATTTAATGTAATTATTTCATTAATATGCATATTTGCTCTTTATATGTGGCTCAGTGTTGGCTTTTGGCTGAGACTAAGCACAGCAATTAACATGTTTGAGGTGAGTGGTTTTCAGCCACTTCCTCTGAAGAAAATTGTATCACATGTATTTGAAATTCCAGTTACGGTAAAACTACATTTCTCCAATGAAAGGTATTGCAGCCATCCGGGGTGTTTCAGTGTGCAGTCAAGATCAGCAGCACAGCATGGCTGTCTGGCTTTATATATGAGTCAAAAGTGAGCTGGCTGCAGTTCAGCTCAGGAAAACAGATGCTGATGACAATTTAGATGAAAGAGCAAAAGCAGTGTTGGCTCCTTCGGGTGATATTTTTCATCATTTAAGTTTGTGACTTTTTATGAGGGATTCTTTCCTCTTCATTGCTGTTAGTCATACTTCTTGTTATCTACACGTGGCCACGACTTTTGAACTTCTGCATTTTAATGTATATTCTAGTTCTCAGGTAGTCTTTTGTTGTACTGTAATTAGATTGTTACATAGCTTTGCTTGTGAACTTAGTTGTAGTCGCTTGGAAACAACAATCCAAGAACTTGCTCAGTGGTTGTATGGTGGGAATTTCAGTGTGGTGTCAGTGTGTGTTGTCCTTCAATAATGTTACCCATTTTTCGGATTATATGTATAGGATTTGGCAATAGAAGATAACGAGCAGCACTGGTGGGCTTCTGGGATCTCTGAAAAAGTCAAGTTTGTTAGGAGAGTTTCAGGAGCTCACTGAGGATATGTTCCTCAGATTAGAGGCAGGAAGAAACCTTTTCTAACTGCTTATCTGTGTGGCTTGGTTAGGGCTATTATTTTTAACAGAATGTTTATTTTGTGATACTTGTGACAGACTGTTCTGTTGCTTGCAGGGAAGAATGTTATACAGTGTATGTTGTGAAATGTGACGTTAAACAAATGTGAAAGTCTGCTCTCTCCCATCTTTCTCATTTTTCCTTTTGTTTCTGTCCGGTTGTGGCCAGCCAGAATATTAAGCTCTTTTTCTGTGTCTGAGACATACTTAGGACTATTCGGGCAGTTTTGCTCAAGGAGCAGACTGAGTCCTGTAGTTATTTGCGGTGGCTTAAAAGTGAGAGACTTGAGACTAATCAGGAGGAAAGTACAAAGATGTAAACATGGTAGGATTTTAACTGAATCATTTTGGAAGAGAAGCCCGTATGTTATTGTGCATACTTTGGAATTGATCAGTTATATATCTAGGCAGCGCAAACCTTTCTCTTTGGGAGAAATGGATAAAGTTTTCTGCACACCTTCCGGAGAGAATCGCCGTGGGATTGAAAAAGGGTTGTTCTCATGCAAGTATCTTCATAAACATGAAAAGATCAAATAAATAAGAGAGGAAAAAAACCATAATAGCAGTTTGGGACATCCCAATCAATCAGCCTACTAGGATCGGTAACAACTACATAAGGTTGCTTTATGAAAGTGAGAAGTAGTTTGTAAGCAAATGATAGTTAAAAATATATCACTGTGACATAAGGGTGAATTTTAGTATAAGTTTTACTTTGGATAACACACTACAGGTCGTGATAATTTAGAATGATGAATTTTATTTCTCCATAACTTTTTATGTACATAGCCTTTCATGGGCTACAGCTTCTCACTGTTATTTTACTATCAACATCCTCCGTATTTCATACATGGTTTGTATTCTTCTTAAACTGTTATTCAGAGATACATTTAAAGTGTGACATCACGTGAAAAAAAAATACTGATTGCATTATCTGTTTTTAAGTTGTTAAGAAAAGCAGTTCAACAATTTCTGTTGCTGCAGCTTCAAATGGTGAGGTGGATAGAGGGCAAAGACTTGGCTAAATGTCAGTTAAGTTCAGATACTTAAAGCTCTAGTGTCCTCGTGTCTTTATAAAAATAAAGAAGTAGCTGAGCCTTTTGGTTGTGCTTGGTCTTTAACCAGGGAGAGGAGTGAGAATGGAGGGTGCTGCTTGTTTCAGTAATCACCGTCTTAATTCCCTCACAATATGAGCTTGCCACGAATCTGTCAAACTGACAAGGGAGCCTCTGCCATACTGAATGTTTTGTTTGTTTTTTTTTTTCCTGTAATAAGAAGGAAAATGTTGTGCTATACTATGCAATTTTAAAAAGTCTTTGCAGGAAAAATCTGTATCTGTTTGAATAAGTGGGAGCAATAATTCTATTCTTGCAGATAGAATGCAAATAAAATACTTTTTCTTTTAGCATACTAATTCAGTAAGGAGATTAATATAAGCTTGCAAACTTCTTAGTCAAAATCTTTATTCTTGCCCATAGAAGGCAATAAAAATCACTACTTGGATGCTGGTAGTAAATTAACTGTTTTATTGAATTATCATAATGAAATATTGGAGGTTGTGTGTGATAGTTCTTATAAAGACTATATTTGAGGAAAACTTTGTAGAGGAGGCAAAAGAGGATAGAAAATTTTGTTTCAAAAAGAGATAAAGAAGTGTCTGCTAGTGGAGCAATGGCAGCTTCCACTATAGCCTGTGGGAACTCCTGACTTCCAGTATGGTTTGGAATCAGATTCTTAACCTCAGGTATAGAATTTGTTAATGCTCTGCTGTGAAGTCAGAAATTAATCCATGACTACATCAGTTATTATGAATGATTGATATTACTCTATTCAAAGATTGACACAGCTTTTGCAATACTGCCTAGCATCATTCATTGTTTCTTAGTTTCCAGTTGTGGTCTGAGTTTATCATAAAGTTCTTTACATCTGAAACAATGATTAAACTATCAGAGAAGGCTGGAGCAAGTCAGGTTAGAAGGGACCGCGTGAAGGTCATTTAGTCCAGTCCTCTGCTCAAAGCAAGATGTGCTAGAAGAGCAGGACGATAAATTCTTAACACTTTAAAAGAATATTCTTTTGATTTTTTTTTTTTTAAGACTTTGTGTTGTCCTTCTAAATAGCAGGCTCTCTACTACATATTTTTGCACAGAATGCCAGGGTTGGACCTTAAGGAGAGATTACTTAGGAGTCTTTATTAGAGACAAAACTTTGCTTACAGAGACCATGAGTACTGTCAAACTTTCCTCCAACTATGGAAGACCATCAGGTGTTACATTCCAAATTTTGCTTTGGGAAATGGTATCTGTGAGTATAGAAAAGGTTTCAGTCAACCATTTTCTGTCTGGACTTTTTAATTCTTTGTCAAATGGTGGCATCAAAATTCAGATGTTGCAGCTTTAGCTTGGAAGTAAAACGTAAGGAGTTTTGAACAATGTAAAAAGAGCTTTTCCTGTTCTTTTACTATAACGCATTAGGGATCCAGAACAGAGAGCTCCAGTTTTTCATGTTTGGGTCTTAAGATGTTGTTATATATTGTACAGTTTTTACACCAGTGCAACCCCTGATTTTTTTTTTGTTTTGTTTTCCTTCCTTGGTAGTTTATTTCCTAGTTAATTCTGTTCTTTGTGACATTGAATATTGCTTCTCTTTTTCTTTTTCTCTAGTGCGACAATGCAAAAGGACTCAAAGCCTTTTATGATGCAATAAAATATGGACCTAATCATCTGATGGTTTTTGGTGGTGTATGTGCAACAGTTACTTCTATCATTGCTGAATCTCTAAAGGGATGGAATTTGGTGCAGGTAAGGCATGGAATAGAATTTATTCAAATGCTGACATCTTGTATATCTGTGTGGTTTGTTTTTTGTTTTTTTTTTTTTATTTAGAAACTTAGCATTTGATACTTTTCAAGTTTAACACTTTGTGTAATTAGTATATCTCAGTTTTGAAGGTCCGTGAAGTTATGTGTAGAGAAGAACAGTTCCTTCTAGATATCACTAGATTTTAAGGCTTAATATTGTGCTCAAAATTCTTATGAGTATGGGGTAGCAGTTGTGTGTCTCAGTAGATTAATTAAATAAAAGTAATTTAATGTATCTCAAAAAGCAAATGAAATGAAGTTCAGTCATGGTAGATGAGCAGATCTAGGACTTATCCAAAGTTAGAGGGATCAACTTGTCAGGCCTTAAATTGTGGTACACTGCGGTCTTTACTTGGTCTCTACTCAGTCACAATGCAATAATTCCTACTGACTTTAAAAGTGTTGGAGGCGCATAAATTGTAAGTGGTAACTGGGTACGTATCTCAGTATTTGACTCACAAAGCACATTTATTCAGGGCTGTTCTTCTTTTCTGACTTTCTCAAAGGTCAAGTTTGTGGAAAGGTTCCCTCTGCTGAGGAATCGGAATTTATTAATAACGATCTTTAAAATGCATATGATAACAGCATGATTTTCTTCATTTTTTTCAACCATCTGTCCAGTGATGGTCTTTTGGATTGATGGCTGTTCACGCAAAGTAGCCAGCCAGTTGTGTTTTTCACTGGCTTCCCACTCAGTATTCATATTGCCCAAAGATAAGTTTGCATCATTTTTATTAAAATAAAAAAAAAATCTATAGCAAAATATTAAAATACTAATATATAGCAATTACCTGATGTTTCAGTTACACGCTCCTCTTTTCCACCTGGAATACTCATTGAGATTAGCGATGAATGAACAAATGAGGCATAAATAAGTTTGTGAAGAAGGTGATGATCAGAGTACAAATGAGAAATCCATAGGAGGATAATTAAAGTAGCCTGTTAACTGTGTTTGCAATGCTTGACTTATCAGATCTTTTTTCTTATGCTTCAGTGTTTTTTTCTGATGTGAAGAACATCAGTTATCTACTATGGAAACAAAATAATAGCATATCTCTGGGGAGAATAGAGAAAGCAACAGAAAGCTTGAAACTATCATTTGATACTCTCTCTTACAAATGGCCTAGTCCATGGTTTGTAATGAAGGATGTGGCTGGAGCTCCTTTTTGTTTGAATTTGTCACATGGAACTTCCAGATGGTGTAGGATGTTTTGAGGAGTTGGATTTCCTTATGCTAAATCCTTTTCATTTGCAGTCAAGTTCTGCCTGCTAAGGTCTGAAAATCAATTTTTTGATGAAGTTGCTCAGTCAATAAGAAAGGACAATTAGAAACCTTCTGTTTGCTTTTAAATGCCTGAATTTTTCAATATATGTGTTAACTTACATGATGATATGAAGCATTTCTACTAGATAGCATCTATTTCTTTGTATTTAACCATTACATCTGTGACCAAGTCTTAAACATTATTAATGATATCAGGGCGTCAAGGGATTCTCTGCTGCTTGGGCTTAGTATCCTGCAGGCCCTAGATAAATCCTACATTGCATAACTCTACGTCATGTCAGATTTTTGTACATTGAATGATGAACGAACACAAATGACAGTGTGGCTGCAAAGCATAGCCCGGCTTAGTGGATGGTATAGCAACATCGGAAACAGGCTAAATACAGTTTGTGAAAGTGGTATGTCATATGGTGACAGCAGTACGTGGATCTGCAAATCAGCAGGCGTAGCGTGTATAAGATAGTGGGGAGTACAAATCCTTCCACTCCTCAGGATCCATGGTCATAACCGTCTTTGATTAAAAACATAATTTGAATAGAAGGAATAGATAGAAATCTGTAGTTCTGGGAAGTGGAGCAATAATATTCAGCCTGATAAAGTACAAGACTGTCCTCCCTCAAAATTGAAACTTCACCTCAAAGAATCACAGCAAACCCACGTAAATAGTTATATGAATTTGTGATCACGATGAAGTTATTTTATGTTGCACTCAAGAAGAGGGAAAACACCATATAGACAAAAACTAACTTGACATCATATTATTGAATAGAACACTGGCATTTGAATGCCCGACTCTGTCACCTTGCCCCTGCGCTGGCAATCAGGCAAAGAGAGCTCTTAACCCAAGCAAGAATATTTGCTTTGATTCACACACGTGTCATGTGGTTGAGCAGAGTGATAACTGTCCTCCACGCAAGAGAAATGCAGGATGATACTGCTAGTACTGGGCAGAATACGGAAGAAAAGAATAACAGAATATAACAACTGAAAAATTACTTTCCCTTGCAAATACAAAATGAGGCTGACTAACTGCAAAACTTCTTCAGAAGGCCTTTTAGCCCTGAATTCCAACTTTCTGGGTGACTGCTTTTCCTCTGTTTGGCAGATTTTTTCTTTTCTGCTTCTTCTTCATTCTCTACAGTAAAAAGTCACCGAAAACAAACAACAAAATAAAAGGCAAAGAGTAAAAATGTGCTGGGAAATATCATGTTGCATTTACTACTCAGCGACTTTATAGTAGTGATGAGAGGGGAAAAAATTGAAATACATTTTTGCAAGTCAACTTTGGCCTCTACTCTCCTTACTGTATGCTCTTGATAATGATACTATCTTTTTGACTTAACTAGATAATTTAGGTCACTGATGGCCTGCCACAGTGTGAATGAGGGAAGATTGTCAGAGGTCGAGAAGTCTCAGTCTGAAGGTGACTTGCCTTATTTCTGTACCGTATCTAAACAGAGGGTACTTTTCCTCCCCTATCTTGACAAATTTTGATTTACTTATGATTAGCAACAGACAGGGAGATTCTGTTCTCAATTGGCTGCCTTTAAATGCCGGCTGATTTAATTATGTCTTACTGTAAGAAAATTAAGTGATTTTTTTTTTTTTTTTTTTTTATGGAGTGTTTTGTGTCAATGGAGAGTGCAAGTTGGTTTATTTTTCGAACACTTAAGTCATCCTTAAGGACTTTCAATGAGGTATGCTAGGTGACACAGCCTGCAGATGAAAAGCTTGCGTGCCAACAGTTCTTGCATTGTTGAGTGACAGTCTGAGCATGGGCTGGAGGCTGCACGTGTGGCTTTGATCTCCAGCCTGTGGTATGGAATCCATTTAAACCTCTGGTATTTAGGTTAAAAAGTGCGAATAATAGTCCATGCATCTGACAGTGGGTCATAAAGGCATGAAGGTACAATACTGGGCAGTTGCTGTGCTGTAGCAGGGAAATTTCAATGTCAAATTCTCCCATTTTCGTCTTATGCCCATTGCTTTCAATGTGTATTCAAGTTAATTAAAGAGATTGAAGAAGAATCATTATAGTACCTACAATATATTGCAAAAGACCGGTTACGTATTATTTCCTACACTGAAGCATTCCTGCTAGTGTCCAGGTAGCGCAAAACAGAAGATGGTTTGCAGTTCAGTCTTTCTCTTCTATTTCAAGATCTGTATCAACTGTTTACCTCTCTGTGTGAATTTCTCCCAGTGGCAAAAGCATCTCATTTGGATGGATTGCTGTTTCTCCTGTTTTCCAGTGTTATCTCTTACTTTTTGTGATTGCTGTATTAACATAAAACTTGAAGCAGGATGAAGATTTTGACCAAACTGGTCGTCTTTCCTAATTTGTGAAACTTTCTCCATTTTGGAGATTTGTCCTTTTCTTTCATTGTGCCATTCACATTCTCTTACAAACTGCTTCATTTACAATTTCCTTTAACTCTGGAAATACGGCTTTGCCAGAAACCAAGTATAAATGAGTGCTTCCTTGGAATATCCTCCATTTCTACATATTTAATGTAATCTAGTGATAACTGCTGGCTTCTAAGTGAGTAACTGCTGCAGGTGATCTAGTGGTTGGATCATAATGACGTTCAAACCAGAGGAATCTTGTTTTGGATTCAGCATTTCATGTTGGAAAGTTTTCTAAGAAAAGTATAGATACCCTAATCTTGATATATTACTCACTTGTGGGCGTATTAACATAGGGCAAGTTCACATGTTAGAAAGGGAGAGATCCTTTAGTTCTCTAGCTCATGTGGTTGGTAATTAAAGAGCCTACCCTGAAATTTGTTTTGTTATCCCAGAGATCCATAGGTATTGAAGATCCCATCTCTGAATTACTAGAAGGACTGTTGATGTTCAAGAAAGTTGGTGATGTTTCTAGCCTTTGGTTTTCTTTTGCAACAAGGCTGATGTGATTGCATTGTCAATTCTTCCTAATGATTTCTGACCACTGGCCAATTGCAACCAAATTTTAACAAAGGCTTTCCCAAAGATTATTAGCTTCTATACATTTCTGTGAAAATGAGCTGCTGAGGAGAGTGATCCAGATGAACAAAGGAGAGACTGCAGTGCGAGCGCAGAGAACTTCGAGCCAGCCATGACACGTGATGCTCCTTGTCCAGCTGCTGTCTATGGGAAGGGAACTGACTTCATTGAGCAGAGAGTTAAAACAGCAGCAAAAAAGAAAGCTCAGAGGAGGAGTGAAGGCCAGAACGATATGAAGTAAGAGCTGGTGTGTGTAGAAGCCTAGGACACATGTGTCTATAAGAAACCAGTCTTTATTATCTGGCTCTGTTATTCATCAAAATTCCTTTTAATACAGAATTTCACAATTACGTGCAGGTTATAACTGATGCTTTTGAACACTTAGAAACCTCTTTGATGACTTGCATTACCTATACTGACCAGTGAAAACAATTTCTTCTTGTTAGTGTCTGAATTTTTCTGAATCCTCGTGGTTGTTACCCAGAGCTCTGGCATGGGCACATAAACATTTGATTAAAAAAACACATTTAATTTGTTGCAGGTTCTTTTTTTGCGTTCCTTGTCACATTTGTTTCAGCATAGTGAGTTTGTGCTACTTTTGCCTTCAATGCACAATTTCCACATCTTATTAGTTTAAGCAATGAAAAGGACATTTCAACTAGTCCTTGGCTAAGAAGATTAGCTACTTCTATCTGTGAGATGCAGGCGATCTCACTCGAACAGGCCTTTCTCCCACTGGAATGTGACCCAATGCACCACAAAACTAGAGTCTTTCACTTCTTGGCCTACAATTCACCATCATAATGTTTTGTGGTTGTTTTTTGGTTTTGTTTTTTTTCCTATCCTGTTTTATGTCCTGGGATTGGAGGGATTTTACAGACTTTCTGTACTCGGGTTGTACTTTTAATAGGCAAAATGGGTGAGGGGCAACACCTCTTGACACCTTATTATATAAGGTGCAAACCAGATGACATTCTGGTCTCGCTTTTGGGACTTAACTGAGCACAAAGTTTTGCTCACTTTACCATAGGAATGCCCAGGAGCTCCCGCACAAGAAGAAAATGTTGACCTGCAGGCAGAATTTCATGTGAATTTTCTCCTTATTTGAGGGAACCTCTGGAGAATTTGGAGAGAGGCTGATCTTTTAGTTCTGCAGATCCTCCCCTTGATACAAGCTGCCAGCAGAAGCTCTGCTGATACTGATATGGCCCTCCTGAAGCTCTGTGGTTGCTGCTGGGGAAGAAAACACATGGGGAGCTCAAAGAGATCAGCAGCACCACACCTCCTAATTACACTGCGGCACTCTGTATGTGGACGGATGGGTGCATGCACGAGGTAGAGCAGGCTTAACACTTGGAAAGTGGTTGTATATTTACCGTTAAACTTGGAGAAATGAATGTTACAGTGCAGCAGGGGATACTTGTTTAGGGCAGAAGAATTAATTTATTCACAGCAATAAAAACACTGACTGATTCCCAGTGCATTATTTCAGTTGTACCCCGGGGCAGACATTAGCATTACATTACTGTTGGTAGCAGAAATTTGATTCATAAAGTTTAAATTGAAAATTCAGAAAATTGCTAGGCTGAGGTATGGTAAGAAATATACATCCTATATTCCAAGTGCATTGCAAGATTTAGTAGGACCTTCCTTTCCCTTCTTTCTGTCTCTTGCTTAAATGTATGAAATTTGATTTATATGGTTTTCCATCAGTTGGAAATTGGCTTGTATCCAGTATTCACCATATTTAAATACAATTAGCTGTTCTTTTTCATCTTGTTTGTCTTTGTATTTCTGCTGTTGGAGAAAAGAGCAAGTTCATTACATAAAGTGTGAATAAAGATATTTTAATATGACACTAGAGTTAGGTCAAAGCTGTCAAAGACTGGACCTGTATATTTATTCAAATTATCTTCTGCATGTTCTGACAAAAAAGACCCCGTTATTATTTTTGTTCTTACATGCTTTCCCATAATCGTTTATTCACTTCTGTTTAGTGTTGGATCAATAATATGGAATGAATAAATGATGGTCTAGGGACTGAAAAGACAAGGGTATCACTTTGCCAGGCCGTATACTTTGGAGTTGGGAAAACATATTTAATTCAGAACAAATCAGATATTCCCTCTCCCCCACATAGTCCTCCCTTGAATCTGAAATGTCTCTTGAAGAAAAATACATAAAAAAAAATCCAAACCCATAGCGTAACGTAGAAGCATTGATGTTTTTCTCAAACACAAACCCTTGCATGTTAATTTTAACTCCATTTACTGCAAAAGTAAAGTGTTTAAAATATCCAGCTTAATTTATTATCAGTATAAATAATGGCTGGGTGTTTGGGATTTTGGGAGGATTTAATTTGTTGTTTTCCTGTGTAATTTTTACCTAAGTATTCTCACTGCTTGTTTTTTGGGTGGTTTTGTTTCGTGGTATCTGGTTTGGTTTTCCCTTTTGGTTATTTCTATAAAAGAGGGTTGAAGTCTTTTCTTGTGTGGCTTTCGCAGCCCCTCGTCTAGGATAGAATCTTAGTTACTGAAATGTTTCAGTATTGCACCTTGCAGCTTTTGCTGCAACTCCTTTCATTGCTACAAAAGATCTTCCTCTATATCCCCTCAGGCTGGCTTATTACTATTCGCTGCTGCTTTTTCTGGAGGTGGTTTTGAGAAGTAGATGGGTAGCTTTGGTTGCCATCTCTTCCTTCTCCTCCCTGTCTGTATGATAGGCAGACTTAAGGTTTTCTTCTTTGGGAAATTTGTGGTTCAACATCTTAACTATGCTGAACAAGGACAGCTGTGATATACACTGATTTCTTTTACAGATTTGAGTGTTGTGGGTTCGTGGGGGGTGTGTTGTTTTTTGGCTTTTTTATGGCATGTTTTATGGCACCTTGTCTGTTTTCTGTGTGGTTCAACCCTGTGTATAGTAGTGCTGCTAAATTACATTCTAACCCATAGCTGGTCAGGCTGTCTCCTCTTGACTCCCTCTGGGGAATGTCATCGCCTGTGTGACACTAATGCCCCATTAATGATGATCTTTGATTTTATTCATAGTTCTATCAGCCCAGAAAATCAGTTTGATTCATTAACCCATTGCTTTCATTGCACTGTGTTCCACAGACCTGACTTGAAGTTTCTCATTGCGAAGTGGGAGCACTGTTACAGTTTCTCAGCAATTGCAGCACTGAATTTTGTGTTTTTCCCTGTGACTTTACACAAATCTTGGTTTTACTGTTTTCATTTGAAAACTAGCTCAGGGGAATCAGATGCTAATTGGTTGCCCATCTGTCTATGGTTTTTGTGCCATAACAGTTATATTGATTGAAAGTGATCTTATTTCATTGAAAATGATAGCTTTGTCATTCTTTGCTTGGTTCTTGGCAATTGTTAGTTGACTCCAAAATGTTCAGATTATTGTATTTCTCTATTGCAACATTTCAAATATTCTGGAAAGTTGATTTCAAGCTTCTTTTACCACCAGTTTCCTGAATGTGATCCTTCTGATGATTTCTACCATATGTATAATTTACTGTAAAGCTGGCGTTATTTTGATAAGCTGTTTGCCAGAGTGACTGCTTTAATTTGTTTTTGAAAGGTAGCATTGAGTGTGTTGTATAAGACCAGCTTACTGGCCTGTTTCTCAACAGCCACCTTAGAAAGCCCTGGGATTTCTTTCTCTCCAGTAACTTTGGCCAGCCTGACTTGAGTGGCCCTAGAATGAAGTAGCAACTTCTGCCATAGCTGTTGCTGTCCTTGGAACATACAAACTTGGCCACAGTCAGAAGGTAAATACAACTAAGTCAAGGCAAAATTGGTATGAAAAAATGTATTGCTTGATACTATTACTCGCACTGCCTTAAATCCACTCCTTCATTTCATTCTCTCTTACTTTAACCATTTTTCTCATGTTACTGTCCTATTAGAGGACAAGAAAAGCTTTCTCTTGAAGTAAATTAACCTGTTTTCCCCTGAACAATGTTTTGGTAGCAATTAATTACTTATTTTTGAGGAATAGTATAATTCATATAAATTGAGTATTGAATTTGGCATAGATTGATGGACAAACTCATAAATCAAGCAATTGCAAAAAGAAAGCCTTTACATAAGTTTGAAATAAAATATTTATTTGCCTTCAAAACCAGAAAAAGCTTAATTATTCTTCATTGAAGAAATAATACATTGCTGATATGTTCATAGAAAAGTAAGCACCAAAGTACAACTCCCCACGTAATAGAAGCTAAGGACTTGATTGACAAGTATTAAAACCAGTATGGCATCTGTCTTGATTCTTGGTATTCTCCATACCTCTAGAGCAGTTCCTGGAGATTTGTAGATCTTGCTGCACGCTTTCTGCTGGCATCAGTTAAGTTTTAACACAACTGGAGAAGAATAAGGCCTGTGACACAGGGAATAATTGTGTTTTAATTGAACTTAAAGTGATTTGGAAACAGATTTATTTCCTTTAGCCATAGTTATCACAGAGTGAAACCAGAATCTCTATGTCAGGGAAAACAGATATGGTTGCTGTAGCTCAAGAGCCTTCAGGGTCTGCTGGAAAAGCACTCCTAAATGCATACAAAATTGCTGCTGTTGGAGTAAGAAAGTTTGGTCCTAGGGTTACACTGAGAACAGCTCTTAAGCATAGGCTTTTAATGAGGCATTTCCTTTTATTTCTTGTCCTATTCAAGACTTAAAGCTATAGAAAGCTTAAATAACTAAGTCCGTTTGGTTCTGGTTTTGTTTGGGTTTTTTTTGTTGAAAAATAGATCCACAATTACAGCTTTCTAGTCTCTCAGAATCTCTTGGTGTTCTCTATTGTAATTCCTAACTCTAATTGCCAGTCCAGATTTACTTTGGTTAGTTGTTTTGCCTTGTTTCATTAATTTTTAAGAGATGAGTAGCTTGAAATATCTGAACTTGTGTTAAGCTATGACACGTTTTGCTCCTAATTCTCAGAGTAAAGTGTTTCCCTAGTGAAGTGTAGTTCTCATCTTCCCTTATTTTGCAGAAGTCCATTAGACTTCATTATCCAACAGATAGCCTGTCAGCGGATAAATAAGCTACAGCAGGATTTACAATATAACCACTGTGAGCTCCGTTTGCATTATGCTAAAACACTGAGCTAGGAAACTTCTGTGATTTATTTATAATTAAGCTGCTGTGAGGGCAGAATATGTATCAAGATGTGGATTCATTGTGTTGGTTTTCTTCCTGAAAGTAAAAAGATTAGTGGCACAGCTTCTGAAAGTTTTGTTCAAATCATTCAATGTTCAGATGAGGGAACGAGAATATATGTGATTGACAAGTAAAAGATCTCTACTTCAGCAGTCTAAAGTTTTGCACAAAGTCCTTGAGAGCTACCGGTTTGTATTCATTATTAAATATTGCCATCTTCACATGAAGAAAGATTTTAATTTGCTCTATAAAACAGAGCAAGAAAGTTCGTCACAATCCTTTGGAAAATTAAAGCTTGTAAGAGAGTAATATTGGTCTCTATTTGAAATAGCCTACAGTTACAAATGAAAAACTGGATGCTGGGTTTTGCATTTGTAAACAAACTCCCAAACTGAATTCACTATTCTGCTTAAGGATATCTGTAGCTACGAGGAAAAGATCAGTTCTGGGAAAGTGGGATAGACTTGCATTGTTGATAATAATGGACTTTTTCCCCATAAAGACATACTCATGCTAAAGAGATCGTTTTCCTAAGGTCTCTTGTTTAATTTAAACAATCAATCCGTAGATTTTTGTAGGTAAGCAGATTTTGTTACTGATTCCCTTTTGAAGGCTTTGGAAGCTACTGAAAAAAGCAGAGTGAGTGAGCAAGCAACAGAGAATATTATTATTACATTTAGGTCTTATTAACAAAATGAAAATCAAACAATAAAGAAAGGTATGAAAACTAAGGGATGTACCTACCTATATATATATACACACATATATATTTAGAATTATATAAAGCTGTCTGTCTTCAGTCCTTTTTATGGTTCAGTCTGTTGCTGATGGGTCACTGTTATGTTTCAGATAAATGTAGCTGCGTTCTCTTATATTGCATTGGGATTAATTTTCATCCAGAAATGTGGCTGATGTGCATAGGTGGGTGCTATATAAGCAACCTGCTTTGAGTTTTTTTTCTGTGACTTTTTGCTCTCCAGTTGTTTTTGCTCTTCACCTGTTTTGCATTATTCTACTTATGAGATTTGCAAATCAA
The DNA here is from genome assembly GCA_013396935.1 of Baryphthengus martii. Classification (NCBI taxonomy): domain Eukaryota; kingdom Metazoa; phylum Chordata; class Aves; order Coraciiformes; family Momotidae; genus Baryphthengus; species Baryphthengus martii. Next base: position 26,178 of record VWZK01000576.1, read on the forward strand.
AAGTGAAGGATGAGAACCAGTAGTTAACTGTTACATAAAGATCCTGCATATTATTTGTGGATATCGATACAGGAGGTGAGAATTATGTTATGTACTGTAATCTAATCAGTCTGAAAGAAATTTAGCTATAGAGACAGAAGTTTAAGAAACAATTTTTACCTAGCAAATTTCATGCAGCCTTTTCAAATCCATGTGTCTTAGCTATTAAAACTCCGTAATGTTACAGTTGCCAAAACTAATAATGCTTAACGATGTTAACATGAATGTTGATAATGGTTTCTTTGAGTTGTCAGTGTGACAACTCTTGTGACTAATGTGATTTTGTCCTTGCTTTTGGAAGTCTTTCTGACAATACAATATACACCTGTCTTTATGCTGTTTTTTTACTTGGGAAGAAGAGAGAAAATGTAGAAAATTTTATCTTTTTTCTTTTTCCTTTTTTAGCGCAAAGGGCAGAAAAGTGGAGCTATATGGGGCCCTGAATTTCACTACCTCACACATCCACCTTTATTGATCAAGACCTCAACTACTGTTTTTGCAACTGTAATTATCATAGAGTCGCCTTACCAATAGACAATAGGCAGGGTTGCACGAGATGCACCGTCAGTTATAACAGAAATCTTCCCTTATAACAAAGGTGCCTGCACTGGCTTTACCTGTCTCTTATTCGCTAACGACAAGACCACAATAAGAGATTTTTGATTCTGCTACTTGCATTGCCTTAAAAGATGGTGGTTTGTTTCTGTTCGTTTGTTTTTTTTTTCAATTAAATTGTTAAAACAGAAGACAACAAAACTGAGTAGTAATCTGCGTACAAATATTTCTTAGTCTTTCTGTTAGACTTGTTCTTAACTTTTCAATTTCCCATAGCCACAAGCAGTGCTAGGATGACTTAAAGGCAACGTGTTGCCAATTAGTCATGGCTTGCAGACTGCTCATTTGAACAGTAGGCATTTATTTTTATGTCCAGAAGTTCACATTTATTACTGCAGATGAACCAACAGGGTGTAATTTCATAGTTAGTTCAATGTTCTAAACTGGTTATATGAACCAGGAAAATGAAACTTTAAGGTTGTTGCCCAATATTCCACTGTTTTACAGACATTATTATAGTATTACACTTGCCTCGGAAAGACTGTTTGTGTCTCCAGTCACAAATGAATTCACACAGAATATGACTTGCTTTGTGTAGTTGTAAAGGGGAGAGGGCATTGTGCAGTAAATCTAGTAATTCATGTTTACTGAGAATAAGTGGATTGGATGCTACTTAGAAAGTCTTAACTGTCCGTCTAGAGACTATATAAATCCTACCTGAATGTGTTCCCCAAAAGCTGAATTTGAGATGTGTGGTTGCAGAAAGCAAAGCTCACCCTCAAGTGTAATATTATTGCCTCAGATCCCTACATGAATAACGAAATGTAGATCACATGAATTCTACAGAGCTTCAGACTTGTCCATGTATGAAATGAGTTTTGGTGACCTTGCAATATGAGTACACCTCGAGGCCCAGTCCCAGCATTCATCTCATAAACATGTCATCAGACTTTGCACTCGGTCCTGCACTGCTTGTCTTCTGCATGTCTTCTCAAGTAGTCAACTGCAAGGGCACGCTTGGCTCTGTCAGGAAGTGTCCAGTCCCAGCTGATTTTTAGACTGCCATTTCTATAGTCATTATTAAAAAAATCAGAAGAAGAGATCAAAACAAATGTCACTTTTCTGAATTGTCATCAAGATTATTGTGGCTAGTATCCTGATTTCTGTGTTTGTACCTTTTTTGCTTTTGGCCTTTGAGGGAGGCAATTCTGTCTTGCCACAAAACATCAAAGGTGCAGTGAGCTGTCTCAAATGGTCCTAGCTCAGTGAAATTAATGTTTAGGGACTGGAAGTGAGACTGTCTCGACTTCTTGTTTGGTGGTTGCTGATATAAATGAGCTCTGTGTGAGTATCTGTGTCACTGAAGAGATGGGTTGCCACTTCTCTTTGGGTGCTCTAACCAATATTTACGTGGAGTACTAAGTATTCCCACCTTTCAAGTTTACCTGAAAACAGAAGACTGAAAAAGAATGCATTATACATATTTTAAGGGTACCCTTTGGTCCACAAGAGCATGGAGTTACAAAGTCTGCTGCGTAAGCCCTGCAGAGGGTGGGATTTCAGATGAACTGTTCTGCTTGGAAAGGCTGATTGCTCTCACTTTAACCACCTCCATGCTCGCATGCTTGATGCATTTGAGTCCCATACTGAGGCATTTAAGTGTCCCTGTGTGCTGTACAGCTAGCTTAAGAGCCTAAATTTATGTCCCATTACTCTGAAAAAGCATTGATGTTCTCAGAGTATGTGTTTGCCAGGTGTTTCCAAAACCATGTCTGTCTGTGCCCTCATACTGAAACTGTTTGCTATGTTTAATCACCATTTATAACACTGCAGTTCTGATTTTAACATCACAATTGGCATCTGATGAAGTGATTGTAGTGAACAAAATGAAAAGTTATTAGCCAAATCCTTTTTCCTGCTTTGCAATCTAATAGTCATCTGATAGAACAACTTTGAAGAGATTTTTGAAGAGATTTCTCTAAGAACTTCATGGGCTCGGTACAGAGGAAGTCATGTGCCTCTGCTGAGGTTTTAAGCCAGTAGTATATATTGAAGAACAACACACTGATAAAAAAAAATTCCCCTCATGAAGATTCTGCCTGATTTTAGGGATGCCTAAATGTACAAGGCATCTTCCCTTTTGTCTAAGATGGCTCCAGGTGCTAGATATGTATGAATTTGACCTGTTCTAGTCAATGCAGGTTGCTGTCACTTTGCAGCAGAAATAGGCCTTAACAAGGTACACTGGTTTTCTTTAAGATGCTTCCAGCAGATAATAAAGGATATGCTGATGCTTATGACTGTTAAAATCATAATCAGAACACTTGCCCGGAAACGTGAAGGTTTACAGTTCTCCCCTAAGACAGCCAAAATCACATCCATAGGCCATAGCCCATAGGTTACAGAGCCACTGTCCCTCCCATGCTGTTTTTCTGGTCACACAAACCTTTCTAATACTTCACTGTGCAGTGGGACACCACTGACATGAGGTAAGAGAAAACTGCACAGAGTAGTTGTCACCCGGAGGTTCAGATGATGGTAAAGACAGCCCCAATGCCACAAATTGAGGGTGGCACTCCATCTCTACTCTTTTCTCCTGGATGAGGTTTACACCATTGTACTGTCTCTAAAATGTGAGTGCTCCTACATTCTGGCAACCAGGGTGTCTAGATAAAAACAGTGACCTGTAGCTTACGGCTTGGGCAGAACAGGTATCAGTGCTCTCCTTCAGCCTGTGTTTTGCCTGACTGGATGTAGGGATCTGCTGACTTGACTCGTGTGCCTGGTCTTCACAGAGAGAGGGGCGATCTCACAAGTGATTTTCTGCAATATTTGACTTGTTAGGTCCTGGGATGCTTAATTTCATCTGTAACTGAGTTTGTGTCCATTATGCTACTTGAAGTTCCCTTGTACAGAATAAACATGTGGTAAGGACAGAACCAGAAAATAGCTGGTTCATTGGTTATAGCTTAGGGTTCATTTTCAAAGATTCTGTATAGGTATAGAGGAACAACCCATCTCCTCTTCTCCTGAAGATATAACTTAAGCTGACAAGATCAGTCATATACTCCTTCAATTTTATTAAATGTAGGATGTGACATTTGGTATATGTGAAGTTACGTCCATGTAGAATACTGTCAGTTCTTTGGAGTCAGTTCAGAATAGGACACTCAAATAATCTCTTCCTGGAACAAGCGACTGGAATTTTTTTTTCTAAAAAGTAAGGGAAACCTTCAGTTTATCTATTATCTAGTGAGTAACTTTCAAAAAACACTCAAAGGAGAAGAATGTTATATAATTTAGATACTGATTAAACTCAATTTTTGGAACTTCAGAGCAAGTGTTTTCCTGAATCACTAAAGTGATTCTTCACCACCTTAACACATAGATCACAACATTCCTTATTTTACCAAAAGTTGCAGCTAAGGGAGTTATATCCTATGTGAAAGTCTTCTACATGTACCAAAAATAGTCATCTTATAGCTCTCTTGGTTCTGCACACAGTCTAGAAATACATGTTCTATTAGTTCAAAACCTAGACATTAATAAAAAAAATAATGTTTTCTAAGCTTTCTTCAAGCAAATTCAGAGACTAAGCATCTCCATATTTTAAAGATACTCATCTCTGTGTCCTGATTCCTAGATCCTGTGCGCTAATTTTATTAGATGTAAATAAATATTTATGAACCTCCACAATTTTTTCCATGTCAGTGTCTTTGGTTTTGTTTTGATCACAAAGAACATGAAATCTTGTAAAAGTATGCTAGAACATGCAGGTCAGAGCTAAAAAATACAGGAATTTTTATTAAAATAGGTATGATTTGATGAAATCAAGCAAAACTAAAACCTGATATCTGGCAGGATTTCTGATTCGGTGGTTTTATTAATCTGCATAGCTTTCTCTTGGATGAAAATGTAAATTCTTAATTTTCTGCATTAAAAAATGGGTCTTTATTTCAGGAAGAAATACCTTCTTATTGTGATTGGACATTACGAACATTATACACTGCTGTCTTATGTCTCTTTGACTCCAAGTTTCATTTTTCTTTAGAATTATACTTGAAATATCTGGAGCGATAAAAATGGGAGCTATATTTGCAGTGCACAAATGAGATCATTTTAAATGTATTCTTTGGTTTTAGCATAAACCCGTTTCCTAGTCTGGATACTTCAACCCTGGAACAAAGAGACTTCTTTGTAGATAGGCAAGAAAAATTTATTTACCATGGGAGTAGTCAAACATTGGAACAGGTTTCCCAGGGGTAATATGGATTCTCCATCCTTGGAGATACTCGGTACCCTGGGTCTGGCTGCATTGGACAGACTGTAAGCAGCAGGCTGAATTTAGTGCTATTTTCTAGATAACTCCTGAAGTAGATAGATAACTCCAGCAGAGAACTCCTGCAATGGCTTTCAAGAAAACAAAGTATTTGTTCTGAAGTCACTTCTAATGCTTTTCTTGAATTGTGGAAATTATAGTGCTTTACCAGCAGTTAAGTACAACTCCTATCAAGTATCTAGTGAATCACGCTACAAAGTGTATGGAAGTAAGAGAGACATTTAGAACTGTTTGCTTTACAATCTGCTTTTGGAGCATGTGGAAAGTATTTGTTTGCCTCAGTTATGTACAATCATTTCTCGATACAGCTGTGGCCTTCTGTGACTGGATGTGGAGGGTATAACTTTTTGAGTATACTAGCAACAGGACTGAAATACTGTCAAAGTAAATGAAGTAAAAGAAAACTCCTTGTGGCAAGTAGACATTAATATAAAGTGGTATACAGCATGTGATGTGGGTTTATATTAAGCTTAAAATTATTCTCATACAAGAAAAAATTGTTTTCTGGAAACTGCACGGTACTGAAAACATACTGCTTCTCAGCTGATTATTACTGCACTTTTTGGAAAAGTGCCAATAATAATGTTTACGTGCAGGTAAACAGAACTTAGAACATCTCTTACCGTAATGGCATTTAATGGTTTCTAAAGTGTAAAGCTAAAAGCAAAAGTTCTTGGGCCTCTTCATTAGCTACCAAATGACCTTAATGATCAAAAAATATGACAGGCAGTAACGTTTTAAAAGATCTTTCCAAAAATCTTGTCAAGCTGAAAAGCCAAAGAGAGCAGGCAGAAGTGTACAGAAATAGCGTAATGAAACAGTGGCTGCCTTTTGTCCTGAGCACAGACTTAATAAATTCTGTGACTTCCTCATCACTAAATTAAAGGATGGAAACTTGGGGGTGCGATAGATTGACTAAGATGGTCAGAAGATCACTGCACTGAAAGTGAAAACAGAATCCAGGGAAGAGAGAAAATGCTCCTATTTCAATGCAAAATTATATTTTGGTCAACATATCAATCAAGACATTCTTTACTTGATTGTATTTCAGCTTCAAAGCAGAAGAACTATAATTGCTCATCTATAAACATCAATTCAACCTTATGTATTACTGAATCCTGCTGGAAAGATTGACATGATTGGAGTGTTAAATTCAACAGTCACAGCATCTTTAAGAAAAATCAAGTGGGCAAAAGTTAAGAGGGAGCACTAAAAAATAGCATTTCTTGTAGCTGTGTCATTGACCTCTTGAAAGAAAATTAGTATTTAAGGGATTACTGTTAGAAAAATATGAAGCAAGTAATCAGTATAAATTTATCTTCTGATGTTTGCAGAAGACCATCAGATCACACTAGAAAAGATGATGAACTCAGAATGTTATGATATATACTGGGGAAAATGAAGATGTGTGATAGAGGACTTCAGTTTGAATGAAACAGGTTAGAATTGTCAACTTCTGGAACAACAACAACAGACTATTGTCCATAGAAGTTTACAGTTAAATTAACACAATTTGTAATTGTGACTTGTCTAGATATGGAGTAATATTGTTAAACATCCACAGGCTCCCCTGATTATAAAACCCAACCAAACAAAAGAAGCTAACTGGCATAGTGTCCGATGTTTAACAGAAAAAAAAAAAATAAATAAAAAGGAGCGAGTGATAACAACTGATGGAAATCAGAAGGTAGGAACATTTGGAACAACATAGCAAGGTTCTGAGAAATCTGATGTGATTTTTTGCTACTTTGGGCAGAGATTTGTTCTAAGCTACCTCTGAAGGTGCCTCCCCAACTAAATTATTCTGTGACCCTAGGATGGTAAGAGAAAGGAGAATAGCAGTAAGACACGCGCAGGTATGTCAGGAAACCAAGTAAATCTAACAACGATACTCAATCATTGTTAATAGGAAGTAGTATTGTTGGTAACAATGTATAAAGAGTACAAGTGTTTCTTCAGGGAAAGGATTATTAAACATTGGAATAGTTTGCCCAGGGCAGTGATTCAGTCACCATCCCTGGAGGTATTTAAACGGAGTGTGGACCTGATGCTTAGGGATGTGGTTTAGTGGTGAGCTGCAGCGTTTGGTCAAAGGTTGGACTAGATGATCTTGAAGGTCTCTTACAACCAAAGACTTTCTGTGATTTAATATTGTACTTTCTGTGTCTTTTTTGCTGGAAGAGATGACAAAAGAAATGCTGTAAGCTTTTCTGCAGTACCTGTGAGGATGATGGTTAGTTAGAACAACTTATTCTAAATACAGCTAACATTGTGTTCAGTTTTTCTTACAAACTGGTCAAAAACCTTGAGACTGTATGTTATGAATTTTAAGGTCTTGGACCGTTGAAGAACTTGAGGAACTGGAAGGAAGCTAACACTGCACTAGTAAGTTAAAAGACTATATAGGATAGTTTGAGTTGATATAGGCTAAAGTGAGTCCTGCAGAATGGAACACGTCATACAGGTTTTGACTAATAATGAGCAGAGGGAAGAGCAAAATTACTTACATGAATTTATGAAAATATACCTCCTGCCAAACTTGCCTTGCTTTGATGAAATTATAATTTCTGTGGAGGAAAAAGTACATACAAACTGAGTTAGTTTCTAAGTAATCTCCTGTAAGGTATTTGCCTTGCAAAGGTTAGAGAATTATAAGTAACAATGACAAAAATGTTGTCACTAGCACAGAGTGATCCTAATTAGGGAGAGAACAGCATGTCTTAATGCATTTCATATTCCTCTCTTCTGGATCGTCTCACCTCTGGAAAGCATTGTTCCTGAAAAGGATTCTAGCCTTGGTAGACAATTAGCCTGTGATGCTGCACTCAAAATAAGATTCTTGGATGGATAGCAGATAAATAGGGGAATTTTTAGAATAAATTCTGGTGCCCATATCAGAAGATATTAATAAATTCCTACATTTTCAAAGAACATCTATGTAAATAATTAAAAAGCAATGAAAAGATATCCTTATAATGAGAGATTCCAAGAATTCTGTTCCAACCTCGGCACAGATTGATACTGAAATTTTGTCACCTGAACTATATAAAAACTTTTGATAACCACTTCAGACTACAAAGGAAAATATCAAGAATAGTTCAAAGGGGAAGCTAGACAAAATAAGGCTAGAAATATGATACACAGTTTTAACAGTAGAGATAGTTAATAGAAAACTTACTGAAACTTTCATTCAATTCTACCTTACTAGGAAGTCTCAAAAGCAAATGTTTTTCCTAAAGCTATGCTCTAGGTTACAGAAAATGCAACTTGGGGCAGTCCTTTGGCACACCATGTATCTGAGGTCACCCTAGATCCTCAAAATTATTTGGTCCAGCCTTATCTACAAGTCATCTGAAATATGTTTCTACAGGAAAATTGAAGTGTTATCATTTATAGTGTGAAAGAATGAAAAATGATATTAAAAAAATACCAGAAACCCTTCCTTAGATAATGGAGAAAGCTACTTACTGTCTTAAATCAAGGAAAAGTTATTCATCTGATAATTGTATGAAGAAAAATTGTAGTGGATATTAGTAGTTCATTGTACACAAGATAAAGTAATATTAAAAAAACAACAAAAAAAAACAAAACAAAACAAAACAAAAAAAAGAGATTTTTGAGGTCAGTCTAGAGACAGGCAAATGTCTTTCAAGAGCCAATATTAGACCTTTTCAGGAAATAGAATATTTTTCATTTTCAAGTGGAAAATATGTTCTTGTAAATCTTTTTTTCTGGGGGAAGATACCAAGGAAATAGTATTCCAAATCACATTAGTTTGCAGGGAGAGGAAGGAATTTTGTATAAATTTATTTTTTACTTTGCTCTTAAATTAAAACAGAAATAATCTTATTAAATGTTTGAACACCAGTTCCTTAAATCACATAAAGATAGACTTCATTTTCATCCTTAGCAATTTTCTAGCTTTTGTATTCTGAAAACAATTTTGTCTTATGCCCTGAGACATCAGAGATGTAACAGTTGCTTTTGCAGCTATAAAGACATGGAAATACCCTCTCAGGAAAATTGTTCGGTGCTTTTCAACTGCATCTGGGCCCAGTTGACCAGGACTCTAAGGCGGTACCTACATTAGCATTTTAGTTCAAATCTGGAGTGTGGTTTTCAAATAAATCCAACTATTGTCCTCACTTACCGCGCTTTGGTTCTTACCGAGGGGAGGTGGTGGAATGCGTGACCTGTCTTCTGCAAGGAAGAACCAAGAGCTGTGTGTGCTCCAGCAACACAGCGAACTCCAGAAACTGGTGCTCACCTGCAGGACCAGTTTAGAGCTAAACTGTACGATATGGTGGACGCCTGGTTCTCAGCACCAACTGCTTAGCTCCTGCACCTTTAGAAGCCCAAAGAGTCATCTTGCAACCACAATTCCAACCATCCACAGGGTTGGGACATAAGACAATCTGAATAGAGTTATCACATAGAGCTTATCCCATTGTGTATCTGAGGTCTTTCACACTCTTACTCTGGGCCTTACAAACTTTTATTGAAACTGATGGTTTTTAGAAGTTGAAAATAATTTACTTGCAGAGTTCAAAATCTTTAGGTCAGAAGAAGCAAGTGCAACATTTACTTTGACATTCAATTAAAACTCAGGCCAAAATTTTTCATCTACCGTCTATCTTTGTACAGCTTAGTAATTTATGGCTAAGCTAGACCCTATCTTTATAAAAGACATCCATTTTTGATTTAAAATGTTCTACAGAGTATCCAGCACATCCTTAAGTGAGGTGTTCCATTGATTAATTGCACTCACTCTTAAAATATTTCCAGTCAGACTTTGCTTTGCTTCAGTCTCCAGTCATTCATCTTTGTGCCTTTGTCTGTCAAGGAGCTGCTTGCCAGTGAAAAATCTTTTAATACATAGGTACTTACAAACTGAGACTGTGCTGCCCTTGGGAAAATAGTTCAGTAAAAGCGACAAGCATTTTTAAAATCCTTTAGAAGAAAAGAAACTAGAATTTAAACCATCACTCTGTTTTCCGTTCTTTTCAATTTCAAGGGAATCACAAGGAAAGCAGAGGGTGGGGTGTTTTTTTTTGTTCTTTCTATGTAGTATAGTTATAGTCAGCTTGCAAGAGATGGAGAGAGCTTTTTTACCAAACCATGGCCATCGGTTGAAATGAAGCATTCCTTTTTATTATCTCACAGATGTCATCCTTTTCAAAGAGGTACAATGTGTTGATTTTGGTTTGTTTTTTTAAAATCAGCTGTATCTCAGATGCTTGTTTCTATTGCAGTTGCTACTAACTAAAGCCCTTGTTTTGCTCAATTATAAAATTAGAAAAACCTAATGGAAAGTGTAGAGAAGGTGGAGCCAGTCTCTCCAGCCTTAGATTTATAGTGACAGGACAAGAGGTGATGGACATAGAATCGTAGAATGGTTTGAGATGGAAGGGACTATAAAGATCATCTAGTTCCAATCCCCCTCAGTGAGCAGGGACATACTTAGATCAGGTTTCTCAGAGCCCTGTCCAACCTGACCTTGAATACATCCAGTGATAGAGCAACTACAGCTTCCCTGGGCAACTTGTTCCAGTGTCTCACCACCCTCATTGTGCAGAATTTCTTCCTAATTTCTAATCTAAATCTACCCTCTTCCACTTTGAAGCCATTAACCCTTGTTCTATCACTACAAGCTTGTCTAAAAGATACCTCCCCAGCTTTCTTGTAGATCCCTTTCAGATACTGGAAGGCCACGATAAGGTCTCCCCAGAGCCTTCTCTTCTCTAGGCTGAATAACCCCAACTCTCTCAGGCTGTCTTCATAGGAGAGGTACTCCAGCCTTCTGATCTTCGTTGTGGCCCTCCTCTGGACTGCTCCAACAGATCCATGTCCTTCTTGTATTGGGGGCTCCAGAGATGGATCCTGGGTGGGATCTCACAAGAGTGGAGTAGAGGGGAAGAATTATGACCCTCAACCTGCTGTCCATGCTTCTTTTAATGCATCCCAGGATACGGTTGGAAAATTTGACTGTACGTGGCCCTTAGCTACCTAATCTGGAAGGCCCTGCTTAAAGTAGGGAGATGATCTGTATGATCTGCAGTGGTCCTTTCCACCCTGGCTTCATCTTTGATTCTGTGAAGTAACACCGTGGGTGGAGTTACACAAATGTTTCAGCCTTTCTCTCATTGAGGGAAGCTGACAAGGGCTCCCTCCGCCACAAGGCTGAGGACTTGAGTGAATCTTGTAGAAAACTGGTGCTTTGTGGTTTGGAGAACAACCCCACAAACAAATTGCTGAACCAGATAAACTTCATTTCCTTAGACAAGAAAGCCCAAACCAGACAGCAGGTCCCCATTTAACCACATCACATCACCTAACCTCACGCTGCATGTGAGGTTTAGGTGATGTGCTTTATTGAACCGGTAATGTAAGTTGGCAGTTTTGTCGACATGCAACAGTAAACTACCCATGTTCTGTGCTGCTGGTTATTAAATCTCAGTTTCATGACCTGATGGTTTGACAGACCAATCACATTTGGGTAAATGGTGATGCCTAAAATTAATTCTGCTGGTTTTTAGTAATGAGTAAATTGAGGCATAGTGTTTACATTTATTGAAAATTACACAGAAAGACACTAACAATCAGGAAACAACTCATTTTTATTGACTTGCAGTTTGTCTCCTGGTTCTGTAGCCATTACAAAATATTGCCTCTATCAGACAAGCCAATGTACGAGCAGCGCAGATGAATTGCTAAGAGAAAAATGAATCTCTCGTTCTAGCAGTGAGTTGTGTCACAAAATTTAAACAAGTATTATTCTATTACCTAATTCATTCCTTTTAATCAAACAAAGGATATGCCCGTCTTTGTAATTTTTCTAAAAATAAACCATGAAGTCTGGAAATTTTTAAGTCAGGGAAGCACGGCTGTCAGCATTCAAATTCAACATTGTCTCTAAGATGATACTCTTTGATATGCACCTGATAAAAATAAGCTTATTACATAAGGTTCTGATTCAGCAAAGAAATTAACTACGTGCTTCATTTCTAAGCATGTAAGTGAGCCTTGTAGTATTCAGTAAGTGCACACGTGTCTTAATTCAAAATAATTGAGTGTCGAGAGTCATTGTCATTGTTAGGAACATAACTACATTTCAGCTCTACTGATCAATAACAGGAAATCTGGTAGATTGGCTGGTTGGCTTGAGTGCTTGTTTTAGCAAGGTTTAAGCAGTTCAGGAGTTAGGGACCTACAGTCGACATTTTCAGCTCCACAGGTAACAGCAGTGGTCATACAATCAAGGTATTTGATCAAATATGGTTACTAAAAAACCCAACATAATTCAACTTTTAATTCCATGACTTCTGTTTTCCTTTGTTCTTTCTATCCATGTCCAATTATGAATTGTTTCAGTTAATTATTGCTAAACTCCTCTTTTCTGTTTCTTTGCTTTTCTCATAATCTTCTCAAGATCACTGTGACCAAAGCTAAGCCAGTATTTTGATCTGAATTCTCATCTTTGTCCTTTTTACATTATTATTACCACTGTTAACATCCTGCTTGTACACAGTATTTGCTTATTTGTATATGGGAACAAAGCAGTAGTGATTTTTTCTGAGATGTTTCTGCTTTCTTGAGGTAGTCTCAATTGTTCTCAAAAAATCATAGTGCTTATCAATTTCCAATGTATTTTAGATATGATGGGAGCCCGTGCTGCTTTTTTCTAATTTTTGTGATTTAATTATCGTCTGAGGCTGCTTAGAGCATCATAAAAAGAGAAGCTGATTATACACAATTCTTCTGTTTTTGGGGGGGTGGCTTTGTTTTAAGTTTACACAGAATGATCTAGCTTTTTGACTAGGAAATATTTTTATTTGAATGATCATGGCTTGTCATAAATAAACTGGCCAGAGTATGGTAATGCACATGTGTGATTTGAAGGCCTGGCAAGCAATTTATGCATTGAAGTTTTTAATACAGATAGTTTGAAATGTATCTGAAGTCATTTGTGTTCTGCTGCACAATAGCATCAAATTCTCTGATAGCAACTTCTGTATTTTGCAGCAGCGGCCGTTAAATTCCATGACAATATGATTTATTTTTTTTTATTGCTAAGAAATAGGCTTCGTTTTTTGTCACTTCTGCCCCTTGCAAAGACACAAAATATGACTCTTCACTGAAAATAATCATCAAATCTTATGTTGGATTACTATTTTCAACAATTACTTTCATGTGCTTTCCAGGCAGCATGGCCACATATCTTCGGCTTTGATTACAGAGATGGCATACTAAGCTTGAAGCCTGTTAGAGCAGCTTTTTTCCATCATTTCCACAAGTCTGTACTGCTGCTCTGTTCATTAGCTTGTTTCGAGTGTGTGGTGCAAGGTGCGATGTTAGAATCTTTATGGAACAGGTATCTGAAGTTGTGTGGCTGAAGCTATTGGCTAATGTTTCCAGCTCTTCCTGTTCCCTCTGCAAGCCTAACACTAGTGTTGCTTCCCGTCTTTTTGAACCATTCCTTGTAATCTAGTTAGATGGGCAAAACTTCATCAGCTGCAGACGAGAATGGCTGATTGCTTTCTCTACACAAATTGGGAAGATAAAACATTAGCTTACACAACTTTTTGGTATATTTATGTTGAAAATGAGTTTTATCATCAGCAGAGTAGTGATGTAACTCTGGACCTATCTCTCAATGAGACCAATCAGACCTGTAATAGCAAGGGACTAGATTCTGATTTGAGAGCTTGTGTCCAGTCTCTGTTCTGGCCAAATAGTGAAATTACCACGGCACCATAATAAAAATGGAAGGAGGTAAGAAGAAAAAAAGCACCATCCAGAGCCGTCATTTTGGCAAATACGTGCAGAGCACGCATACCAATTTGTGCTACAGATGTAGTCTCTTCACTGCTATTTAGCTTCCTTGTTACCAGTTGATTTTAGTGTGTGATTACAATAAGAGTAGGAATTTAGTACCTGCTGAGCTATAGTCCAATGTTATGGGACTTGATTTTTGATGAAAGAAGTTCCGGTGTGTCATTCTGTGACAGAAGATGAATTATGAAAGGAAATGCTTGTGATCTTTAAACCAAGAATATCTTTTTCATACTGAAACCCCTGTGAAAAGTACATTATTGAGTGTTTTATGCGTTTTGTCTTTTTCATTTTTGTCTTTCAAACCTTTTCAAGGCTTTCTATAGCTCTTGATGTCACTGCCTTTTCCATTTGGTATTATGGTAGGTTTCTGAAGTCTAATTTCCCTTGAACTCCATACGTGTTTAAGGACTCTAAATTTATGGGGTCTAGAATTTCTTTAGTGTAAAAAAGAGAGCATTCTACTGACATGTAATACAATAGTGTAGAAAGCTTAGTTCTTTAGAAGAAATATGATAAGATCAATCCTAAGTGTGAAGACTTGTAAGGACTCAACATCAATGAGCTGAGATGAACTGACCACATGGTTTCATGGCTTTAATAAAGCAAATGCAAGAAAATACAGAACAAAGAAGATAGTTTACTTCTAACTGCAGTGCAGGTGGGACTACTGTATTGTCTATGTTGCAGAAACTGTAGAACTTGAATATTACATGTTTTAGAAGACCTTAAAATTAAAATTTGTGAAAATGGTGCTCTAGCTGTCTGGAAACATTTTGGCAATATTTTTCATGCTCTTTCTTCCATTTAGTTTCTCTGAGATTAAATAAAGATTTAGAGAACTTGATTTGTATGCAAACAGTTGATTTATAATGTTACTGACCTTCTCTGATGTAGCAGACTAAACAATGTCTTTTGCAACAACTCTTGCTCAGGTACAAAAATTCAGAGATATTTATGGGGAGACACCTCCTTCCTATGCGAGGGCCCACTGCAGTTTCCTGAGTTGTGGGTTCTTTGGTGTTACTGGAAGTCTTCTGAATGGTATATTCCAGGTGAAGCATAGGTGATTGGAGGGTGGTGTGGGAAGTGTTGAACGACCTTCCTTCTCCCACCTTACATGAAGGGCTTGGCACAGGCACCTTCTGTGGTAACTATGGCAGAAGGGTTAGGCAGGTATTGCTGCTGCTCTTACAGTAAAAATAGAGTACAAAAAGGACTTTGTTGGCAAGTAAAAAGGCTAAATAAGGAAAAGCAAATTGCTAGGAAAACACTAGAAAAGGTAATGGATTTCCTTTCAAAGACTTCCAGGTGTTTGGTAGTAAGTTATTTTATACTGTATACCCTTACTGCAAATACAGGCGAGTTGGAAAAAGTAATATTAGCTTCCTACTGACTCCTTAGGTACTGAAGAGGTTTTATTGATAACCATTATTTTTACCTTTTATTTACTTTCGTGGTGGTATTTTCACAATAGCCAGAACTCTAATTTTAAGGCTGACAGAAAATCTGCTGAAAGTGATATAATTTCTTTCCACTAGGTTTCTAACTAACTGTTACTTAATTGAATGAAGATAGAAGACATGTTCTCCCTAGTGAAAAATCTACTGCCCTTGTAAATAGTAAATACATGCTTAAAAACACACACAGAAATTTCTTACCAAATTTGTTCTGGCACTGTAGACTAAACCTATTTTATAGAATGAATTTCTGATAAACAAGCTTTGTCATCTCCTTAAATATTTAGAGCAGGTGACATTATCCTTTTTGCATCGGGTTTGCTTTTTCATATTTGTTTTGATTCCTTAGATTTTTTTATTATTATTCTTGAGAAAAAGACAGCATGTGTTTTAAATATAGTATTTTCAGTTTTGGGGTTTTTTTGGGTTTGTTTTTTTTTGTTTTGAGAGCAGGCTAAAGAATGCATGTGTCCTGACCAGAGAAATAGTTTGTCTCCTGTGACATTTGAATCTCCTCTGAGAAAGTGACTGAGATGACAACTTATGATTTGCATTTTTTCCTTCCTGTTTTCAGTATTAGTTTATGGAAATCTAATTTAATTGCAGGTATTTTATCAAAAATATTCTCACTTTTTGTAACCAGGGATTTAGCTGGGATGACTCTTGAAACTAAAGAGCCAAGTTACGATAAGATCCTAATAAAAGAAAGAAGTCTTTATCAACATGTGTGAGAGTGTTTGAGTATTTAGTTTCCATTTGTCTGGTTCAAGAAAGCAAAATACAATACACATAGTACAGTTTTTATTGTAAAACTATTAAAAAGGTTCTTGGGAAAGTTAGATCTTTCCGTACCCCTACAAAGTTTAATGTGCATTCACTTTTTTAAATATTAGAATTATTTGGATTTAAATAATTAGATATGAATCTGTGTAAATAATGATGTGATGTTTTACAATCAGCTAATTGGCTTTTCTAGCCCAAAGAATTTAGAAAGGTTATCATGATGTCTGTTTTCTAAAAAGTACTGTGTGAATACTAAATTTAGGAAAACAAGGTGTATAGACTGAGACGCTTATATATTTTACATTTTCCAGGTATGAAAATGTTAATATTGATCATGATTTTTCTCCTTTCTTTTTCCAACAGTAATCTAGTTTTTACCTTGATAAAATACCTTTGTCTTTTTACTCAGCCATATTTTCAAGTGATAGGTTATGTCACCCTGATTCAAACCCCTTATTTGTGTCCCATGCCATAGCTTAATACTTATGGTGGAAGACTTCCTTTTCTGATATCAGAGGTACCAAAAGATAGCCCTTTGGCAGTCAACATTTTCTTTGCAAACAAGACGAGCCCTGCTTTTGCTATCCTTCCTTTTAATAATCAGCGCGACTTTGAAGTCAAGAATATTTTTAACTGAATGTCAGGTGAGGAGTGTTTCGTTCAGCCTTGTTTCTCTGCAATACTTGGTTAAGGTTTACTTGATGGAATGCCTTTAATTTCACTGTCCTAAAAAAATTTCTTTTTGTGTGTGTCTAGCATTCAGTACTGCAGTATGTTAGAGCAAAAACGTGTCTGTAACTCCACAGCTTTCCTCATAATAACACATTTGAAAGATGCCTGCTACTTATTTATGTTAAAATACTTAGCTTAGTTTATTCTTATTGCCAAATGAACAGTTGTTTGTGTTATTAGGTAGTGTTGATTATTCTCTGACTTGTGCTGTCAGCAGTATCCAAAATAAATTTGCTATCACATATTATAAAATCCTTGTATTGTTGTACCAATAACATGGCCCACTACTCAGGATTTTGCAACAGGTGTAATTGTAAGTAATAATATTTTCTACGTGCTCCTGCATGTCATCTCATCACAAATAACTCAAATAACTGAGTATTTATTAAGTAATTATCCTAACTTACCCCTAAAACCCAAGAATTTATTATGCCTTCTCTGCTCTTGCAGGTTCCAGACAAGAAGGTTTTTTTGTTCAGAAAAGCATATATTGCTTGACTTGATGCTCAGAGCACTGTAAACATTTGTAAATTTTTTTTTTTTATTTTCACTTAACAGAAATTAAAATGACCTGCATTAGGAGTTGAGACTGAGCACAGGCTCATGGAAGGGCCACCTTCTACCTCTGTATACAGCCTGTGAACTTGCCTTTACCCACATTAGATTTCCCAGTAGCGTGAAAAGAAACTTCTTAAGGTGATGAAATAAATAACAATATCTAAATGTGCTGCTGGTATGCAGAGTAAATGTCTCAGTGAGACTGAATGTCACTAAGAGCTGGAAAGCCAATTTTAGAGCTGCTCTTTATTGTCTTTTCCTGGCATTCCTAGCATTTTCTTTCCAGTTCATCCTCTGTTTCTCATTTACTTTTTCCTTCTGTATTTTATTGCTTTTGAGAACTCCCAGCTGATCCTCCTGTGCTTCAGTTCCACTTCCTCTCACAACTGCTTTCCTAAACAGGATCATTGAACAGTTAATGCTGGCTCTTAAAATGCGTGAACAACCCAATTAGATTAACCAAGGGTAGGGAAATTCACCTCTCAGACTTTTATTTTCTGCCAACTCAGGAAGACAAAAGAACATCAAACAGCTCCTAAGTCCTGCCAGGCATAGCACTGTAACGTATAATTGGGACCTACTGTCTGTGCTGATGATGATCTCGCTGTTTTCTGCCTTTAGAGGAGAAGGACATTTGCTGTTTGCTGGGGTAGAATTCAGTAGAAGAGCTGAGAGGATTTCACAGGTTTAGCCTTTTAGATTCTGGGTGTGAACGAATAAAGATAACTATTTAAGCTGCCTTGGGAGTAAAAGACAGTAACCAGCCCTTCTGATCTGTTTTGAAGATGTTCACTAATTCATCCTTAACTATAGATAGCTTCCTATGGAGCAAGAAGTTTAATTTTTGTTTCCGGTTATCACAGGGCATTGGAGAGAGAGCAGAGTCATGGTGTTTGGTCACTAAAAGTAATAATTGGCTATTATTTACTTAATGTGTCTGATAGAGAAGGAAGGTGTCTTTTCCAGCCAAGAATTGTGGATTTTCTTTTTTCTCCTAGCCGTCCTGATCGAGCTTCCTCCTTTACTCCCTCCCCCAGTGAAGGAGATGGCACAAGTTACTGCAGTCCCACAAAAATGCAAAGTCATTTAGTTGCTTGTTTTTTATTTAGATGTCCTTTATTTGTGCAGCAAGACAGAGGTTCAGAGATAGTGAGGACATACGACCTTAGCACAGGCTGCTGTTTTGGCAGATTGCCAAACACTGTTTGATATCTAACATTGTCTCTCATGTGTTCAGGCCAGTTTGTAAGTAATCTCCTCTATGCTGAACTCTGGTTTTGAGTCAAAAAACTAGTTAGATTGTGACTTAATTGTGTTCTCCCTCACTGTAATTGGCATAAATTTCAGAATCAATGGTCCTGAAAAAATGTTTTCCATTGGAATTTTTCAAAGTTTTCATATATATATATGTGTATATATATAATTTTAGGGTGGTTTGTTTTTTTTTTTTACAAGACATGATGCTATGTGAATCTTTTAAATTTTTCCTTCCTACATCTTCTTAACTTTGTTTTCAAAATGTGCCATTGAAACTTGTCTGCAGTAATAATTCCTTACTGGCGCAGTATTTCATTCTTAGGAATACTTCTGCAAGTTTGCATCACTTTATAATGCCTAAACAGACCTTAACAAACTTTTGAACTACAATTTCTATAAAGTGATTTCTAAAGGTTGCTTTGTTTTCTCTTCAATAAATTTCAATTGATAAATATTTATCAAACATAAATACAGATTTCTAGTATTGGTTTCTCAGTTTCACATTGCTTTAGTCACTGTTTAACAAAACATGTCACTGGTTATTCATCCTGAAAGATGAAGCCTTCCAACCTGCTAATTGATACTGTATTAACAGATATCCTGGGTTCGTTGTTCAACTCAAAATATTTCAGTAGAGCTTTATACCTGGAATAATATTTAACTCCTCAAAATAATTGCTCTTGCCAATCTTTTCACATACCAGTTTAGTGTGGAATTAGATGCTAGTTTCTAATCCCAATTTCTTTCTGCAGTCAATGCAGAAAGAGAGAGCAAGAGACTGCCACTGCCCTCTAGAGAACAAGATCAGCTCCTGCGTTAGGAGTTCTCCATTGACTGCAAAAGAAAGGTAGAGAAAAACAGCTGGTGTGGCTAGTCTGGATTTCTAATTCATTAGGAAGGCTTAATTATATCAACGTGTTGGAGATTTTTCTGTGTCAGAAATTTACCTTCCATCTGCAAAACATTTTAATCCTTATTTTTTAGCTTTTTAGCTTCTAGTTAAAGTATCTTCTACATGAGTGTCTCAATACTGGAATGTCACTGAAAACTTTCCGTATTTGATTTTGAGAAAAATGTAGAGATTACTTGCACAGGAGACCTTAAAACACTACATACCCTCTTACTTTATGTTGTTCTTTTTAAAAGGAATTTGCAAGGAGCTTGGCAGTCTTTCTAGTTTGCACACCCAGTTGATAGGACGTATTTTATAGCAGCCCTTGAAATTGCCACTTTAAAATGAAAGCTGTTTGACACATGTTGAACACTTACCTTGTAGACACATGCTCAGTATTATTTGATAAAGATCAGCCATCACTTACGGACAAAACTTGAATTTTCTATAATGAATTAGATAGGATGTATTTTTAATACCACTAACTAGATTTCACATAGTTGATGTCTCTTGTTCTGTAGAAATATCTATCTGTGTGATTGCTTACATAACAAATTTTAGCTTTTGATCATGGAATTTTTTGTTCTTTTGATTCACGTAAAATTATTATGTCTTCAATACAAGCTACTGAGTTGCGCTTTGTACTATGAAGTTTCGTTAAAAGTTTTCTCTTACTGAAATGAGCATGCTATGATATATATTTGGAATTACTGCTCTATTTCTCAAATCAAAACTTATTCTTCAAAAACATGCTAATTTTTATTTTGTTTTGTTGAAGAACTCAAGGATAAGAGTCTTTTTTGTCATCTTTGTGTTGACTCTTTAACATTTGTGGTAGAAAAAGGCTTGAATTTCTGACTGAAAGTGTGATTTTACAGAACTTTTACTTGTTTTATTTATCTGTAATCAGTAGTTTGGGTTTGCTTGTGATTTTGCTTTTTTCAGTTTTCTAGCATGCTGCTCTTTTACCTATGGATGTTTCCATTCTTCTCCTACATTTAACAGTTTTATTTTCGTGTGCCTTTTAGACCGATGCTTTTCTTGCCAAGAGAAGTTTATTTCCCAAAGTAACTTCGGTATATTCATGTTTAGTTTTGTCATAAATAAATTTCATTTCCAGTTAATCCACATTGATGTGATTTAGCTGCATTACTTAGTTGCTTCCATAACTCAGGGACTTTACGGTGCAACTGATTTCACGTAAATAAAAGTGGGTTGTTTCCTGACTATGAGCTTTCAAATATCATTGAGTGAGTCACTCAGAAATTTCAAACAGGCCATCAGTTTTTGGAGAACAGACCAGAAAAAGTTACACTGTTGGAGCAAGAAGCTGTACTGAAATTGAATAGTTCATGAAACTGGAGGAACATTCCAAGAGTGGTTGTGTGAGATTTTCCTGATTATGGGGGTTTGTGGTTTTTTTAGAAAAACTGGCTATATAATTTTGGGAAGATTAGAATGGATGGACCAAAATTAGTAATGTACACATTTTATAAATGAGAAAGTTCACTTTCATTTGGAAACTATCTTTGTTTTCATTCTATTGTTGTATCGTGATGAAATACGACAAGTGGAAAATTAGCCTGTTTAGTTAGCCCAAAATAAGGTTTTGTACAGAATTACAAGTGATAGTCCTTTGCAGTTATCTAGAATAAGCTCGTCTTTTATAATTCATCCTGCAAAATCTGTCAGTCCATATAGTTGGTTTTTGCCAATTTGCTCTTCCCACTGGTGTTAAATGGAGACCTGTCATGTTTCTTGGGATGGGGTAAAAAGATGTCACCTCAGCTATCTTGGAAAAGAACTGGAAGGTAGCAAAATAACTCCTTTTGGGTTGAAAGATGCAAATTGAAGTTTTCTATTTTGAAGTGCTCTATTTCTGTCACCGTGTAATTAGTGTACAACACAAATCAATGTGGTTCAGAAGTGGACTTTGTGTCTTAGTGCTAGTCACAGTGCAGTCAGACTTACAAGTAACATCACTTTGGTCACCTACTGGGCGCTGACCTTAATGACTGCAATGAGCAAAACCGATTCTATTTTAAAGCCTAGACTGTAGGTTATGAAAGTGAAATATGTTTATCTTCAAACTGTTGGTTCAGTAAAGCATATTGAGTTATAGGTATTCTCTTTGGAGGTTTCTTTCATCATAGGAGAGAACTCCGAATTGGGAACCATCATGGTTAGACAGAGCTATTAGTCCTTCTGATGTACTTCATGAACACAGAGAAAGATCTTGTTAGATTCAAGTAATTCATAAAACTCTCTCAAGCTGAAGGTTATTGTCCAGTGTTGCATTGCAGGAGTTGAGACAAGATTTGATATTTCAGTTAGATGTATCCAAAAGCGGCTGCATGTTTCTCTGTTTTACTGTTGCTTTGCTAAAGCATCTACAGAATGCTGTGCTTCGTGTTTTCAGCTTCTTAGGTGTGTTTTTTTAAAAACCCTTTTCAAGTCTTTCCATTTTAATCTCTAAAGTCTTGATATGGATCATAGTATTAGGAAAATCTACTTCCATTCCTGATTTTTATAGCAGTGGCATAATGGAATCCTTTTCCCTGCTTTTAGCTTGTCCCTAAAGAAAATGGAGAGATGCTTCAGTGGTTATTTATTTTATTTTTAGGATCTATTTTCTTATGAAATAATGGCTCCAGGTCCTCAGGTTATCCGTTGTACACTGTGACACTTTGTTTTCTTAGGAATTTGCTGAAATCCTTCTTGCTCTCACAAGAATTTTCAGACTTCTGCCTTCTTTCTGCCTTCCTTCTTTGACCAGCTTTTGCTTGGGTGGCTATGCTGACCTTTTTCCATTTGCAAGTCTTTCTGCTGCAGACTTTTTTTGGGGGGGTGTGTGTGTATTTTTAGTTCTAAGTTAATTTGCTACATCCGGATCAGTTCAACTTTTTTTGAGAGTGGAACGTAATTAAGCCCCACGTGTTAAGAACACTTTCAGCCAGTACGTACCGTGTCATGCATACTACTTGCATCAGCAGTTTAATTTTGATATTTTATAGCTGCTGAGTAATTAATTCTACAATCTATTTTAGAATAAAATATGTAATTCTAATTTCTATTTCTGAATGAAATGCAAACAGAACAAAAAATCACAAAAAAAAACCCCCAACAAACCCTTAAGAGAACTACTTAATGTTATGTGGGCTAGTTAGAGTAGCTCTAACCAGATTTAGAAATCCATCATTTAAATGGTGAAGTTATGAAAGGTGCTACTAAATTGTAACTTTTTGTATGGTTCCGGCACTATTGAAATACATGGTGGGAAGACATTGTCAGACTTTTACAGAAGAGGAGTCTAATACTTTTTTTGTGGGTTTTCTTTAGTGATTTAATTTTATAGTGAATAGGGATGGGGTTAACTATACATTTGGTCAGATGAAGATTATTCCTTTTGTGTTAGAGATACCCTTTTATGTCTTACATGATAAGATACAGCAAATGGGATAAAATAGGAGATACAAGAACCACATACCAGACATTTGCATTATCTATAGATAATGAATAAAAAATGTTGACAACACTTCCATTTTCTATTTCAGATGTTTTAAAGGTTCATTTATAAGGAGCTTTCTGTCCCATTTGGCTGACAAATACTGACATCTGAATCCTGATGCAATCGGCATCTTCTCCTCTTACTAAATCATTCATGAATGTTGCACTACTTTTAGTCTCTTTATTCTGTCAATGACTTTGTGGTAAAAATAGAAATAGAGCTTTTTGATTTCAATGATTTGATGCATTCGCCGTTGATGCAGATCATTAGCTTTTTAAACTGCCTAAGTCATAGACCCTAATTTTACAGTCTTCAGGCTTTTCATTTTTTGGTAGTGTTCGCGCTCTTATTTTCAAAGAATAGCTTCTTAATTACTTTTTTGTACTGAATGGAATCAATATTTCTACATACCTACAAAACAGGAGTAGGTAAATTGGAAAGGATCTCCAAGATTACTAGCCAAAAATATAAGCAATTAAAAGAACTCCTGTTACTGAACTTTAGAGGAAAAGAAATAATTATGGTGTTTAACACGCTATGAAACTAAGGAAAACAAGAACTGTCTCTCAATTCCTTATGTGACTTTCAATTGAGAGAAATGAATTTGTGTTTATGACTAGCAATATGAAGTTAATACTTCAAGATGTGTGCTGTGTAAGAGCTATGAAGCTAAAAGTTGGGAAAAATATCAACCAGAATAAAATTAATTGCTGCAAGTAAGCCTGTTGCAGTGCACAAATGCTTATGCAAAACTAGCAAAGAGGAGAAAAACCCAAGGAATACGGTAGTACGTGCATCTTTATTTAAAAAAAGAAAAAAAAAAAGGTCATTAAAGAAAAAGTAGTTTGGATGAGGAACAATGAAGTTCTGGTCTTTTCTAAATTGAATCAAGCAGAGCAGTTAAAAAAAAAAAGACCTCATTTATATCAAACTTTTCTGACATTCGAGACACTCTTTTGGGCTCTGGAAAACTCCATAACAAATATAACCTATTTTCTACCTTGTTTTTCCTTAGAAATATTTGCACTTTTCTACATTACAGGAGTTTAGAAATAAAGCAAGCTGCACTACTGGGGCTTTACATTGAATCTATGTTGGAATTGCACTACTCATACTACCCACAAATCTGCTCTAGGCTGTCTTAGCAGGGATTGCCTTAAAGTTACTTGATAAAACGAAGCAGATAAAGACAGCAACAGATATACAAATTGCATCAGAGTGTGACAATGTGTGGAGTTTAGTTTGAGGTCAGTTAGCTTTTAGATATAGAAAGCATTTTGTCCTTTCCCATTGTTAAACCACTTACCACATTGTTTGTGTGGAAAATGGAACATGTTCTATTTCTTCTTTAAATATATGTTTACTGCTAAACGAGTTCAAAATGCAAGTCAAGATATGAAAATGCTTACATAGCAAGAAAAACAGAATTTATATTAGGTTGCAGGTTTTTGCTTGTGAAGAACAGGCAGCTGCTCCTTAGTGATTTTTCTTTTTATAGAATTGAAAGAGATGAGATGAGCAAACTCCAATGGAAGAACCTTAATTTGAAATGATATGAGAGTGTCTTTCACAGAGAGGAAGCAAATTGTTATGTGAACTCTATTTATTTTACTCAACATTTCATTGATGAGAACTTGCCCTTCATTTGAAATTCTGTAAAACGTTAATGCAACAACTTCTCTCCTACAGAAAAGGTGGTAGTAAGTGACAATAGTCACTTATGTCTGGGTTCAGAGGATCTGATCTACTTAGTGCGATAGAAAAGCTACACTTGGCTTTGGATATTAGGATTCTGCACAGGAAGTGGGAGTGGGAGGCCCATGTTATAGAGTGCTTCTGGAATGAGTTTGGATAGCCACAGGGATGTGGTTGAAAAATAAGAGCACTGTTGTCTCCTGGACGCTTCTCTCACTCGTGTTCTTTGCTCTGTATTGAGGGGCTGTAGCTCACAGCTATGGTGATATCTTATGCTATAAGATGATATACTGGGAAAAAGCAACACTTGTACACTTGAAAGATCAGGTCTGTCAATAAACACTGAAAGTGAGAATCTGGAGAATCTAGAGAGCTATTGTCCTTTTGTCACTTTACCTGTTTGTTTTTTGTTGCTTTTTTTCCTCCACTTTGTTTCTTACCACCTTCTCCACTATCATTTATGTTTTCACAACTCTATTAAGTGCAGCATACAAAAGAGAACTGGAAACAGTCAATATTTTAGGCAAGGTGACATCAAGGATGCCAATACACAGTCATAAGGATGTCCTCTGTTTTGTGCTATGATCTTTTTCTAGAAATTCATAATATTCTACCTGTCATAACCACATGATATTTCAGACAGAAACTTTGTATACACTTAATTAGAGCTGCAAGTTTTGTTTGGGTTTACTACACAGATATGGCTTCCAGTGCACAAATACTATCAGTGTACAGATATACTGCACTTAATGTGTTCACCTTAAGCTTACTCATCTGCTTGTAGAACATAAAAATATTTATGGCACAACTTGATGTCTTTTGTGGATGGAATGTTCTACAGGGATCGTTTATCATTTTCATAAGTTCTTGAGAGATCTGCAAACATTGACATGAAAGCATTTTCAATATAATTTTGTGGTGTTGTATCAAATGCTGCATTTTTAATTCCTTAGCAAATAAGGTAGCAAAAAAGCCCAAATCTGATATAGATCTCTGCAGCTAAAAGGCAGTTACTAGCACAGATGTTCTCACCTGTTGCAGTCTTAACTCTAAATTTGACACCTGAAAACTATGTGTAACTTTGAATACAAGTGTTAATAACAACTGAGTAAAATGTAATTATTGCATGTTATTGTACTATCATCTGTGCATCTGTGAGCTGCAGACTGAATATTTTGCCAGATTCAATTAGAGAAGATAAAAGTAGCACTGCAGAACCAAGTCAGTTAAATGGGAATTTAAATCACTGCAACTGAAGTAGCAATTGTAGAGTCATCCCACACCCTAGCCAACAAGACATGTTTTAAGATTAGCAAAATGTGGTTTTTCTGGACTTAGGTCATCAAAGCTGGTAGTTTGGGTGATATCTTGAGAGTGTTTGACCTGTCAGGTATGCACATAATTCATTAATGCTTCTTGAGAAGTGGTATTTACAGGAAGCATAATCTCCTGGCAAATGGAGCAGAAGAAAATTTTTCTGACCATGTTAGCAACACTGGCCCTTGACATTCATCTTGGTGCTTGCCATACTCCTCACCTTGTTATCCAGTCTTTAACCAGTACTCCAGTCAGCATGGGGAAATACATCTACCTACTCAGTTTGATATGTTTTTCTTTGCAACTGCTTCCTGCGGCGCCTGCAGCACCTTCTGCTTTAAGACAGGAACTATAGAACAGTGATATTTTGATATTTAAATGGCATATTTTGATGAGTCCCCTTTCAGATTGCCATTTCCTTACTACAAACACTGTTCTAGAGTTACTTTGATACTGAATATAGTTGGAGGCTCCCTACAATTCTGCAAATGCACGTCAAGTAAAATGGAAAAGTACTGGTCTTGAAACTGGGGCTTCATATCAACAAAGTTGCAGCAACCCAGACTTGAAACTCAAAGTGTCTTTTATTTGCTGTAAACAAAGAAATTGGACCAATTAATGTCAACTGAAAGAGAACAACATTGTCCTATATAAGATTAGGCAGCAGTGCTTTGTTTTCTCAGAGAATACCAGCTTCCTTTACCTAAAGAAATTCTTTCTGAATCCCTCTTGCTTGTTTAACTGTGATCTAGAAAACAATACCTGTACCCACCACCACTCCTTTCTAATTCCCACCGTTAGTGCTGCAGCTTGAAGTCTTTTTGTTATGTTTAACACTCAGTAGAACGTATTGATTCAAAATATAAATAAACGCAATCACATTATAGAATTTTAATTATTTTTTTCAATATTGTTTATCTGAAACATGACTACAATTTTACATTCTTTAGAGGAATATCTAGGGTTTATTCAAGTGATGCAAACCCCTAAATTTGCTGCCATAATATGTCACTAGCTGGAGTGAATTAAAAATACTGAAAAAAAGTTTCATGTATATCCTTGTTTTGAGTTTTTTTCTATCATCTCCTGATGATCCAATACTGGCCTTTTTCAGGTGGCAGATTAAGTTTCTTGGACTGCAAAAATCCAATGTATTGAATTTTTTAAAATCTATTTTGCCTTTTTAAATTTACTTGTCTTACATACTGTCCTAGTTGATGAACATAAAGTGAATGCTGAAAGGGAAATCATATTTAGGAAAAGTATGTCTTGTTCTCAGGTGGAATGTTGAATAAAATCTAACATATTGAATATATAAATTTTATTATCTAGGGGGTACTTCTTGAACACAGAGTAGTGGTAGAGACTTAAGATGCATCAGTATTTATCTTGTGCCATATCTACACTTTTGAAATTAAGTAAAATCTTAATTTTGACCTTCAGGACAGAATACTCCAGGTATAGCAGATAGAACTTTGAAGGAGAATTCTCAGTGAACTTCCTTGTATCAGTGTGGAAAAATTTGAAAGACACTTTCTCTTTAAACACTAGTTTGTTATTTTCACTTTCTGAAACTTCCTTCTTTCAATTAACAGTTAGGCTATCACTTTATTAATATATTTAGTGGTTACTTTTTATTTACAACCATGGTGACTGTGTCCTAGCGAGTGATTTATTCTGATCAGCTGTCAACAGGATCATACTGTTAGTAGTGATGCAAAATAAAACACAAACAGGTTTCAGACACTCTGTTAGCTTAAGAAATAGATGCATAATATTCTCTTCTGTCTGTGCAAAGTAATGCCTAGTCTTGAAACGGCTGCAAGTCTTACAGTCAGCCCAACCTGTTCAGCCTGATCCTTCCAGGAAACCTCTCAAGAGGGCTTGAACTCAGAAATCTACCTGAGTGGAAAGTCAATCTACAACAAAACCATCTTCCCAGAAAATGCCACAACTTCTTTGAGCATCATTGTAACCACTTTGATATGTCTGGAATAACTGTCAGGTGGAAAGGTCTTAAACTGCTTGAGGTTTTGTATCTCAAACCTCGATGGATCTGTAACCCATGACTGAAAGCAAAAGGACTAAAAATACCAGAATATTGATAATAGATACTGAATTGTTCAAAAGTCTTCTTAATAACTAAGTAATTTCATTCTACATCATAGTTTTGGCGAGACTATATCTTACAAAAATGTTTTTGCTCAGAGAAAAAGAAAGATAAAGGTAACTGCAGCAGGACTACAGAGGGAGAGATCTGAATAGTCCTTTCAAAATCTGCTGTCCTTAAGCAGAAATGACTAAAGAGAAAAAAAAATAAATCTGGATTTATTTAAATGAAGTATTAAAGATAGAAGTAAAATCAATAAATAAAAAATGGCATAATAGTAAATTCACCAGTAGAATTCAGGAATGTTTTTATGACTGCTGTTTTTTGTCTCCTGAGATGTGAGAGGCAATCCATCTAGAAGACTGTAAGTCCTTGTTGCATAAAGTTCCCTGCAGGTGGTCCCCTGGAGACCTGCCTGCCACTTTTTCTCCCAATATTGTCCTCTCTGCACACCTGTTGCATCTTGGCAGCTCACATTTCTTACCAATGAAACTTCTGCAGTCATGGATTACAGTAAGCCAGTCTGTTCTCTTTCTGATTTGTTTGTTTGGTTTGGGGTTTTTGATGTCTTGTAAGCTTGATTGTCATTCTGTTCCTCCTTCTTGGTGCACGACAAAGAGAGGATACAAAAGTTAATGACTTCCTTTTGCATCTTCATTGATTCCATCACCGTTTTTTAAGACACTCTTTGACCTTTCCATCTCAGATGTCCAAAAGTCCTAGGAATGCTGTGACTAACCTAATTCTGGAGCAGGGAATGGCCAAGCTACTTGGTGGCTCTGAGTGTCAGTATGCAGGTTTTCCCCACAAGTTGTTTCCTATTGAGAGGCAAGCTAAAGTAGCTCAGTGTTGCACCAGGATGGTTTCAGTGTGCTGGGAACCTGAGCTAGAGCTGCTGCCTGGTGCTGCACTTTGCCTGCTCAAAATGAGCAGGCAAATTCTTAGTTCTGTGCTCTTGTGCATGCTGGCCACATGAGTAATGAGGTGTATCAATTAGGTTATACTTCCTGCCTTTGTACCTCTGAGAGTGGCTGTTTTCCACAGAAACATGTACATGAATCAGATTTAAATCTGTGTTAACAACATTTTCGTGGCATGCAGTATAAATCTGAGTCCTTACTCTTTTTTTTGTGGGTTTTTGTTGGGTTTTTTTTCAATCTAATCACATTGTATTTCATAGTTAATGTTTCTTCTAGCATCACAACAATTCTATGCTGGTGTCTTTCTTAATATTGAAATATACACTAGAATAACACTACAATGCAAAAATTATAATAAAGCTTTTATACTTTTTTGCAATCTATATACTAGCATCTCTTAATTGCCCTAATAGCAAGGAAGGAATTTGATGGAAACTAGATTTTTCAATAGATGTTTTGAAATAGTCTGTTCAGACAGAAAAGAGGTTTGGTAACTTTTACAATAAATCAGTTTTAGGAGACTTTTGAGTATCTGCAATGCAACATGGAATAAGACTTCTGCTATTTATTAGTATTTGTATCTTTATATCGATAATCCTATGCTGCTATATATATATCACTGCAAAACAGTGCTGGGCAACTATGAGTCCTTTCAATTGCCTAACGATAGCTAATGCAGTATTTTACTTTTCCTCTTATTTTGGTACACAGTATCTCTACATGGGCCATCAGAATGTAATTGTTCCCCTCCCTCACTTCATTTCCCAGAATCTTCCAATAATGGATCTATCTAGCTTCTCAGAGCAGTTGCTTCTTAGGAATAACATCTGCATCACAGTGACAGAAAAGCAAGTAGCAATTTTGCCTTGGCTAATCTCGCCTTGAAACTCAAAAACTCTCTCTTTATGACATACCATTTGATTTGAAGAAAGCTTTAGGGAAAGTACGTTCTTCAAAGTTCACAATTTTCTGAGGTAGTTTTCAGAAAACTTCCTGAGTGGTTTTTAGAAAGTTATTGTCATTGCACCCAGTAGTAACCAGATATTTCTGAGTCCTTATGATTAGAGAACACTGCGTTTCATCATATCCTACAGAATCTCCATAGTTCACCAGAATTGTTCTTTTGGCAGCACATGTACAGTATTTTTCCCCCTAAGAAACCCTAAAATAAAGTCAGAACCAGGATGGCAGATGTCTGTTAAGTGTCCATTCCTAGTATTCTTGTCTAAACATATTAGCTGATTTTATTTTTGAGAGTATATACTTTACAGTGATGTGCAATTCTTCAGAAAAAGAGAATATAGAGTAAGAAATTTCCTTTCATGCTGAATGAGGTATTTTTTAAGAATTGCAATTCTTTAAGCTAGTTCAGAAAACAATTCAACTGAAACTGAAAATAATTTGAATTCTGAAGCAGAGAAGTTCACCTGGTCCTCTACTCAATGTCATTATGACCAAGAATGTCATGTCTTCTCTAAATCAGTTTAAAAATTCTCTGCGTTTTCCCTGTGATCTTAGGTATGAGTACAGTAAAGTACAATGTAATATTTGTTAAATCTATATGTGTATTGAGATGACTCATCTATGACCTTATAAGTGCATACAAAGAAAGATGTTAAATAAAGCCCTTTGAACTATCATGAAAAATAGAAGTACCAAGTGTCTAGAAAGTACAATTAGTAAACTAAGAATTAGATACAGATGCTTAACAGAAACCATAATTGGGCAGTGATGCAAAGTGATGTTTTAAATTCAACATGACTTGGATTATTTAATCAAGACTTCTTCAGCTCCACTAGAAACTGGATGAAGTCTGATGTTATACACATATTCTGACAAATTTGTGTTATTCTTTTATTTTAAAATTCTATTAGTCCATCAGCCAGTTTAAGATGTGATGCTCATTGTTCTATGTTACAAAAGTCATGCAATTATACAGCAACGGGAGACAGTCTTCTGCATGGTCCTCTGTATTTCTCAGCTCTGATTTTGCTTGGAAAGCTTGACAGCAGTGAAAAATTGACAAATACATGAAGATATGGAGGAAACTTGTTCAAAAAATCTGAAATTAAGACAGACACAATTCAGTAAAGTTGTAACAGCGTGTTTGAATGCTAATATGAATTAACTATGCTTCTTTGAAACAACAGAGCACAAACAAAACACATAGTTTAACACAACGAAAATATTGTTCTTCTTGAAGGTGTATAAGTCCTAAATAAAAGTTACCTGAAGAGACATCTTTTTTTTTTCTTTTACAGTAGATCTCATGATGTTCTATACTTCAACATTATTAAAATATGTAACTGATAAACATATAGTCACAGAACAGAGGTGGAAGGCACCTCTGGAGGTCATCTGGTCCAAACCTCCTGCTCAAAGCAGGGCTGCCTAGAGCTGGTTGGCCAGGACCAGGTTCAGACATCTTCTGAATGTCTCCAAGGATGGAGATGCCATAACCTCTTTGGGTTGCCCATGTCAGTGTTCAGTCACCCTCAAAGTAGAAAGCATTTCCTGATGTTCAGATAAAAGCTCCCTTATTTCAGTTGGTGCCCATTGCCTCTAGTCTTGCCACTATGCACCACTGAAAAGAGCCTGGCTCTGTCACCTTTGCACTCACTCTTCAGGTGTTTCTATACATCAATAACATTTCCCCTGAGCCTTCTCTTCTCCAGGATGAACAGCTCTCAGCCTTTCCTCATGTGTGAGTTCCTCCAGTCCCTTAATCATCTTCACGGCCCTTTGTTCAATTTTCTCCAGTATGTCCATGTCTCTCTTGTACTGAGGAGTCCAAAACTGAAACCAGCATTTCAGGTGTGGGCTTGACAGTGCTGCCTTAGAGGGGAAGGGTCACGTCCCTTGACCTGCTGGCAGCAGTGCTTGTGCAGCCCAGGACACCACCAGCCGCCTTTGCTGTAAAGTCCTGTTGCTGATTCATATTGGTTTTCGTCAATAAACAGGGAACTACTGTGTAGCTGTTTTGAAATATTTCATTGTTTATTCCTAAAAATCTAGATATTTTCTGCTGAAAGTAAAGTACAGATGTCACCAAGATGGAAAGGCTGCAAGCTGCACCACAAGTAGTTGAGCTTGTAGGAAGTATTTATGTAATCGTAAAGTATTGGTTTAAGCATGTAGCCATTTGACAGTGTCTGCTGAAATATAGTATCTGCCCAGGAGGAAATTCGGATAAGTGAACAGGTTTAATCTTTATTTTGTTTTCTAGTTATACGTTGGTTGCACTGAAGTAAATGTTCTGAAATAAGCAGTAAGATCAGCTTAGGGACAGTGGTCTTTAAAAGTCTAATCATGATAGGTAAGATTGGGCATTTCAAAAATAACACTTCTGTAACAGCAGCGCACAGACACGTCCTCATCATTTTTCTGTAGACATATCAAAAACTATTAGTAGTGAGCAAAACCTGGTCATGGATGGCCTTAGAAAGCAAGGAGCGGGTATTGTAAAGAAACAGCTTGGATGGGGAAAGGAAAAGGAGGAAAATAAAGTTTTTCAAACCCAGTCTTTACCACAAGTGACAAACAGGTTGTCCTTAAATGACAAGCATAAGGACCTCTTTCAACTTACATTTATTAGCTTCCAGACATTTTTCAACCTTTCAGCTGCTGTTACAAATCAAAGGCGTAATTAATTCTACTGCTCAGTTAAAACTCTGTGCCTAGAAAGAGATTTCAAGATTGTTTTTCTTTTTGTGTATAAACACCATTTCTTTGATGTGAATTGCACAAGTGGGCTCTGAGTTAAAGCTATCCTATGAGAATGAGAAATATCCTTTGCTGAGTGTAATGCATATGACTAAAAAGGAGTTAAAATTTGTTGCATAATGAATCGCTATTCAAAAGTCTTGTAAGGAAGAAGAAAATATGCATACTCAGGTAGGATAATCCTGGGGAAAAAAAAATGCAGAAAAGGAATAAATACATCCACAGAAGCTCTTTTTTTGTTGTGTGTTTTTTTTTGCAGGGGTGGGGATGCGGGGCAGGGGAAGTGCTGTATTTTTGTTGTTGTTGATGTTTTGGTTTTATTTCAACAAGTCTAAAATTTAGAACTCCTAATGAAATTTAAGGTATAGTTTGAGTTTACTGCACCATAGGTGACTAGCAACTGGCTGTGCCATAATGTGCTTTAAGAGGGATGAGGTGTGTACCAGCAGCCTGCCTAATAGAACCATTAGTTACTTATCGATACGAGTCCTTAATTTCCACAGAGACTTGGCATCCAAACCTGCTTCGCATGTCTGTTCCTCTCTTCTTCATAAAAAGAAGAGTTGGTCCATAATTTTCCCTTCTCAGACGTTAAAAATGTAGAGGGAGGGCATCCACACGGGCGCAGCATTTCACATGCGCAAGCAGCTGTCATCTGACTGGATCAGTATGTTAATAAAACGCATTGCAGCCCTGTGCATTCAACTTCTCAGGGATATATAAATCCTACATTAAAGGGATATGATGTGAGCGGGATTTTTTTAAAAAATCCTTTTAACATAGCACTTCTATTAAATGCTAAGAAATGGTTTGACTACTAAAGTGTAGATAAAGTCATTGTATTTTGAAAAGATTGACTGCAATGCATTCTCACGGAAAACAGGGGAAAAAACCAGTAGTCGTGACCATAGTTTTCGTAAGGGAAAGATGTTAAGACAACAATGATTATCACACCACTCATTGTACTGTTTTGTGCTGTTTAAAATACCCGAGTTTAAGTTTACATTCTGATTCTTCTAAAATTGCTGCTCTACACCCCGTTAATAAACTTGTAATTAAACATTGAACAGAATATTACTTGAGGGCCTGAGCTTCTGCAGTAACAGCTCACCCTCGTCCTGCACCTTCCCAGTCTCTCAGGAGGATTACATGTAGTTTCTGTTGCTCCTTCTTTCAAGCTCTTATTTAAAAGCATTTACTCTAAGAGGAGATGATGCAGATCTGTCTGTCAGTGTGTTAGAGGCAGCTCTGCATGCCCCATGTCCTTAAAGCTATGGGAGGACGTCTACATGCTGCTTGTGTTACCTGAGGGAAGAGCTGTTCTCTGCATACCTCACTCAGCAACTCCTTGCTTGGCTGGGGAGGAGGCAGAGTGTTCTGGCTGGGTCTGATTAATTAATTGTTTCTTTCTTTATCAAAGGTGGTCATGTATACAGGTACGGGGGTGCGTTTTTCAGAGAAGTCATGTCTTGATGGTTTTCTCATCCATTTTATTCTTACCACAGAAGCAGAAGGCAGCAGAAAAAGCTGCTCTGTTAGTTGTGACTTATCATTAATCTTCAGTCAAGGTCTCTCAGTCTTTTTGAAACTGTCTTGAAATCCATTGCAGCAAAAAGGCAAGGCTCCTGGAGACAGATAATCTGCCTAAGTCCATACATTACATATTTAATTTTTGCAATCTTGTGTGGAGTTGTTTATCTGCTGTGATTGATTGTTTGTAAATGTAATTTCAATAGAAATCCATTAGTACTTTAATCCTGTAGACTCATTATTTTACTATGCAGTCAAGTTTACAAGATCACATTTTGTCCACTTTGTTCTCTAAGTCATCAGTAACGCCCTTGCTTATGTAATGAAGGATGCACCATATGACTAGAGATTGATGAGAAAACAAGTTCGCGTTCATTTTTCCTGCAGTCCTTTCAGGGGTAGGTGTCACAGGCTGCACAGGCTCCATCAGCACGCCGAGCGTTTAGTCGGGATGCGGCGCAAAGTGCAGGCCTACGGTGACCTTCAGTGCTTGGTGGTGGTGCACTTGAATGCTCAGGGAGTGCTGTTTACAAAGTGTTTGCAATGTCGGACTCACTGTGTACTATGTGTATATATCTACACATAATTTCTGCAGACATTTATTTTGCTTCACCAGTAGCTAATGACAACACACAGAAGGATCTGTCTTTGACAAGCATCAAAAGCAATATGTGCCCCATATGCATCAAACTTGCAGGCTAAAGCAAAGCCTTTAGCGTGACTTTGGCAGTCATTTTTTGGCAGAACAATTTCCCAAATCATAAGATGCCTGAAAGCTAAATACACTGATCCTGTTAGAGATTTTTATGCCAAAGAATATCAGATCTTGGGAAATCTGGCAAACTGCGAAGTAACGTATATTTTGCTGTTTCTTATGGAAAATATCAAGTACATTGCAGGCATTAAAGAAATAGAATCACAAAAGCCTTCCCCCTGGAGGGGCTAAATGGAGCTTGGGGTTTATGGGCACTGTACTTCTTCAGCCATTATTAACAGACAACATCACTTTTGTCCACTAGTTTTAGTGAGAATTTATTTAAAAAGCAAGCATGAACAAAAGATGGATAGGGAAAATAAAACCACCTGTGCTACCCCTTGCAGAAACACCAAAAAAAACCCCCTGACTGTACTTCAATGAATTACTTCTTTGTATATGTGTTTGTTTATTTTATATACATTTACACAAGTATCATCATCGGGTGTGCTATTTTTAATTAAAAATCTGGTTCCATTTACTATTGGCCTGACGTGACATAACATCCTATGTAGTCCTGATGGCAACTCAGTAGGCTACCACAGACACTCTGGTAGAGCAAATGCCAACTGACGCCTGCGGGCAGATGGAAAAGTAAAATAGACTTGTTATTTCCAAGCCACTTAAAAAAAAAAAAACTTCTCTTACACCATCAGATAAAAACATATTAAATAAAATCTGTCTTTTTACACATTCAGATAAATATGTTCTGTAAGACTAATTACACTGGGTTTTTGAATATATACAGCAACTAGTGAGTATATTTGCTGTAACTACCAATCATATTAAAGCCGTGTTGACAGCAATCTTCTTTATTCTTTTTCTTGCTTTAAAAGAAATTCAGATATGAAAAACTGGAAGCTGAAGGAAGTATTTGATACAATCTTTATTTTAGCCTCTTACATATATTTGGTTAAAGACTAACCAGTTATTGCTCATTAGGTACTTTAAAAGTGATGGGAGTTGGCATCTGCACTTAGTATTGTCCTTTTGCCACGCTTCAAGTTGGGATAGGCTGACTTTTTCAATATCATTAAAATAAAACAAGCCAAAAAAACAACCAACTGAAACCCACTCTTCTGCTTCTGATCAAGGGGAATGTTCCTTTGCTTTCACAAGATGCAGAAGTGCCTTCTATATGATCAGATAACTGTTACCTGCCATTTCCATCATTTTGAGACTTGTACATTGAAACAGGTTTTTAGAATGTTGTGATGTTGTTCATCGCAAATATGCTTCCTTTGTAGATTTTAAGATCATGAGTAACTATTCACTTCTTTAGAAGTAGTCTGACTTATCCAGTGACACAGAGAGAAAGCCTAGATAATGGAAAATTATTTGAATGCTGCCCTAAAGTTAAAGAAAGGTGTAGTTAATTAAAACTACTGCCCAAAGATTATAAACTGTGTATTCAGTGTGGGCTTCCACTGTTGGAAAAAACAAAATACAATTTTTTATAGAAACTAGACCTATGAATCTTGGTTCATATACTGTCAAAATGATTAGACTTAGAAATAGAAGTGATAAAAATAGAAATCTTCGTACAGCTGTCATTTAGATTTTAATATATAATATTTGGCTAGCTATCTGCATACAATTAATATAACAAGAAAAAAATGCGAATATGTAGGTTAAACAATGTATGAAAGTAGAAAATAGGAGATCAAGGCAGAATTTTTTGGTACTGTTTCTACATTATATCAGGTGTAGAGTGGAATCAGATGAAATAATTTCTCACTCACCTTTCTATTCATATTTAGGATGTTTGTTTTTATTAATTTAGCAGCTCCTCATTTTATTTTTTTTAATTCTTAAAAATAGCATGAAGTTTGCTTCCGAAGTCAAAGAATGGGCTCGTGGGAGTCTGTCTGGGACTTTCCTCATTCCTCGTGCTTGTCTCTGGGCACCTTCGTGGTCCACAGCCTTCTTGAAGTGTTATACACTAAACTGAACTGATGCTCTTACCTGAAAAACCGCTCATTTCACATTTTATGTTTGTGCATGTGATTATTTCTGCCTGGAAATGTGATAGCTTGCCCATATTTTTATTGAATTCCTGTGGGTTTTTTTCAAGCTATTTCTTCAAGTTGAGATTTTATTAGTTCTAATTTTGACCTTTAATTTGCTCACTGCCCATCTTTTCCTAGTGCTATTGGATGATCTAGTATGAATACTCTGTGTTCCAAAGCTATTGAATAATTAAAGGAATAATCCTATACTCAGACAAAGATAGTAGTGGAGTAGCACTGGCATAAAATGAAATAGAAATCTCCAGAAGAATCTCCATCTCCTGGTACCTCATGGCTGTGCTCAGAAATACAGTGTAGCCCTCCTATCCCTCTGAGTTAGTTTTGCTTATTCATGAGCGACCACTGGGAAGTTTTCTCTGGTTTGATGATTTCTCTGACAGGAAAGGCAATACTGGAATTTGAAGCATTTAAAAATGAGAGCAAACCCACCAATAAACACCAAAAACCACACTGGCTTTTGAAGAAACATGGAAGAATGTCCTTGAGGAGTCCAGAAACTAGCAAGTTCATGAGCCTTTTCATCTTTGTTGTTGTATGTTCAGCTACTTAGTGCAGCTTGAACTACCAAGGGCTGTCTGAATTTTGACCCTGTCATTGCCTTCCTAAAGGAAACAACATAATAAAGCCCAAATAAGTAGCTCAGCTCTCTCATCAACAGGAGAAGTGCAAGGGGAAATGTGGTAATGGGATATGCACTCAAGCCCAGTAAAGCTTGTCTGAGTGTGACACTTGAAGGTTACATGCTCAGAGGTGAGCAGTCAGAGTGATAATTATTCCAGAAAACGTAACCTGCACAGAAAGGCCAGAACTGAAGTTACTCAAGGAGGGGTGGGAAGGAAGGATGGAGACGAGCTTCACACATGAAGGAGGTCATTGCCAGGAGGAAGAGAGCAAAGGCAGGATCTTTCCTCCACTGCAGTGAGAAAGATTCAGCTCAGACTTTAGGAACAACATTCAGACTTTATTGTTTGTCCTATTATCTAAGGAAATGAAACAGTCTCTATCTGTTAGAAGAGCTTAGGTTGCTTCAGCTTGCTGTAGGATTCTCTGCCTTGCCTTCTGTTACACTATCCTCCTGCACCTGACTTCATTCCCTGTCTCGTTCCTGGTGTTGTATGTTTTAGGGCTCTTCCTCAGCCACTTTTTCTTCTGTAGATGCATTATGTGTAATGAATAAGGTTTTTTTCATAGTGGAAAAATACTTTTTAAACCTCTAGCCTTATTTAACAGAACATCTGCAATCACTGACTAATGTTCTTCAGAAATTAATTTTTCTGATTGCCTCCCAGGCAATTTCTGCTTGTGTGTTGTACCAAGTTCCCATTCACAGCAAGGAAGTGCAAACAAATCCCTCTTGGTAAAACAACAGATTCTTTACTCCATCTTTACCCTTTTACAGCATTTATAAAACCAGCTGGGATTCTCCTTATACTATCCTGGTTCTTGGGTTATCATTTCATTTCTTTCTCCTTTGTCTCATTCAGTGAGTATAGTCTATTATTCTCCAAAGGGTGGATAGTTTCTGCTTCCTCCTAGACATACATTTTCAGATGATGTTGTATGTACCTTTTACACTGCATGCTTGCATCTCTATATGGATCTGGTTTAAGTCTATTAAATCAGAATCTCTATAAGTCTTTCTAGTAGTACTTGAGATATAAAATGGACAAAAATAAGCTTAAACTTCATTTTAGTAATATTAGAAATGTCAGCTAACGTGTTCCCAAGCAAGTGTATTTTGTCTTCCTCCCAAACCTCCTTTAGGCACAGAAGAGCATTGCAGTGGCAAAGAGTGAAATCCTCCAGTGGGAGATGTATTAGAGTACGTTCTGCTGAGTATTTATAAAGTAGCCATTTTCCTCAGTCTGCTTAATCACCACATGAATTCATGGTTCTTCTTTTAAGATTGCAGCCAGCTACTGTGGCAATGCCTGTCACAAACCAAACAGAGAGTTAGTGGCTGAAACGTCTCTCTGCCCTCGGCGTAAATTGTGCCGGGGAGATTTATCTTGAACATTAGGAAAAATTTCTTCACTGAAAGAGTTGTCAAGCACTACTGCCCAGGGAAGTGGTGGAGTCACCATCCTTTAAGTATTCAAGAGACATATAGATGTGGCGTTTAGGGACATAGTTTAGTGGTGGATTTGGCAGTGCTGGGTTAGTGGTTGGACCTGATGAGCTTAATGGTCTTTTCCAATTTAAACGATTCTATGATTCTGTGATTCTGTAACTAGTTACCTGATAATTTCATGAAGTTCTATAACTAGCTAGCTGATAACCTCATGAAGTTCAATAAGGACAGATGTAGAGTCCTACGTCTGGGGAGGAATAACAACAGGCACCAGTGCAGGTCAGGGGTCATCCTGCTGGAGAAATACCTTAGAGCCCTAGTGGATAGGAAGTTCTCCATGGGACAGCAATGTGCCCTTGTGGCCAAGAGGACCGATGGTATCCTGGGGGGGCATTAAGAAAACTGTGTCCAGCAGGTCTAGGGAGATTCTCCTCCCCCTCTACTCTGCC
The DNA here is from genome assembly GCA_013396935.1 of Baryphthengus martii. Classification (NCBI taxonomy): domain Eukaryota; kingdom Metazoa; phylum Chordata; class Aves; order Coraciiformes; family Momotidae; genus Baryphthengus; species Baryphthengus martii. Next base: position 65,732 of record VWZK01000576.1, read on the forward strand.
CTGGTGAGACCACTGTATCCAGTTTTGGGCGCTTCAGTTCAAGAGAGACAGGGATCCACTGGAAAGAGTTCAATGGAGGGCTAGGAGTTTGTTTAAGGGATTTGAACATCTCTTCTGTGAGGAAAGGCTGAGAGAACTGGAGCTATTTAGTCTGGAGAAGAGAAGGCTCAGAGGGGATCTTACTAATGTCTATAAATATCTAAGGAGTGGTTGTCAAGTGGAAGGGACCAGTCTCTTTTTTGTAGTGCCGAGTAATAGGACAAGAAATAACAGGTACAAGCTAGAGCATAGGAGGTTCCACCTCAGCATGAGGAGAAAGTTCTTTACTGTGAGGGTGACGGAGCCTGCAACAGGCTGCTCAGAGAGGTTGTGGAGTCTCCTCTGGAGACTTTCAAAACTCGGCTGGATGCGAGTTTTGAAGGGGGGATGTTGATTTAATTGATAGCTCTCTGAAATCTAAGTAAGGGTATTTAGGAAGATAAGGGTTGACTTGCAATGGAATTTCATTATTTAGCCAAGGGGAAAAAAATTATACTTAAGACAGTTTTTTTTTTTATTCAAACATAGACACTAAGTTTGTAATTTGGTGACTGCTGGAAAGCCATCAATCTACATTCACACTAACTTGTTAATTAGGCCCTTATTCTTAGTAGGTGATTAACAAACTTATCTGAGTCATCACCCACAAGCTAGTCAGTGGGTACATATTATCACATCCTCACGTGTACACAAACTCCCTCATTTTCAGCCCCAACTTGTCAGCTGCCACTGGTCCTGGAGGCATGGACAGAACAGAGCTGTCAGCCCTCGGGATTCAATTGCAATACTTGTGATATCTGGTGTTTTACTTAACGCCTCAGTTCCTGCATTGCTGCTGTTATGCAAGAATCTCCATCTTTTCTTCCCCCTAAATGAGTAGGTCAAGCTTCAGTTATGAAACTTATAGAACAGAGGGGAAAAAAAAAGAATGCCACTGTGGTTTGTTTTTAATCTTATAGTATCATAGAATGGTTGGGGTGGGAAGTGACCTCTGGAGATTGAGTCCAGCCCCCCTGCCAGAGCAGGATCTCCCAGGGCAGGCCACACAGGAACATATCCAGGCGGGTTTTGAAAGTCTCTAGAGAAGGAGACTCCACAACCTCTCTGGGCAGCCTGTTCCAGGCTCTGTCGCTCTCACAGTAAAGAAGATTTTCCTCATGTTGAGGTGGAACTTCCTGCATTCTAGTTTGTGCCCGTTGTCCCTCATCCTATCACTGGGCACCCTTCTGCTTGACATCCACCCTTCAGATATTTGTAAACATTAATAAGATCCCTTCTCAGTCTTCTCTTCTCCAGACTAAACAGCTCTGGGTCTCTCAGCCTATTTAATTAAAGAAGGGAGAAGTGAGGGGTTTTTGGTGCTTGATGTTGGTAAAACTTACCAGGCGTTTGTTTTCTTCATCCGTTTATCTCCATCAGCAGTGGTAGACAAATTGTAATACGTTAACTGCTAAAATGGCTTCTTTTAGGTAATATTTCTGCCAATGATAAACATGTGTTTTGGTCAATGCCAGTCAAGATACATCCTAGGTAAACCAATTGGAAGAAGCATTTTGCTGTAGCCATGGGGAGATTGTGATCTGTCTTCAGTAGAGATTCTCTTTGTTTAAAAGGCCTTCTGAACCATAGTTGGAAATGCTTCAGTGGTGTTACACTGTGGAAGTGCCATGCCTCAGTCATTACCCATCCACCCATTTTGGGGGGATTAGCTCTGTGGTAAAGTTTGTCGGTCACTTCTGTCATTGTAGCTTGGCATTTCAGGCCTGCCTGTATGTAACTGGTTTGCCAGATCCTGGTGTACCTTACAATGATTTTTCTGCTGTTGCGAGTAATGAAAAAAGATATGGTTTCTCTTCTGAGGCTACCTGGCTCTTGAAGGAGTACTTTTTAAAAATTTCTGTCACTGTAATAGGACTGTTGCAGTTTAGGGTCAGGGCAGCCCTAAAACCTACAACAGATGTTCTCCCCGCTCCCTCCTCAAAGGGGAAGAGAAAAGGAATAAGGGAGAGAGACATCGATTGGAAAAGGAAACTAGAACAGCTTTAATGAAAATGCAAAATAATAATAAGAATAGAATGGAATATATACAAATATATACAAGACCAGTATTGAACTCAAACCCCCCTGAGGGCAAGTACATCATTGTCACCACTGGTGTTGTGGAGGAGGCACCAAGAAAGTCCCAGACAGGGCCCAGCAGCAGATGGGAACCGTGTTCAGGAGCTGGATTCTGGTACTGGATTCAAGACCGCTCCAATCAGGATCAAAGGCAGAATGAACAGAGTCCTCCTTGGATTTCAGACGTTGAAGGTACGAGGAAGAATCTGAGAAAGGACCCAGATCAAGAGCTCCCGAGCTGAGAGTAATCAAGCAAGGGCCCCCAGCAGCCCAACATGGCATCTATGGGGTGGAATACGCCCTGGGTCAGTTTAAGGGCACCCATCTGTCTGCTCCTCCCTGCAGGTGTGGCTTTTACTTTCTGCACCCCCAGTATGGTACACAGGATCTAGCAGTGGCCTCGGTCTGCATACCAATCCCTGGTGCTAACTCTAAACATCGAGCGTTATCACTGCTAGAAGCAGACACTGCTGGCAAAAACATGCTGCTACTTTCAGAAAGTGCCGTTAGTTAAAGGAACTGAGCTGAAAAGTAAAAATCGCTGAACAGAATTGTTTTATTCTAACTCAAACCAGGACATAGGACATAAAATAAAAGTCACAATGCTTGATTTTTGTTTGGAAGGGCCACTGTCAGTACAGTCCAGTCAGCTGTTTCTTCAACTAACAGGACCTCAGGAAAGTATTGGCAGTCTTTAAGTTATCTGAACTGGTTCTTAAACTGTAGTGTAATACAAAATTCTCAAAAGCACATTTTGCACATGAAATATTATCTGTGGGATGCTTCTACTAACCTTTAAACTTTATAAGCTATTCAGCCATTGTGTCTTTATAATGTGTAGGTAGGTCTAGGATGGTCGTCGTTACCATGAAATGTAACACAAGCCAGTACTTTCACTGTACTGCTCATATTTCCATTCTGGTGTGTCTGAATATCTGCATCATTGTACTGTGCCAGTGCATTTTTCATACTTAAAAATAGACTCAATAACCATCTTCCTTCTCTGCCTTTCATTTTACAACTGAAGTAGCAGCTACATTTCCTGTCTCAATAGCACTTACGAAGCAATTAGGCAAATTTGGGACAGATCTTGCCACTGAATGCTAGACAGATTTCTCTTTATCCTCGCTAGGACTTGTGCATGTGAAAGCTAACAGATTATACCCTAATAGCCCAGTTCTTTTCCTGCCCCTGCAAGAAGCACTCTTCTTGTTTTACACATGGACCATTTGATTTGTTCCCACAAAATGAAGTTAATGGATCCTCTAATTGGTCATTTGTAATTAATTAGTCTCAAAAATTATTCATCTTTGTCTTTATTGTACCTTCTGTAGTCTTCAGTGACTACTGCTCATGATTATACTGCCAAAAGGAATTATTAGCACACAAATTAGAAAGACTTATGAAAGGTGAAATAAAATGATGTAAAAAAAAAAAGGCAAAACAACAAAATATCTCCAACAGTAAAAAACCTCACTGTTTCAACTAAATTGAGGGAGAAAACAACTGGGTTTTATCAGGTTTCTGGGACTGGATTTTAGGAACAGATGAACTAGAATTGAAGGCAGAACGAAGACATTCCTCCTCAGATGCCAGCCACTGAAGAAGAGAGTTTGACCCTTATGATCCCTCAGCTTTATATCAAAGATTAGATATATGGGATGGAATACCTTGGTCAGTTTAGGGTCACCTGTCCTATCCGCTCCTCCCCACAGGTGTGGCCTTTTACTTTCTGTACTCCCCAGTGTGGTTCATGAGTTTTACCAGTGACCTTGGTCTCTATAGGAGTAAGTATAAGCAAGAGCCTTTCTGCACACCAACCCTTAGTAGTAACTCTAAACATCAAGTGTTACCACTGCTAGAAGCCAACATTGTCTGCAAAAATCTGCTGTTAGCTTCAGAAAGTGCTACTTGGTTAGAAGAGACTGAACTGAAAAGTAAAATCATTGAAAAGAATTAGTTCTGTTTAAGCTCAAACCAGGACACTTGTTTACTGAAATGCTGATGAGAGAGTACATGAGTATTCTTGAACTGGCTTTAAGGCTGGTTATCAAGGAGGAAGAAGAGAGATTAGAAGGTTTTTTAAAAGTGTCTGAATGTCCAAAGAGTGTAGTTCTGGGACAGTCAACATCAAAGGAGTTGTGGGAGCAGAGAGATAGGGAATATTTAATGGCTATGTAGTGTTACCATGTTTAAACAGGGAAAGCAGGAGAAACCGTAGAGAGTTTGTGGTGGATCAACTAGGCTTGGGTAAGTCATTGAATGTCTGACTGGTTGGCTAAACCCAGGAGGGATTAAGCGGTTTTGAGCTTTGTTGGTTGTGGTGATTTTGGCAATTATTATATGATTATCACATAAATAATCATAATACTTGATTATGTGCTAGGTGCCTTCAAGGACAAGGAAGGATTTCAACCTCAGAGATTAATAACTTGGGGTTTTTTTTCTGCTTGTTCATGTATTTGTTTATTGCCTTACTTTTAAGAATTGGAAACTGTCTACAGAAAGAGACCGAGAGCAGGGCAAGGCATGATGGTATTACTAGTAGGAAGTTCTTTCACTTGATGTGTCCTTCTCACAAGGCAGGTGGCTGCCTTGGTTGGGATCTGGATCACGAGCCTGCCTCCTCAGGCTAGTGGTGACTACATCCATTCCTATTCTCCTCTGCTGTATGAGACATAGCCCATTTCTTCAGGTTGTTTTGATGTGAGATAAAAGGTTCATCTCTATGAGCACAAAGTAACAATGGCAGGTGGAGGAACCCCAGAAGCTTATCAGATAAGCAGAGCACTTACAGGTCTGCTGCAATAGAGTGCTATGCCCCCCCATCCCGGTGTAAGATCAATCAAGATCAGTCAGTGGAAGAGGATCTTGGAATTATGAGGTGTAGCAGAAGAGTATCTTGGGATTGTGTGAGACTTATTATGGGATGGTCAGAGGAGGAACCACGAGCAGGGAGAAAGTGAGAGGGATCAAGGCAAAATGGAAAGGAACAAGCATGGGAAATAGCAGGGACAGGAAGCTGGTTGTGTGTAAACAGGTTGCTGGTCAGTACACTTGTCTGGCTGTGCCCTGTAACTGACCAGCACCATCTGCCCTATCTTCTCGTTAAACTCCATTTCTAACTTGTTTTCTGACTGAGGACTCTTTATTCTGTGCACACATGTGTGTACAGAGGTCTGAGTGCCAACAGCTGGAGTAGGGACCATGATTCACAGGGTCTATCCCTCTGGGTTGATCTTGTGCATAACCTCTCATAGAATCACGGAATACCTGGTTGGAAGGGACCTCAAGCATCATCTGGTCCAACCTTTCTTGGCAAAAGCACAGTCTAGACAACATGTCCCAGTACCCCGTCCAGGTGAATCTTAAAATTGTCCAATGTTGGGGAATCCACCATTTCCCTGGGGAGTTTGTTCCGCTATCTGGAACTTGTTAATAAGGCATTGAGCATTTTCCTTTTAAATTTTAATTCAGATTTTAAAAAAAGAAATCTACAAGCATCTTCATGAATAATGACAGTGAAGTCTGAATTAAAATTTTCTCCTCAAACTCTCAGCTGGGTTAAACACTTTTTTTTTTTTAATACTCAGAGGCAGAGCCGCTTTCCATGTTCCCAGCATCCTGCGTTCTCGGCGGTGTACCTTTTAATATTTTCACATTGCTCTAAATCTGTGTGACTTTATTAGCACAGTGCTGAGCCTGAGCACTATACCCTGCTGAGGGACTTAGCTGCAGCACAGAGCTCTGGCAGAATATCTCCTGATATTGTAAGAATTATTTGTTAAACTGTATACATGTTGTTGACATAGCAGCAGCATTTTGAAGCACTAACTAATGCTTCCGCAGCTGTAGGTAGTATCAGGCACTTGCTTATTATTAGGAAAGTTGCCAACACATTAGCAATGTTTGTATGCACAGTTACTAGAGCCAAAGGTACTCTTTGTTGTTAGGCACCACTGTCAGAAATGTTCTTAAAATGTCTTAAATCTCCCTATGACTGTAGCCCCAGCTGACTGTGGAAGCTAATAGCATTGGCAAAAAGCTCCTTAGAAATTACAAGCAACACCCATATGCCAGCATTTGTTGCTAAGTGAAATAAATTGTTACTAGCACCGCCAAGTTGCTGGAACTGCTTGTAATAGCTGTGAATAGGTGATTAATGTCAGCTCAAAGCATTGCCGGCTGCCTGATGGAGCTTGTAACACCCAGGAACTCCGAACTGCGGGACTTCTGACGGCTGGAAGCGTTGCTGACTCCCCAGCAATATGTGTAACAGCTGCAAACCCTGAAATGCAGGAGTCACAGCATCTTCTCTTTTGTCCGTCTTTGCTTGGCTCTGGTGAAATCTAATTACCAAGATAAAACCTGAGGAATTTTAGAATGTCCATGTATTTATTTTTGCTGGTAAATCAGCCTATAAGCTTCGTTATATGAAAATATTAAATTTGGGGGATTTTGTAACGTACAGCCGTCCTTGCATTTTCAAGAAAGATGGCGACTGGATTCTCAGAGTGGCCATACTCTGCATTTATTGCCAGAGGTGGGGATGGGCTTTTACGGAACTGCTTATAAAACTCTTATCCTGGGAGCAGTTCCATGCTATTTCCTATCTCGGTATAATTGAAAGCAGCCTGAGGATTAGAGATTTCGCTTCCAACTAAGAATTGCCAGAGTCGCAGCACTCTGCCAGCAGCTTCCACCCTCTGCTTGTTTTCTGTGTGGGAAGCTGCAGTGAGTATAGGAAGAGTTAATAATAAAACATAAACCTTTAAAGATATCAATCTGTATGCATATAAAAGGTCATTGAATAGACTAGTTGTCCTACAATATTTAGTATGTCATGTTGCTATATAGGAGGTCTAAAGCATGCAAGGAATGATAACATCTCTAACATTACCAATGGGAAACACAAAATTACTGATTGATCTATGATTGTAACAGGCCAAAAGACTGGTATTTATCCATAAGCATCTACTTTTTTTTTTGTCAGTAGAAGGAATATTTCCACTGTCTCTGTCAAAATTATTTTTAATAGTCCTTGCACTGCTAAGCAACTGTACTCAGATCTTGAAATCCTGACTTTCTCATTAAATACAAATATTGTTTAGTATGATAATGAGCACATTGTATTGTTCAGGTAATTAAAATAGTGTTGGTCATGAGTTCTTGTGAACGTTTACCAAGCCAGTAGTTTATTCACTCTCTTTTCTAAGCAAGAACTATGCAGTGAAAAATGAAACGTGAAAGAGAGAGGTTCAGAACAAAGTGGAAAAGATGATTCCTCAAGACAAATTTGGTTAAGCTGTGCATCTCTTTGCTGTGGATTATTATGCAGGCCAAAAATTAACAACTTCAAAGAGCAGCTGAACTAGAGGAAAAAAAAGGCATGGTTAATATTAAATGCAAAGACATCAGAAAGATTAAAAAAAAAAAAAATCCACAAATTTCTGGAGGTTGGGAGTTTCCTTATGGAATGATTCTGACTATGACTGAGCAGATGTCTAGGAAAGAGCAGGCACAGAGGTGAAGGGAACAGTGGTGTGTATCTGCTTTGACCTGGTGTGGCCATTGCCCTGGTCTGTTCTTAAGCCTCCTTGAATCAGAGCATGTAGCTCAGGCTCAGTTCTACCCTCACCTTTTCCTTCCTTTGTGAACAACCTGACTGAGTAAATTTGAATGAATAAATTTGAATGTTGTGTGGATTTTTCCTATTCATCTCCTCAGACTGCCAGCTCTCAAGCTTCATGAAGAGGAGTGAAGTGATAACAAATTTATGGCTGATTATCTTAGCTGACATCTAAAGCTACTCTTTTATCTGCAGGTCTTAGGTGGATGCCAATTTCTGAGTGCAGAAGCAATGAGATAACTGCATTTGTGGGATTTGTGAATTTGCATTTGTGAAGTCATGTGTTGGAATATGAGACTCAAATAACACTGTGTTTTCCATGACAGCCATCTATATAATGAGGCAGCATGCTGGCTACCTGAGCCTACAATACTGAACAGTAACTGCATGTACAGAAACAATACCAGGGATGGTGGTTGAACACTATTAGTTTGGATTTAGCGAAGATATTGTCTGGGAAACTGTGTATGAATAACAAATAGGGCTACGGGGCATTATTTGTAAGGATAATGTGTTTGCTCTACTATCAATTTGTTAGTAAAGAGGAAAATAGAGGGATATACCATACATATTATTCTGCTTTAGAGCTTTAACTCACAACTGCACCTTAGTGGTTTTTAAAAGTCATCTTTATGACTTTTTTTATTTCACTGGTTTTATTTTTCTTTTTTAATCTATCTTTATCAATAATATTTTGAGAAGACGACAAGCGTGGAGTTCAAGTACACATATAGACATATGAAAATATATTATTTAGTGTTTAGACTACACAGGGCCAATGACTACAGGGGCCAATACTACTTAACATCTTCTGTAATGATTTGGACAATGGAACAGGGCACAGACTCAGCAGATTTGCAGGTCTAACAAAAATAGGAGGATTAGTTGGTACACCAGATGGTTGTGCTGCCATTCAGTGACACCTCGAGAGGTTGTAGATGTTGGCCAGAAAGAATCTCCTGAAGCAGAGCGAAGGGAAATTCCAAGTCCTGGCATTGAGGAGGAAGAAAGCCCAGACAGTTGCCCATATGAGCTGGATGGTGTTTGGCTGGAAAGTGGCTTTGCAGTAAAGGCCCTGGGGCTCCTCCTGGACACCAAGTGGAACATGACCTAGGAAGGTGCCCAGGTGGCATAGCTGGCCAGCACCCCCAGGCTGCAGAGCCGCAGCTTGTGCGAGCGGCTGGTGCAGGGTTTGGCTGGAAGCTGAGGGGCAGAGGTACCATGGGGGCTGCCGGCCTCGCCTCTGCACCGGGACATGAGGCTGCCCTCTGCAATCTGCACCCTCGCTGACCCACTGGTTTGTGGTGGCCATGGGGCAGGGACTAGGGAGAGAGATCGCTGGGGAGGGAGGTGAGGGGCAGACCGTCTGGGGCAGACTTCACTTTCTCCAGCCCTTTGAATTGTTGGGCTGCTTGTTTTACCCTCATCTTTCTACCCCACCTTCTCTGGGAACAGCTTTCGATTCTTGTCTCTTTCAAGCAGCTCAAGAGGAGGCAAGCTGAGATTATGCCAGGGATAGAAGGATTGCGGTTTTGTGCCTTTGTATTGCAGGTCTCAGGAAGGCGGCAAATATCATGTGTTGCAGGAAAAAGGGGAGAGGTAGGAAGACATATGGAATGAGAGGGACACAAATCTGTTCCCAACCTCATTCCCTCAAAATTAGAGTGGCCTTTTGCCCTTTGAAAGCTATTGTGGAACGGTGCTGTACCTTCCCCAAACAAGCACCCTAAAAGATCCAGAAGCTATACTGTTCCTTTTGGAGTTGTTGCCCTGCCCTGCCGCCTCCTCACCTCCTCCCTTTCAACCTCCACATTGAACTGAGTTCTGCAGGCTCAGAGCTTGGATAAATGTGTGGGTTTGCTGGCAGTAAGAGATAGAAGCTGTCAACACAGGAAAATTATGTGTATTGATCTCTACGTGTAGCTTATGGGTTCTCAATAACATCAATAAGTAATAGCGTCAAACTTTCTGAATTATTACGTACTTTATGTGTATTCAGAAAAAATCCTTTCCATCAGCCATAAGACCATTCCATTTTCATTTGATCAATAACTTGAAAGTAGACATCACTTTAACATAAAAGGACATGAAGCAACTACGATTAGAATGACATCCTGACACCACCAACATATTTTATAGCCAGCATAGGGAAGAAGAGTATACTACTTCAATATATTTTTCTCTTTTCTGGATCCACTAATTCAAAACATTTCCAGACCATATGTTTTTGAGGCTTTTGCTCTGTTTTGCTTTTTTTGTTGTGGCTCCTACTATCTCCAGGGAAACTTCATACTTGCAGGGCACCATTTTGTGCGAAGAACAGTGAGAAATCCTTCTACCCATCTGCCTCTCTCCCATACTTAGCTGGCTGTTGTAGGGGGATTATTGTGCCTGACTTCTCAAACCAAAAATGGATTTGGTTTGGCTGCAGTATCTGCCCTGTATCTTCTTTTCCTCAGTTTTGCCACACTGCTTCTACTAAATGGGTTCAAGTTGTGGTCCCTTCTCTTTGTTTTAGTCATTTAAAGTATATTCCCTGTGATATTTCAACTGTGTTGCACTTGCCTTTGGTAAAGCAGAACAGGCAGAAAACTGCCCAGGGAGTTTGAGCCCTTCACTCCCCAACTCTGAGTGAGCTCAGGTGTCCCACAGCAGTTGGGCTGTAGCAGGGACCTGTAGCCTTGGCCTAACCCAGCAAAGGGCAATACCAGTGAAGGCTCAGCAGGAGACTTTGCTTGGGCTTGTGTGTACCACAGGTCTGTCTGGAAACTTAGCCCTGTGCTGATACGTATATAAAAGCTTAAAAGGAGCAGAAACAAGTACATGGGCATTGTTTAGTTTGGCTACTCCTCAAGGTTTAACGTAAACGAGCTTGCTGGTTGTAGAGGGATGTTATATGGGCATGATACACGTTCTTAATGACACTACAAAAAAATTACTGGCTCAAATGACAGCTCTTATTCAACAAAGTAAACAGCTGCCTCATATGTTGCTTTGGGCTATTTACGTAGAGGTGGAAGGATTATGCTATGATGAGATGTGGTAAGGACAGAGTTAAGATTGTTTTGAGACACCTGACCTGGATCTCCTAGTATTTTTAAGACTGAGAGAAACTACAGTAAAAATCCAGATACCTTAAACCTCAGCACTATGATAAGAGTTTTTCCAGAAAATGAATATATGATTCCACCTGAACATTTCGTTATATCTGTACTTGCCTTTTAATACGATTTTTGAAGAATTAAACGCCATCAGTTTTACTTTTAAGGAGATCAAATACCTGAAAATCTTCAAGGGTTAAGAGGCCAAAGTGTCTTCTAGGTGCCTCACTATTTCTTCGCATACCTAAATTTCTATGTAGCTCTGATAATTTTTATGGGATTCATTCGATCAAGTGCAGTGTAGGTGGCTGCATCTGATACAGTCACTGTAGTCTCCTATTAGTGCCTACATTAGCGAGAAGCAGATGCTTCTAGGGAGTGATTCATCTCACCTCAAGGTTTATCCCAGGCAAATCAATACAAGTTGTGATGTACTAATATAAATCACATCAAACTTGATGCTTTACACTGCTGTAAATGTGCTGGGAGGTAAAATTCCTCATGTGGACTTTAGGAAAAGTCTTAGAAAGTATGTACTGTCCTCTACTTACCATGCTGTGAGGTTTGAGTGACCCAGGTTTTTCACTGGCTGTAGACCTCTAAAGTTCCTTCATTGGACACAGGCACATGGAGTTGTGCAGCTGGTTGGAAGGCTGTGTTTGCATCTATCAGCCCCAGTACTCAGAAAGCTAGGCTTTCAGCAAGTTATAAATAAGGCTAAAGTTCCTCCTGTTCACCGCATCTGTCCATAGTGTCTGTCCATGTTTTCTTTCAGTTTGTTCATCTCTCTCATTTTTTAATATTTTTTTTCCTACAGTATGTCTTTCTGTGCTCTGAACAGCACCTCTTCCATCCTCTGTTGTCATTTGTCCATCTGTCTTACAGTCTCTTATCCAGTTCTTGCACTGTTGCTTATTTCCTGCCAGGGTTTCCTCCCTACTTTTTATCTCAGAGTCTTGTTTTGGAATGGGTCAAGAGGCTGTATTCAAGCTGGCCTCCTTCTAATCACTTCTTATCTGTACTTGGGAAGGTGCTTTTCTGCTCAGAGTAAATTGAGTCTAGAAGCAGAAAATCAGGAGTTCAGGGAGCTGGAGAATAAATGAACTGTTACTGTGGTTGAAACAAAAGCTGACAATTCCAGTAATTTATCGATAGTAAATTGGATTAATCTGATAACCAAATTAAGAAAAGAAAAAAATAAAAGAACGCTCTATTCATTTCTAGGACTTTCTGTGAAGTTGCTGCAAAGATACTATGCGTACATTCAGAAAAGTACCTTTATTTTTACTAGTTCTCAGTCAAACAGAGATGATCTGTCACTTGTGGTTTATCTTCTCTTTTCTTACTGGGTAAGTGATCAAATATACCAGGAGTCTTAATTCTCACAGTCCTCTTCAGCAGCTAAGTTTAAAAGGCGGAAAAGTGCTGTTCATTTAACAAAATTGTGTTCAACTTCAGAGGATTTCTGAATAACCTGCTTGTAAAAAAAGACAATGAATATAATTAACCTTATTTAGTTTTTCACCCAGATGCACAGTACATTAATATAGATTGTTAGTACATCTCTTGATACAGAGTTTTGATAAAGCTGACATTATTTTAACTGTGGGACGTACTTCAAAATTCATAGTGAAAGTATGTTACCATGGAGAGAAGAGTAATTTCTCAGAAAAGCCATCAAGATCAGCAATTTAATTTCTGAAATATTCATCTGCATATTAAGGGTTTATATTTTCTGATCTGGAATCACACTGGTCACCTTTGCAAAAGAGGCTTTCCGTTTGCCCTGCTGTTTGTCCCGTCAAGTGTTTGTACCATCGTGGGTGTGTCCCATGTAGAGGCAGTAAAAAATATAGACGTGCACGTTTGGCAGAATTTTGTCCAAGAATGGTGTTCTGAAAAACAAACAAACAAAACAAAAGAACTCAGCAGTACCAAAAATAACAGAAACCCATGTAAGTAAACTGCGAAGACCAAATAGACAAAGACATAAAATATGTAGTTAAATAAAAAAAAAGCCAAAAATGAAAACACACAACTATGACAACAATTTGGTCATAAATGTGTAGAAAAATAAATGGCGATTCAAAAAACACTAAATAACAAATGAGAGGGTTAAGAAGAGGCAAGCGACTTTAAAAATTACTAATCACTGCACGAGAAGTGAGTAATAAATAATGAATTACATGAGATTGAATTAGGAAAGATTATATTTAAACCAGCTTTCCAAAACTAATAAGCACTACCAAACTCTAATGCATGTACTGAGTTTTCATATGAGTTCCTTCTCTCAAATCAATAGAGCTCTTGAAATATTTAATATTAAACTATATTCTTAAGCGCCTACTTGGCACCATGAAAAAAATCAAGCACAAAGATATTCCTTGCATGTGAAAAATTAAGGCTACATTGAGTTCAGTACTACATATGGATTTGGAGTGATTTAGTTCAGTTTTTATCTCACCTGGATGGATGTGAGTTATGGAAAATATTGTAAGAAGAGGAGATTGTTAAGGACTATCTGCAGGAAGAGTTGCGATTGTAGTGAACAATTTTATAGAATAAGTGACAGAAAAGATAACAAGGTCTAAAGAAAACATTCAGTTTTCAGCCTACGGGAACTGGGATGATGGCAACAACTAAGGAAAAATGGTTGAGAGATCTAATTGAAGTGTGCGTAATCTTAAATGGTGTAGATAATGTTAATGCTTTCTACCCAGCATGCATTCTAAGACCAGGGGCAAGTACTGTACTTAAAATCAAATGCAGACATAAAGAAACACTTATTAAATTAATAGTAACTGCTGAAGTGACCTGCAAGGCATAGGTATTGAGAAAAACACATTGGGGGTTACTCAGGCAACAATTAGCTGCTGTCCTGGAGGCACTGGCACTGTGAGGAAACGCTCATGCTTTCTTCCATGTCCTCAGTGACATTCAAGAGGGGATTTTTGTTGTTTTTTTTTTTTAACTGTACTCAGACCGTTTGCCATTTTTATTTTTATTTTGTAAAAATAGATTATAGTGGCTTATAATTTTTTTTTAGAACCACTCAGATTAGAAACCACAGAATACAGCTTTACATTGACAAATGGTTTTGTGATTTAGGTTGTTTGAATGTATCTGTATGAACATTTCCTAGTGCGTATGTTAGCGAAAGGTTTTGTACGTGTAGTTTTCTGTCTAGAGCATCTTATTAAAATCTATATTGACTGCCGAGAAAGAAAACCATAAAGTATGTATGATCTTGCTTATTTCTTAGAGGAGAATCAGCGACATTTGATGTTTGACATTTTAATGTCAAATATATTATAATCATAATTGTGATTGGCATTTCTGCTAAAGGTTTTTAGTGGCAATGTAACCCAAGTTGCCCTTGCTGCTGGGCGAGTGGTACTACTTTCACTGGCAATGTCTGTTGGCAAAGAAAGTTCCCTGATTTTTTTATCAGTTTTTATTTCATGATCTTCCCTCCGGCAAGCCCTTGATTTCTGTAGCATAGCCCCTTTTTATGCGTTATTAGAGAAGGTGCACTGCCAACTGACTGATGTTGGACTACTCTCTAAACATTTCTGGTGGGGTGACCACAGCGTGCACTGATGAGGTATCGGAAAAGTTACAGACCTGAAAGGAAGGGCGAATTAGCACAGGCACAGTGCAGAATTAGTGCTTTTTATTGCTCCCCAGACCTGATAAGGCATCTCTGTGCTGGGCTGCTCCATGTAGAGTAAACAGCTTTTTTGTGGTCACTACATTGCATAGTGAGGATGTCGCCTGTTTTGTCTTCTAAAATCTGGGATTTCTTGCTTGAGTTTGAAATTAGACAATGAAGGAATAAACAAACCACTAATGCATGACCTTAAAATATTTTTTTAGGATTTCTGTGCATCGTGAGTTAACATGGTGTGCTTTATTTCTTTACATGCTATATTACCAGTAAAATAAATAAAAGTGGAAAGGACAAAATGGGGGCTGTACTAGAGTGTCCACTACACAAAAGAACTGAAATTCTTGTCTTAAATCTCACCAATTCTTCCTATTTCCAATAAAGCACAGAGTTCGTTTGCTTACAAGAACAAGACACCTCCATATTGCACAATTAAGGTATCTTTGGATTGCCGAATATGAAGATAAAATGCAAAAAGAAAATTACTCCTTTTCATCATTTAGAGGAGGAAAAATAATAAAACAGAAACTTTCTCATTTTAAATCCAAATGTGGACAGAACAGCTGTAGTTTTAACATGTGTTAGCTGGATGAAGTCTGACAAACAAACAATACTAATAGAATGAGAATAGTTTTGGGCAGCCAGCCAGGAACATACTGTGGTGAATAGGTCTGGAAAGAATATCCTTTTCTCTTTTTTCCCCTTCCCCCTATCCCTCTTTTTCCCCCCATCCCTCTTTTTCGATTATGGCAATATATCCTGTTTTATCAAAGATAAAATATTTTACAAAGTCGTTGATCTTCACTGAATTTTGAGGATAATCTGTTATAGATGAGACAAGGAAGCTGGGTAGTGAGAGTATGAATGTAGGAGACTTTGCATGATTTGGAATAAACAATAATGCTGTGACTGATGCTGAGCAGGGATTTGAAGCTGCATTCTGGTAGAATGTAGGCCAGGAGCCAAATGCTAAGCAACTGAGCGTAACAGACAAAGATATACAACCCTCTTTTGCAATGTAGTTCCATTTATGAAAATACTCCAAAGGTATTATCTTTTAGTCTGCTTGGAAATGAAAATACATTTTGCAACAACTTCTGTAGATCGGCTATTTAATTTCCCTGCACTGGTCAACCTCTAGCAGTAAGCAGAACACCTGTGTTGGGTGTAAATGATTCATTCCTAATAGAGATCTGAAAATATTTTCTGGAGAGTAGAAGAGTAGAAAAAAAACAATTAATGATTGCCAGATTTATTCCCGTAGTACTCTTTTTTTCTTTTTTTTTTTATTTTGAGTTTTACTTCAAACTGTGATAGACCTTTTCAAGTGATTGATCAGAAGAAATACTCAATGAAAAGGGAGCAGCAGCTGGTTATTTTCCATTGATAGTGAAAGAACCAAGTTAAGTCTACTGCTAAATTTTTACTTTTGGATGAGGTAATCTGTTTGGGATGATTTTGCTTCATGTTCATCTGGCTACCTACTAAAGCTATAAATCATGAAGTCTCTATCAGCTTTACTGGTTGCACTGTTTATCACTGGGTTGAAGGACACTCTCCATAACTTCATAATGTACTTCCTTGACATGTTTCAGAAGTAAGGTGAATTCATTAGGTTTATTAGGCAGTATTTATTACAATTTACAGTAGATCCCATTACTTAGACTTACGTTTGATCTGTAACTTTATTCTGCTCTGAACACTAATAGCTACTCTATTTCATATCCACCTGAAAAATTATTGTTTGAGGAATTCCTTTAACTTTTTTTTCTCTTTTGTACAGAGCTCTTTAATGTAGGCTCTTGCTGGTGTGAACAGATGGGTGGAAGTTTTAATCTTTCAGCCCAAGGGGCAGGTGAAGCAGTAATGCTAATGTCTAGATCAATTTCTTCTTTCCTTTTTTTTTTTTTCCCAACCAATCTGCTACAATTTTCAGCTAGTGTTTATCCTCTCCATTACTTGAAGACAAAAAAAACCCTTAGCCGAGAATCAATTCCATCACTGTTCTTCCATATAAGCTACAAACTGTATGGAAGTGGAAAATTTTGACACCAAGGGACCAAACTTTATTGTCTGGTCTGACTTCCTGCATTCAGACATCTGCAGTTCCTACCAAGTCATGTTGGGAATAGGTCAGGCTACCCAAGCGGGAAGCAAACATTAGCCTATAGGCACACATCTTTCAGCTGAAGTAATTCTCATACGGATTTTATTTTATCTAAGCCAGTTTCTATCCTCAAAAATATTGATTCATTCAGTAGCCAGAATTACTTCCTGAAATGGCTCCAGAGCAGCATGCAGCTGAATATCAATCTTATTGTGATTGGATTAATTCACTGGAATGCTATCAGCATGGAGGCGACTGCCTTCCAACCTTGAGACCAGCTGGAAGTGCTTTTTCTGGAAACTCCCAGGTGCCAAAAGGCAGTCAGTGGAAGCAATTTCAGACACAGAATTAATGAAGGTAATGGCAGATGATATTGAGCAGGAGTATTTGGCAAAACATCTGATTTTAAAAGGAACAGTAGCTCTAATCAGATGGGTACTGTGTTATGGATGATGAAAAGGATGTTTGTCCATGAGATCCATTCTTGTCCAGTCCGTTTAATACAGTGCGTATTTTTATGTTCCCGTGTGGGTGAAGCATCCTGCCCATGTACCAGCTAGTGAGCCATCATAGATATTCTCCCAGAGTTCTACTTTCCTCTTGCAACCGTCCTGATGAAATCCCACACAGAGTTAACAGAACATTTTTTTAATGATTGTTAGTTTTACTTCTTATAGCACTGAAGTTGGTCCAATCCCATATAATCTTCTGAATGTAAGTATGATGGAGCAACAGAGCTTTCATTCAAATAAATATTTAAGAGTATTTACAACAGGTGAAACTGTAGCTGATTTACCACTGCTGGAAAAGTATAATTTCTTGTGAACATTTTCTTCTTTAGTCCCTCTTCTTTCAACTTATATTAGTGCGTCACTTGTGCTATTTGGGATTCAGAATTAGAGTATAGCTAGGAGGAAAGATTGCCACTTTGATTCCTAGGTCCAGTTAAGAACCAGCTCCTTTATTGTCTGTATATAGACACTCTTAGCAGCAGCAGCTGTACAGGCAAATTATCAAGAAACATTACCTTTGTTTCTTGATCTTTATTACTTTGTATTGCTTTCACCTGCTTTGAAGATCTATGCAATGCCTCTGTCAATGAAATTGCTGGACTTACCTTCTTATGTTGGATTATTTTCCAGATATATAGGTGTTGGTGACCATCTTTCCAATGTTATTTCCACATACATTTTCCATCCATCAGAGCTGATTAGATTTTGTGCATTGGCGTGAGAAGGAGCAGTCTAATATATCACTTTTTTACTTTATGCGCTATCACGTATTTCTTAATATTCTCTTTAATATTCTTCTTAATTATATAACACTATTTTCTTATTCCAAGTACTATTGTTATATTAAAATTTATTCATAACTAGTAAGAAAAAGCTCAGTGGTAGTTTGCACATCTGGGCAAGCTGGCTTGTATAGTAAGGTTACTGGTCATCTTTAAATAGTGAATTAACACTTAATCTAAATCTTTATATTTTGTGTCTTTTAATATGTATTACAAACCATCAATTACTGTTCAATTAAAAGTGCAGTTTAATTGTTACGCTTTATTCTCCGTCTCAAGAGTTGCAGCAGGCAAATCTGCTAACTCTTCATTATTCATTAGTTTCCATTCTGGTCCTTCTAGCTCGTGGGACCATCAAGTCATCCCATGCCCAGCACTAATGCTCCTGGCAAGGCACAAAAAGGAATGGCATGTTGGTGTTATAAGTACACAGTGCTGCAAATTGTCATCTTCCTGAGTTTGGTCCATGTTGTTTTCCTGTGACAAGATTCTGTGTGTACAATTCTGTACCACTGAAGAGTATTTTCTGTGGAGCTTTCTGACATTCTGCCTTCTTTTTGAAAATAATTACTTGCATTTTCCTTTTTCCCTGAAAATGTTGCTTCCTGTCTAAGCATACATGACATTAGTTATGATTAAAATAGATTATATCCTTTTTAGCAATGTTGATTTATCAGCATAATTTAGCTTTCTAGAAAAGGTACAGGAAATAGAATCATAGAACCATAGAGTGATAGAATACTTTGGGTTGGAATGGACCTTTGGACATCTAGTCCAACCCTTCTGCAGCAAGCAGAGGCATGTTCAACTAGATCAGGTTGCTCAGAACCCCGTCCAACCTGACCATGAATGTTTCCAGGGATGGGGCTTCTACCACCATCTGGGCAACTTATTCCAGTGTTTTACCACTCTCACTATAAAAAAGTTCTTCCTTATATATCTTGTCAAAATCTCCCCTCTTTTAGTTTAAAACTATTACCTCTTGTCCTGTTGCAAAAGGCCCTGCTAAAAAATTGTCCCCATTTTTCTTATAGGCCCACCTTAGGCATTGGAAGGCCACATTACACGTGCTATCTGTCATATATAAAAAAACTCTCCAACAAGACTAGTTTTGCAGAAGCAGAGGCTGATGTAAATTGCTAGGGATCATTAATAAGGTACTTGTACAAGCCGCAGTAGAGAAGCCTAGGAAAATTAACCTTATCTCTCTGGTAGTCAGTAAGCAGACTTTCCCCATTTGCGAACATGACTCAGTTATCTTAGCAGATGACGTTTTATTAAAGAGAGATTTAAATGCAGATTACCTAGGGCACGGGTTTTTTTTCTTTTTCTTCACCAATGTATGTAATACGCTGCGCAAACAGCACATAGCTTTGTTCCACAGCCTTTGTCTTTGGAGAGGCAAGTGGTGAGAGTGACACCTCATTCTTGAGATTGACAAATCCAGATGCTCTGGCACCTCCTGCCAGATGTTAGGGGCCTCCTTTGAGCTGCCGGGGGAGTTTGTGGTGGTAGATGCTTCTGATCCTCTAACCACTCTGCTCCAAGGAGTCTGCTTTATGAGGGAGGTGTGGTTTCCTAACCTACTGATTTTAGGGACCTACAATAACTTTGCTAAGGGTTTCTCTTACTGATTTACTTTAGCTGATACAGTCCTCTTCAATAACTGTGACTCCCAAACAGACCTGTTGCCTTAGGTGAGGGTGACTGTTTACCCCAGGATAGTTCTACTCTTTTATTTAACCTTATCTCTCTGGTAGTCAGTAAGCAGACTTTCCCCATTTACGAACATGACTCAGTTATCTTAGCAGAGATAATAGAACAACCAAACACTAGATGACTGCTGACATTTCAAGTGGCTTCCCTTTGCTCTGCAGTTCTTGGGACAGCAGAGTTGCTTCAGCCATCCAGCTTCCAACCTCTAGATTTCTATACAGAATATGTACGCTCTGTGTATAGTGTTTCCTTTTCTAATTTTGTTTCAGCTTTTTAATTTTCATCCTCTCTTAGGTAATTCCTAGTCTTTCTGATTGATTTCATTAGTGTTGTGTCTCATTTTCATAAATGCTGGATCTTGTCATCTTAGCATTCCCACTTCTGTACAGATTTTCTGTAAGGGAATGCACTCTCCTTAAACAGGAGCATGCTTACTTTAACATGAAAGCACTTTAGATTGATGCACTATCTTACTTCATTTCAGCTTAATATAGGGTTATAGAGCTAGTTTTTACTCCCTCTCTGCAGAATTGTTCCTTTAACTTTCTTTTTTTTCCCCATCTCATTCTATCTGGTGTTGATCACAACTCTTCCATGAAACTGCATGGATTTTCAATAAAATAAAGTTTTCCTGTTTCAAAAAGTATTACCTTTTTTGAGAAAACTGAATTTATCGAAACGTATACTTGACCCCAAAACCTCCTTGATAAAAGCCATCTGTACATTTTTCAGATTTTCAGCAGTCCACCAGTTTGAATTCCTTAACCTGGCCATCTGTCATATTAGGCTGAACTGTTTCTCATAAAAATTGTATAACATTATCTCTTCTCCTGTCCTACTCAAATCCTACTTTTAATCTCAGTGTGAAGCCAAAGAAATTTCCTTAACTTCTGTAGAATAAAGTTTGGTTGGAATTTTTTTAACCTGAAAGTAAAATCTTCTCGCTGACTTTTTAAATTTTGGACAATTTTCAAGCCCCGCCCTTTTTTTTTTTCAAATTTGTTCTTTAAAACATCCTGCATTGTATAGCCTCAAAACTACACACACATAGTGCTATCTGGTCCTTTCTGCATCATCTTTAATATTTTGTTGTTTTCCTGTTTCACACCATTTCCTGAATTATTTTGCTTTGGACCCATTCAGAACTGTTATTTGTTGCTTCCCTTCTATTCACAGGTTAAGATAAAGCCATTAGCTGTATTTCTCCTCTACTTCTCCATTACTCTCAATGAAGCACAACTGCTTGGCTCGCTCTTGAGCCAGCCCTATATTTATCTTTCAAACAGCAGAATCTACATGACTACAGATTGAGTCCAGGCATAGTGCAAAATGTCAGGATAACCTACAGTACAGTATTGGCAGTTACACCAGCGTAGTTAAATCTCACTAATTGGACCTGATTTCCAGGTACTTAGATCATAGGCTTGAAATCTGGGCTCTAAGGAAGCTGGTGGAAGTTTTGGCACTGACTTCAGTGGGATTGGGACTTTGTCTGAAATACTGGCTTGCAGCCACCCTAAATGGACCTCTCCAGTTAGCTGTGCTTTTGCTCCCACGTGGTCTCTCCACAGGGAGAACGCCAGAGTGAGCTAAACACTGCATAAGTAAATGAACTTCAGGTGATGTGCATTGAAGTCCTTTTGCACTGATCCCTTTCATACTGACTGTATGCATTAACGTTACCGTTTGTCTTTAATGTATGCAGACAAAATGCATTCTGATGAAAATCTGCTAATTATAATCCATTTATATAGGGATCACACAAGCAGTAGGAATGATTTTAAAAGTCAGAAACAGTACATTTTAGCTGTTAAATAAATTCATTCATTTTAGAATTAGAGCAGACTTAAATTGTGATATTAAAGCAGCAGAACTTTTACTAAGTTATGGCTTTTATGAAGAAATAGACATTTGATTTTCAATACCTTGGTCTACTTGATTCTCATTTTGTACTACAGTTAATATACTTCCTTGAATTGTAAATGTTCTCTTATTTTTCATTTAAAAGTTTTAAACTGTTTTATCTCTGAAATCTCCATCTGAGTCATAGCTTATGTTAGTTTCCCCACATACACTCATTTTAAGTTCAGAAGCAATTGCTCACAAATAGTATCAAATTGTAAACTGATATTCTAAAGAAAAATTTCTCAGGGATAACCTGAGAAGTAGCTTCAGTTTTTCTGACAGTATTCAAACTTATATATATATGAATGATTTTTTTTTTCTTTAAATCTACATACACATATGGACAGAATCTGTTTGCATATGCACACACACCAATACCACCCACACCATCTGGTATATGGCCACTGTGTCCTCCATTTTATAGCTATCTGAAAAAAAAATCTTCTTTCCTGTCTTTCGTCTGTTCTTTAAATTTGGCTTTTGCCCATCACCTTTCGCAGTTACGTGAAATAATTTTTTTGTGAAAGAATGACATCATATACCCCACAGGCATTTATTGCTGAGTTATAATCCCACTTAAAACTCTTTTTGTCACTCTGTAGACAGTCAGCTATGCAATACCTGTAACAAATTATCTTTTTAGCAATGCATGAATATGTATGCTCTGAAAATACAGTGATGTGAAAAGTAGTACTTCTGTGGTTTGCGAAGAGTTATATGAACGGTAGGATTGCCATTCATCCAGATTTTTTACTAAAAGTTACACAAAGAAATTCTGTAACAAAAAACAGAATTGGATCTTTACGGCTTTCAGTCCTGTAGAAAAAAAGTGAACGAACTATGAAAAGTTTGCCTTTCAGTAGGTACAACTTTCAAATCAGCCAGGAATAAACAACTTTAGCCCTAAAACACAGAAGATTTATGTTCAGTTAGCAAGGGCTGTATCATCTCGATGTTTATGGAGTGGACTGTGTTGTGATCTTATTTATCACATAGATTAAAGTTTTTGTTATGCATATTTTACTGGTATTTCTATATAGCTGTGGTACATGATGTATGTATTAGGTTTGGGTGAGATGGAGTTAATGTTCCCCAGAGCAGCTCTTACGGTGCTGTG
>VWZK01000576.1:88453-133275 GCA_013396935.1 Baryphthengus martii
GAAAAAAAAAAAAAAAAGAACTGACTTAACTATTACAGATTATTCGTCCATCTCTCATGAATGTCCTATTAAAATGGCAGCATGATACAGGATGAGACCAACCGTGGTATACGTGATGCTTGAAATAAAGGGCTCGGAACATATCCTACATTACAAGAATTGTTTGACCATGAAATCTTCCCATTATATTTTAATGTAATCTTTTTTTCAAAAAGAAAATGTAATGAATTACACATAAATTACACCTGTATTACACATAAACCTGGATTTGTCTCACTTGACACGGCTGAGAAATCTAAGTTATGAGTCTTCTTCATCTTTCTTTAATCAATGAAGAGAGGTAAAGTTTTTCTTCATTGTTTCCTAAGGATATTTAGGCAATTAGGATACTAATTTAGTCACTTTAAGTCATTCAGATATCAAGGGATGGATCTGAATTGCCTTGCTTGTATCACAGATCTTCATCGTAAAGCCAGCTCACAGCATTACTAAGGCTTTTTGTACTTCTCATTGGAAAAATTTACCATTCAGTCTGTGAACCCAAGTTAGGTGAACCTTGCTGATGTTGCTTGTCACTGCTGTTACTTCAGTGTTGCTCTTTACTTCTTTTTCTTAAGGATCAATCAAATTACATTCGATCCAAAACCATAATAACTTGAAAAGCAAGTCCTGTGCAGTTGCCAGTGTGCAAGCAGCCAGGCTGCTGAGAGGCACTCCTCTTCGTACTGGATTTCTAAAGTCAGATTTTCTCTTTTTTTTTTTTTCAGTGAGAGATACAGGTCCTTGTTTCCACTTGCATTGTGCAGTGAATGCTTGATGTTCAGCACTACAAGGGTAGACAGAAAAGCTGGCCAGTTCTACCTGGCAGACCTTCATTCTTTTTCCCCTAAAATCAGCTCTTCAGAGTCTCATTGCTGATTACTAAATGATATGAAGTTCTAGATGAGCCAACCAATATGGTTTTGGAAAATCAAGATGACGATATCACAGTACCTCATGGTGTAGTTTTTTCATAAAATCTGATAGAGGAGCAGTTGCCACAAAATTTACCTTAGAATTACATGGCAGTAGGAAGTTTTAAAATATGTACTCTCTAGCTGCTAACTGGTGAAGAGAAAGAATCTTCTCTTTTTGAATGGTATAATATAAACTGTCCAGTTATGCACTCTTTAAGTTGTTTGGATTTCAGGAGTCTTAATTAGGAAAACAAACAATATTCAGGTGGCTTTACAAAATGCAAAGTGTTCTTTGTGAGTCTAAAATCCGAGAGAGAATGAATCCTGTCTCTGCCAGGCTAAATCTAGATTTTATAAACATGAAGAAAAGGTTAGAACTGTTACTTCAGATTAGACTTGTCTATTCTGAATTTCAAAAAAGGATATCTAGCCTCAATATAGTGAATACTTGATTGAAGAAAGTAAACTTAATACTACGGTTGGATATATTTATATAGACTCGAAAACGCCTATGTTTTCTGAATCTTTATGGAGTTTGAAAGAACTGTATTAGGGGGTTATTTTTCAACAAACCAATTTGCATTAAATCAGTACTTTAAAAACCCCATCGACTACTATGCATGACTGGAGGGAAAAAAAAAACAAAAAAACAACACCCTAAAAAATACTGTAGGGAATGACCACAAATATTTTTGGAAAAGGAGCTTTTTCAAGAAGGGAACACACAGACATTCCCTACCTGAAAATCATTCACAAAAATATGCTGCCTTTAACTTAGGCAGAAGAATTCAGTGTTCTGGTGTTTACAGATGTGTGGAATTAGCCCCTGAATCCCCTTTGATAGCACAGGTCAGAGAGGCTGCTTCAGTGGAGGAAAGTGAGAGCCAGGTAAACTTCTGAGCTGCAGCCTTGGCTTCCATAATTATTTTCTCTTTTTCTACTACCTGGAACTGTTTTATTGCATGAAGAAAGAAGAACTGCTACTAGAGGTTCTTTCTCTAATTTAAAGATACGTAAGGGTTGGAAAATATCCACCTGGAGCTATTCTCAACTTTTATGAAGAGAACACGGAAGGAAGTTGATGGGGAATTCATCATAGAGATTTATTCGCTTAGACTTACGTGCTCTCGGCAATGTGTAAGATCATAATCTCAATCAGAGGATTTTACACCACTGACTTTGATGATTCCCTAATTTAATTTTGTGACAGGTGGTTTATAGAGCTAAGTTATTTCAAAAATACCTTTGAAAGTAAATGAGTAAATGGTGCTGGTAGGACTTCCAAGCACTATGGTGAAAATTCTCTACATGATGACAATGCCTGGTGGATTCTTGTCTGAGAAGAGCAAAGGGGTTTTTTTGTGGCTGCTAGATGACATACAGTGACTGACATTTGTTGTTGTTGTTGGTTTTTTTTTTGTTTGTTGTTGTTCAAATTTTTTTGTATTTTTTTTTTTTTCAGCTTTCGTTTGCAGCAACAACACCAGAGTTGGCTGATAAGAAAAAATATCCTTATTTCTTCCGGACAGTACCATCTGATAACGCCGTGAATCCAGCAATTTTAAAGTTACTCAAACATTATCGGTGGAAGAGAGTAGGAACTTTGACCCAGGATGTACAAAGGTTCTCTGAGGTAAGATTTGCATAATTTTCATTTAAAAAAGAGAGCTACTAATATCACACTTCTGAGGAGCTAGTTCTTCCACTAGTAACAATTAAGCAAAACAGGCCAACAGTTGCAATCTGGTTTGGATTCGTTTTACTATGTTGCGTTTGCTATACTGAATAAACCTAATTCCCTTCTGGGGTTTATTCTACTGTCTGTAGTAAAAAGTACCCATGCTTTCCCTCATCTGTTTTTAGCACCCTAGATCATTGCACCCAAGTGCAAAAAAAAAAAAATCAGCTTTTGGGTTTTTTTGGTAGCGAAGGTTCCTTTATACTCTTTGACTTGCCAAAATGTATTCTTTTGAAGGACGTTGTATCCTGACATTGGTTCATTTAAAAGAGAGAACAAATCTATTTTCTTCATATTCCTTTTGTGCTCTGGTTTGTTATAAGCATCAATCTGAACAGTCTGAACTTTGAGAGACAAAGTATGGTAAGTCTATAGCTGAAAATATTGGAGGAGCTTACTGAAGCAGAAATGACTGAAGCCCTCAAGACTGATAAGATCACATACTATGCACCCACCAAATCTTCTAAATTTCACCCTAAGCAACATTTTGGTTGTAGAAATTGCAATAAGTACGGGCCAAGTGCCTTAAGCATGGTTTTAACAGTAGAGTATTTAAAAGAACATATCCTATAAGTAATTAATGAGAGCAAGACAAGGGGAAGAGTCGGTCCATTAATTGAGAGAGAGGCAAAACTAACAGGGGCATGCCAGTTGTTGTTTTTTTGTGTGGTTTTTTTTTTTCCTTCCTCAGCATTCATTAAAAAAAAGGCTGACTGTGTTCTGAAGACTAGCGTAATTAAAACTAGTGAAGAGGGGGAAGAACAGGTTAGAGTTTTCTTAGATGAGTCAGATATTTTCAAATTGTCTGGCATAATTAACTCACCATGGAGTACTTAAGAAATCTTAGAGTCTTCCCTTTATAAGCTTTGAGAATTAAAGGATAAAAAGTAAGTGAATTGTCTGTCTTGCTGAAAAAAAATACACTTAAAGGCCCAGGGAATTATAGACCAGTCAGGATAAATTTAATTCCTGGAAAGACACTTAAGCTGATAATCTGTTTGGAATCACTTAGAAGATAAAAACATGCTAAACAATATCCAAAATGGATTCGTTAAGAATAAATCATGTAAAGCAATCTAATTTCCCTTTGTGACAAGATAACAGGTCTCAAGGAGATGAGGTAGGTGCTAAGTATGATGTTTTATGACTTATAAAAATGTTAAAGATATTCCTAAAGAACAGTAAAAAGTAGGGACACTTGATCTTGAGGAAGACACCGTAAGAGCAGTCTGTAACCAACATTCCTGCCACCAAGGTTAATGAACATCAGATCAGTTCCTTGAAAAACAAATGCTGAAGCAAAAAGTCACCCAAAAGTATTATATGCTTTATCCTCATCTGTCTTGGAATTATAATTTCAAAGAGTAGTTATCGGTGATTTGCTGTCAAACAAGAAGGATGAGATTCTGTCAAGTGGTTTTCCCTAGAAAGAGATAAAGTTTTCTCTAGATAGGGGAATAGAAAACATGTTATTAAATCTGCAGATGATGCCTACTTGGGAAAAGCTGCAAGCACTTTGCAGAGGATAGGTTTAGGTTTCAGAACGATAGCGACAAGTAGAGAAAAGTTTTAATATAAATAATGTATAAGTGAAAAAGTGCAAAATGACCATCTAGGTAGCAGACCTCCAGAGAAAGATACAGGAAGCACTGCAATGAACCACAACCTGGGCAAGGGTCAAGAAGGTCAAACTTCTTGACCTAAGGTATAAAGTAGAAAAGAAGCTAAGAGCTCTTATTTTACCACCCCCAATATAATGCACTATTGAAAAGACATACAGAATAAACTTCAACACTACTTAGTGCTCATTAGATGGAAGTTGGAACATCAGGTCTGGGTCTTCAGGAAGGTGGTAGACCAGAGATGTCTATTAAAAGGTTTAGTAATGTAGAAACATGTTTTATGAGAAAGATTAAAAGTGGAAAACAGCGGAGTAGACTGGGTAGGTTGTAGAACCTTCATCAGGTAAGGCTTGTTAAGATAAAATTAAACAAACATAATTTCAAGGGTTGGCTGGAGTGCTGCACTTGAGTTCAAAGTCTGTCTATTCCTTGTGAAAGGTAAACAACAGTCTTCTGTGTCAGACCACAAACTCAGCTTAGTGTGGTTCATTAAAGTCTTTGGGTAATGCAAGATCCAGTTAAAATTTTCTTGAATTGATTTTTATAGTGCGTGTTGAGTCCTGAATCCTTGAAAGTCTTCGAGTTCCATCCTTCCTTTTTCAGTTCTGTGCAGTTTCTCCCTTCTCTGTACAGGCAGTGAAAACACAGCGAAAACCAGATCAAATAGTTATTTGCCTGTCCAGGAGCAGTAAGGATTGGCAGCCAGCAAGCAACAGAGGGGAAGAATGTGCAATGGCTGGACAGAGCCCAGCCCCACTGCAAGGGAGTATGGCAGGCGTGGAGGTCAAGGCTGGGCTCAGCCAAGGGTGCAGGCCATCAGACAAGTAAGTCCATGGTGATAAGGCAGGTCCAAGGCCAAGCTGAGTAATCAATCTGCAGGTCAAGGTCAGGTCTAATGATTTATGGGCAGTTCCATGGCAGAGACTAAAAGTGTGGGTGGAAGTCTCAGAGAAGGGACTATTAAGGCCTATTGGAGACTTACAGGTACTGGTATAAGTCTATATACCCAGTGAAACCACAGTTTTCCCTCTAAAGGAACATCAGGCAAGACTGTCCTCTTAACATTTTTTGAAAGTGACAAAACTGTTGAGCAGCATCTAAAACTTAGCTCTTTGGTGTAAAATGCCACTGAGTGTAGGCCATGAGTCGTCTTTTCTATACTGAAAATGCATTACAAGGCACGAGACCTAGCAACTGAATTTCATCTCTGTTTACTCTCATAAAATAAAATGAGCAGAAATATATTAATGAGATCTTTAGAGAAGACTGTGTAGTGACTCAGGGGGTTTTACTCTTAGCAGCAAGACAGAGCAATTCTCTTCTCCTGGCTCTTTGCAATTTGTTCTATGATCTTATATCCTGATAATTAAAGTTCACCTAACTTGTCCACAAGTTAGGTACTCCTGAAAGTCATAAAGCTGTTCTTTTGGTTTACCTTGCCTTGTAATAAGGTAGTTGTCTCAGTTGCTTAGATTATCAGTCTTACTTTAATTTATCTCCGGAGGCCAGAATTACAGAGGATCTCTTCCTTCTATTTCCGCCATTGCTCTTGGGAACCCTTCCTGCAGAGACTTTGTTATCACCCATCTCCTTTTGCTTGGTAGCAAGAACTTTCTTATAAACAAATGCTACACCTTACTTATTCTTCAGATCACATAGAGAGACAAAGGATAGGTAGAGAAGACAGAGAAGTTTATGCTGGCATGCTTTCAGTTCTTAAAGCACATAGACTACATATATATAGAGCTCATACTAATAGCATGGCTTGTGGCTGCCTTTCTTGGCATTGCTTGGATCCCAAGGATTATGACTTCTCAAGTGACCTGAATTCTATGGTTGCCAATAGCAAATAGCACAGCTCACTGTTAGCATCATTTGTGAGTTATTCAGGTCTGTTTGTACAAACCAGAAATGTCTCTTCCATTGGATTAATGTTTAAATTGTATGTCATCTTGGTAATAGCGTAATATACAAACTTCATCAGTTCTGTTGCTTAACTAGGACAAGTTCGTATCTACTGTGCTTCTGTGTCCTAGATTTTGTGGATTGCTGCCGTGTTCTCATCCTCTGGGAGAAGATTCTGTTTCGAAAATTAATAGGTCTGTGGTAAAGATTTATAAATGAAGTAACAAAATACTTTCAGGATTTTCAGCTTTTTAGTGTTTGCTATGGTATCTAATCATAGGATAATTTAGGTTGGAAAAGAACCCAGGAGGTTGTCTGGTCCGACCTGCTGCTCAAAGCAAGGCTAGCTTTCATGTTATTGTCCTTGAAGAATCATAGCTGTTGTATACCCAGTATTCAGAGAAGTCCTGCCCATATCCTGTTTCCAGTTCCCAGATGAGCTTTCAGCTGATGAGAGACTATGCAGCAATTGGTGCCTCCAGTTTTGCTGCTGTCTAGCACTACCTGTTTGGGATTGTATTTTGAGTTAGGCAAACCAAGCAATATTCCTGTAGTCTGTGTTTGCTGTGTTTCATGTTTCACTGGGAAGAGTCATGAGAATTAAGTCATACTTAGGTATCACTAACGAGAACTGTTGGGAGCCACCAGTACTGTAGATACAAAAGCTTCCGAGTGTGACTGAAACCAAAAAATGTGTAATCATGTACTGGCTTTCAGATAATGCTATATTTGCTATTCAGTAATTATAGTTTACCTTACTTCAGTATTTTACTGTTCTTTCCCGTATATTGCACATTTTATTTATACACATTTTTTTGGTTCATACTGTATTTCAAACTGAAAGTTGATACTTGATTGCACTGAAACACTAAGAGATGCTGGCTTCCTTGTTTTGTGATAGGACACTTCCTCTAGATTGGCTTCTTTTTGGTCCCCTGTCATGTAAAAAATCAGTGAAAATGCATTTTAACTTCACATTTGGTGATATTCTCATGATATTTCTATATTTTAAAAAATATATATTTCACTCCATTTCACTCCCACAGAGTATCCTGTCTGGGATTGTTTTTAAAACAAGCTAAATTCTGATCATCTCAAGTGACTCTTTGTTTTCCTCTCCTTCTTAATCATCATCTCTTTATGTGATTTCTCTGCTTCTTCCTGGAAATATTGAGAACTCCTAATGTAATTTTATCAGTGTAGGTGGCATTTCAAAAAGACAGAAGAAATGAGAAGTGTGCAGTAAGCTAATGAAATAGATTAACAACATGAAAAATACAAGATAAAATATTCTCTCTTGTGACTCTCTCACAATCTTCATTGATTTTAATAACCTAAAAATACCTTGGTGACAAAAACTGAAGAGAAACAACCCTTGTAATTGGACAAAATAGCACTTTTTATGGCTAACATGATTAACACTCTTAGGATTTCTTAAGGTTGCATTGGCGTCTACTTCAATGAGCAGGTCAGCAGGGTCCATTTTACCTAAGTTGAAAACATTTAGCGTCAATAAATTCCGATTCTCATCTCAGAAAATATAATACTGGAAAAAAGAAAATTGTTCCAAAGAAAAGCAGCTAGTAAACAAGCTTTCTCAGCATAATAGCTATCTATTACTGTGGGGAAAGCAGGGTAGAAGTCTTACCAATCTACAAGTTTATTTTTTTTTAGCCTTGCTCTCTCACTGTGGAATCTGCAAACTGGTATCTGAGTTTGTGGTCAGTTCTGATAAAAATTCATTGGATAAGCAGATGGAATGAGAAGGTTACTGAGGGGCTGAGAGGGATTAGGCAGGAAAAAGAAATGAAATATCTGGTGACTTTTCAAATTTCAGCCGGAAAACAAGCTTGAGATACCAGGTTTAGATGTCTGTAGGTTTATATTATGCAGATGTCAAGGTGTGATTTCCCACTTTGACTTCTCAATCTTGGCTTCTGAGGAAAGATAGAAGAGCAGAGATTTCCATTATCCAGTTGCCAAGAGGTTTTAAGGCACCAATAAAAATATTACTTTTTCTCCAAGAATGAGCTTGGAAGCATCAGATTTACCAGATAGCAGTGTTTAAACTGGAAGGTCTGAATAGTACCCAGTTATTTCATACTAGAAGAAGCTCTGTACCTTCAACTCTGAGAGCAGAAAAGTAGAAAAGAGAGACAGAAGAAGTATGAGATGCAAAAGGTAGTTAAAGAAAAATATGGGAAAAGGCATGGAGAGAATAAGAGCAGGAAAACTGAGACCATTATAAATATTACTGTTTAACTGTAAAACTTTTTCAAACTATCTCTTCCTAATGTTTCTTATTATTTCAAGTTGTCGTGTCTTCCTTCTGTAATCTATCCATCTTTTTGTTTGTTTCCTGTGCCATTTCATTTTTTTCTGCAAAGCCTTTCAGATTCCTTCTACTAGTTCATGCTTTTCTCTCTGAAGGAAAAGATCTCTGTCTTCCATGTCTTCCCTTCCATGGTTCCACCTAGGAATTTCACACATCTCTATGTATTCAGCTGCTTTTGGGAAACGAGCAATCTTCTCCTAATACAGGTTGTTATACTCTGTACAAAATAAACAGGTAACTTCTGTCCTGTAGCCAGTAATATTTATAAAATCAACAGGAAATAAAATGAATTGTTAGATCTTCTTTTTTTTTTTTTTTTTTCATTGTTACTGGACAGTTACTGACATATAGTCTATCCTTCCTGCATTTGGAGGATACTTGAAATACTTTGATATGGCCTTAAATATTCTTTAAGCATTTGTGGAAATATGTGCTGTATTAAACAAAGAGGAGTTTTTATTTTTCTGTCACTGATTTAAAAGAAAAACAGAAGCAAATTTTCACTAAGCTTTGAAGTATACCTTGAAATCTCTGAACTACTACTACTGTAAAAATGCTAGCAAAAAAAGCCTGTACTTTATCCTTCATACATTATAAAGAAACGAGGTTTTATTTGCTTCTTTTGCTCCTGGTCTCAAGAAGCCCCAACCTTCTTTTACCACAGATTGTTCTAGTGAGTTCAGTAAACAGAAATATGGAGGTTCTGTCCTCCTTGTAGTTTCTAAATTGTCCTGCAGAGCAGAAGTACGGGCATAGAGGTGCCTGAGATCTTCCTTCATATTGCCCTATTTCCAGCTCTTACCTGATTTCTGCAGCAAAATCTGAGAGACAACTTACTTCCAGTTCTCTTGAGCTTGTGAAGAAGAATGAATCCCCCTGTTCAGGCTTGTAATTATGCTTTCCTACAGTTCAAGTTGATACATTGAGATCTTCACAGAAAGACAGTCTCTGAAAGCGACGTCTCCTAGCCCACAGGATACCATTCTTATAAATGGGAAACTCTGTCTTTGCTGGTGTTTGTAAGTGGTTTAAGGGGGAATAATCACTGCAGTAATTTAAAATGGAAGAGACCAAGACATTTATTTCAGTCAGAAATTTCAGAATCTGAAAGGACCATATTTGCGCGTATAAAATAGAGTTGTTCACTTGCAGGAATTTTCTGAAGGGCATGCATAAGTATCTTTTTGGCCTGTTGTGCAAATGTCATCCATGCTAGGAGACTTTTTTTTCTTATGACAGTAGTATTTTATCCAATATTTTTCACCTTTTCTTCTGTTTCCTAATGCATTTAAATCTTTTTAGCTTCCAAAAACAAAAAAATGGTTAGAACATCACCTGGCAGTGAATTAGAGGTGTGCGGTAGTATTATATGGTTGTCTCATCTTGCATTGAAGATTCACGGTCTATTATCACCCGAAGATGCCCCAGGCTTACCATGAATTGAGTAAGTCCTTGTCAAACTTCAGGTGTCTTGAACAAAACCAAATCAAACTAAGCAATTTTTTAGAGAACTGCTCACCAGTCTTTCTTGTTTAAACCTTTAAAACATACGTTGTGAATGTATCTTAGGTGGATATTTGCAACACAAGATGCCTTGAATGATCAGAACATTCTAGACCTCTATACCTCATGGGTAGGAAGCTCTGCATAGTTAAGTTTCCTTATGGATCTGATGTAAAAATCATCATTTTATCTGAAACCAAGACTAATCCCAGACTCAAAAAAAAAAAATTACCATTTAGATTATATTGAAAAAATGTTTCAAGACAATGCTTGTTGTAACAGATGTTAGCATTGCACACTGGAATTTTATTGCTTACACCACAGCATTGTGCTAGTTCTGTTTTGAGTTTTGCTATGCTTTGGTGCTTGTTTTTTAGAAAATTATAATACAAGGATGAAACATGATTCTAAACAGTGATTTCACTTGCAAGCATTCCCCACACACACTAGTTTTGATTTAGTATCTAATTGTCTTCCATTTATCAGGCAATTGCAGGATATTTTCAAATTAAGATCGATGGTACAGTGATAAAATTTAGAAGTGGGCGTAGTTGTGCACATGATGTAGATGAGTTATAGGAAAATGTGATATCGTCCAAAGCAGAAGAGAAAAAGCTCACTTCACTGAAATAAGCATTTCTGAAACAATTTATCAAAGTTCAGGAAGTTGATCACTAAGAGGTTAAGATAAAATCCTGGAAAAGTCAGGGAATATCTTTTGGAATGCTGAACCTTCCCAGAAGAATATGCAAATTTAACAATCTGTGTGAAAGGTAATCTGCAAGCACTGGAGTCACGAAGTTAAGGCAGCTGTTAAATTGCTTGAATTCAGCATGTGCAGAACTGGGGCCATTATTTAAGTTTTGTTTCAAAAATACGTCCGTCTCCTATCACTTTCATTATGAATGATTAAAGCTAGAATTAGCTCAGGATATGAGAGTGATTTCTAAGTGTTCTTGTATATTTTGTTCAGTGCTGTTGTCTATTCATGGATACATTTATTTACTGGGATTT
This sequence comes from Baryphthengus martii, assembly GCA_013396935.1. Classification (NCBI taxonomy): domain Eukaryota; kingdom Metazoa; phylum Chordata; class Aves; order Coraciiformes; family Momotidae; genus Baryphthengus; species Baryphthengus martii. Next base: position 99,527 of record VWZK01000576.1, read on the forward strand.
TTTTTTAAACCCTAATCTTTTCCTAGGAACTGTGATTATTTCTGTGTTATTCTGGTTTTGTCCACCCAAGTTTATACCATCTTTTCTTGGTCTTCGTTCTTGCTTTTAGATGTTTTTGTCATCATTCACAATTGAGTTGCAGCAGATAGCAGAACCTCTTGTGCCCTGTGAGGAGAGTGCAATCTTTGCAGAGGGAGAGATACCTTTTCCCTAAGAAACAGGTTTAAGAAAAGACATCAAAGTCACCCCTCTTGGACTTCAAATCTAGAAATGTAGGGGAACATATGTAGGGTCACACAGTCACAATTCTGCCTTCTTTTCACATTACTAATTTATTCTATATAAAACTAAGAAAGGGTCAAAGATGAGGATTAACGCTACTCTTATAAGATTTTTTTTTTTCACGTATTCTCAGTCATCCCCAAAACATGGATCAGTGTTGTCATTAATACAACACCATTCACCCTCTGATTATCTGTGCTACAGCGTTGCTCTGGGGACCTTGAGTGAACTGGTGATGTGGACCACTCTGTAGCATATGGCTTGGGCAGGCATATCTCAGGCATTTCTCTCAGAGAAATAAGAATTTAAGCTGTTAACATCTGGCCAGCCTTTGTTCATTTGTCTGGAGCAGGCAGATTGATCTGCATGTGGTTTGGCTTCCAGTGCAGTTTTATGTTTTATTTACTCCCCTTTAACTGCTGCTGGCTTCTGATGAAAGGGGCAGTCCTCTCCCTCGCCCCAAGTTTCTGCCTTCTCTATTTTACCTGATCTTAGCAGTCATTCCGCTGTGCTGTGAATCAGCTCATCTGTCCAAAGCTAATCTTCCATTTGCAGGATGACTCAGGCTCTGTGGTTGCAACTTTTCCTGCAGTTCTCATGTCCTTTGGAAGAGTGGGAATTTAACTTTCATGGGGACTTATTGAACATCACTCAAAGTACAGAGTAAAGATTTTGTATGGTGGGAGTGTGAAAGCTTTTTATTTTTTTAGTTTTGAGAATTTTGTTCACCTCTAAGAGGGAGTGGAGGAAGTAGTGGATCCAGGCATTTCTGCTTGCTACAAAAGAGTGTTTCTGTGGTGAGTTTCCTTTGCTCTTTGCAAAATTGATGGCAATATAATGGAAACGAAACAGAGAAGTTGTCAAAGTGGACTTCTAGAGGTTTTTAACACTACTGAACTACTAGATTTAGCATGATTCTTTTGGGTCCTGATGAATATTTAGAGGCTGTGAGATTATGGGAAGGTCATAGGATTATGAGAGAAGGCAGAGACATAGAACTTCAGCCTAGATTTATCCCTCTTTGTAGGGAATGGTCTGTGCACATTCTTCTAGAGTGTGTCACACTCTAGAGTAGGGTGTCACATAAGTGAGAAATGTCCTACACTGTTGGACAGAATGTCTTTTATCTGAGTGAAAAAAGCATCTTTGAGAAATGTAATCTGGAAAATTCAATGACATTCCTTATTACCACCCATTTTCTTAAGAATTTGTATTTGCCACTGGCATATTCTGAGCTTGTTTGCTCCCAGTGATTGGCACTAGGCTAATGGTGTACATGAAAATTACTTTCTAAACACTTTCATAGCTTGAAAAATAGTTCCAAATTGTGGCTGACAAAAATCAACCTTGTTGCAGATCAGTAGCGTAGTTTGAGCTACTGACCTGTATCAAAACTTTTGGAAATGCATGACATGTGAAACAGACATTTCTTCTTTCCAAATCTTGTGCCTTAGGTCTTGCACCAAAAGAACTTCAAACTGACATCACAATTCTAATTCCAAGTTTCAGAGAAACGTTTTTTTCCAAGGCAGTTTAGACATAGCTATGAAATATAGGAGAATTCTGAAGTCTAAACTATTACTGTAAAGCACAAAGTATGACTTTAAATCTGAGTTAGCTATATCTGAAGATGTCTAGTATCTGTTTGAGGTAACTATATGCAGGACATCAGTAGTGTTTGTAGTGTTTTAGAAGTTTACAAAATTCCAGAATGATTGAGGTGAGAAGGGACCGCTGGAGGTTGTGTGATCCAACTTTTCCTTCGCTGGCAGGAGGAAGGAGAATGCCACCTGGGCCCCCATGCCCCTGACTACTGCACTCTGAGCACTAAAGTCACTTTTGATACTCTCCAGAAGACATAATTGGTGCCTGCATGGAAGAACGCTGTGGGTAATAGTCATAGGGTCATACAAGCTTTGGCAGTCTCTCCCCAACATCCTGGATCCAGGTCTCCAGCAAGAAGCAAACCTTTCTACGTGATAGGACAGGTCCACAGATGGGTGCCTCTGTTCTCCGCAGCAAGGAGCCACCCATTATTATTTCTTGGCAGTTCTTCCTGGTTGTCTTGCATAATTTAGGGTCCGATGACACAGATAGTTTGCTTGAAAGCACTCTGAATCCACTTCAACTTTGAGGGTGGTGAATCACTTTCATAGTTGTAAGCCTTTAGGTGGAGCAGGAGCCTTCGTCTTGGTGCCAGAGGTCACTATCTTGGGATGGACACTACCTGCACCTCCACTGCAGCTTGGAGTCCAGGGCTTTTCAAGCTGTAGTGTCTCCAAGAAGACCCTGTTTCTCTCTCTTTAATCTTCTCTGATCTTGTTCAGCCTGATGGTTTTCTCCTATAACTCTTCTACGTATAGCACAGCCCTTCAAAGACAGCAGACTTCCACCAGGACAGAGGCCCGTCTCTCCTGGCATCAGAGAGATACTCCAGGCACCCTGCTAGCTGGAACTTGAAGGGCTGCATCCACCATCCAAAGCACCACATGGATTGAAACCACTACTCTTGCAGGATCAGCTACTCCAAAAACTGCTGGGAAGCTACTCTGTGGTGCGTCACTACCATGCCTAAGACTGTTTATTTGATCTGAACACAGTTGTGTTTGTTTCTCTTTTCCCACCTCCTCCTTCTTTTTCTTTGACATGCTTCTGCACAAGTCAACAAGAGGTTGGCTGCCTCTGGGAGTTGTATTCTGGGCCTGTCTCTCATATAGGCCTCTCCTGAGCACCAACTGAAAGGGTTCTGCACCCTCTGTAAGAGAAGGCAGCTGTAACAAAGGCTGCAGGTGCCTTAGGTCAAGGACCATCTGATCATGCTCAATAGAAGTTGCTAAAACTTCCTCAGGCCTACACCCTCTTGGGTTCCCTTATCTCATTTTTGCCTGACAGCAGCAGGCACCTTCAAGTTTCTCAGAGAGTTCCCTCATGTTCCTGGACCTGGATCCTCTTGTCCCTAGAGGATCCCAAAGCAAAGCTCGGAGACTGCTGCACACACTGCTGTGTCTACAGGGGACACAGGAACAGTAAAGTGATGAAGGAAAGAGTAAACAGGGAGGCAGAGGGAAGTAAGGATAAATCATAATGCAGTTTTATCAGAGGAAGATTATGTCAGAGATGGTAAGTTAATTCACTTCTTAGAACTACTGAAGTGGATTTTAATGCCTAGTTGAAATCTAAGTTTGTTGGTATAGTGCCCTGCAGGAGCTGGGTGGAATACAGAGGGCAGGATGGGTACAGGGAGTTCTAAGGCAGTTGAGGAGCACAGCCAGAGGGAAGACTGCAGCAAATAGTATTACAAGGATACTTCTCAGGATAGAGAAGTCGATAGTGACTTTTTTTTTTTTTTTTTTTTTTAAGAAATAGCCTTGGGACCGATTGTTTTCAGTGTATTAATTCATTACTTTGGAGAGAACAACATAGAAACTTTTGAAAGTTGTAGATGACACAAGGAATAAAGAAATTCCCATAACAAGAAGAGACAGATCATTATAAAGGATGATCTGTATGATCATGTTAACAGGAATCAGGAAATGAAGTGCAGAACATCATGTGGTAGGCTTTACGTGCGGTAAACTTACTAGAATTTCCAGTGTTTTAATTTAACAGATCCCAACTGTTGGAGGACCCTAAGATATTGGTGATGCTTTCAAATTCTCTCCCTTTTAAACTCTCTTCCCTTGAAACATTAGAGCTGTAGCCTTTAATATTTTATTACGGATTTACATTTTGGTTCTGGAAAGGATTTTACAGCCTACAGCATGTGAGCAGACTTCCCATGTGTGGATTTTTTTAATGTGTGTATTAACTCTTTGGTTGGCCCAGGCAGTCCCTTTCAGTGGTAAGTTCTTGTGGCTTTTAGACACATTCCATTATTAACAAGAATCTCTTTTCCGTGTTCTTTCCTACATCTAATCAAACAGAATTGTAACCATGAGCTCCTTCTAAAACAGAAGATTGTCAATTTGTTTAGTGTTCATCACTTTGTGAAGAACTTATTAAATAAAAATACATTTTTAATTTTTGTTAGAAAATACAGAATTAATCAAACTGATGATTATTGAAAATGTTATGATAATAATCATACTGTTAGGATAGCGAAGATACACCGGAGGATGTTATAAGTTCATTGGGAACAATTTTTGCCAAATGCCTCTTTTTCAGTCCAGACCAGACAAGCTACTTGGACATTGTATTGGTATTCCCTGGCTGATTGAATGCATGAATGTTTCCAACACACATAATTCTGAACTTTGACTGCAGTCAATACAGTTAAACAGAACTTGAGGCAACTCGTTCTTTAAATGCCAAAAGCTATATTGCATACATGCTAAATAAGAGTTAAATTCACTAAAAATGTTTTTTCAGTGGCTGTCTTGACTTCAGCTCTAAAACACTTTGCAGTTGCTTTGACATTGGAGGAAGCTTTAAGGAGGCTCATAAAGCTTGATCTCTGAAAGTGTTTAGGTTCCTTGTCGCTAGCTCCAAGACCTGGGGACTGTAGTTGTTCTTCCTCCTTACACAATTGGTGGAGTAGTGGGTAAGTGATTTTTTTGAATACATTCCCAAAATCAGAGATGACAGCCGACAGACCAAGGAACTAGGAAAGGTAGCCAAGAGCGAACACTAAGATTTCTGTGTATTATAAATTCTACCACTTTCCAGGAAGTTAAAGCTGACTTCTGTGGGGCTATAGAGATGTACTTCTGTACATGCAGGATTCACATCCCTGAATCATTTCCTGGACCCCAGAGTGCTACAGTTTGTACTTCAAAGACTGAATGGAGGTCAGTCTTTCCTCTCAGAAAGATACTTCTGTAGAAGATATTTTTGCCTTAGCTTCTCTTTCAAGAATGCACTAAGAAAATGGAAATTCTCATTTCTGTTCCCTTCTCTTTGAATCCTCTGAAAGTAATTCAAACTCAAATCAGCCCACCACCAGGACAGAGCCCTAACCAGAAGCACAGCCGACATCTTCATCCTTCTCTGGCAGTAACTCCAAGTACTTTTGCTACTGTAATACATGGGAGTGCAGCCCATTCCAGAAGGGTATGGTGTAGGTGGAAAAAAAAAGAATATGTCCAGATACTCTTAAACAGATGCATAACAAGAAATGCTTATATTTGCTCCGAACTGCTCTGAGGGAGGAAGGTGGGTGGTGAATTCCTGTACTTCGTTCTGCAAATTACACATGTACTAAAGGGAGGAGGATTACAGAACAGAATTAGATAGTGTTATAGAGAGTGTTTCACTTACAAAACTTTTTTGAGGTTCAGCCTGTATATGGACATTGAGCTGGCCATTGTTAGGATGATGAGAAATGAGCAGATGTTGGTCTTTCTTCTGCGGACACTGTTCTAGTCAATCCTTAGATACTCAGATTTAGCAATGTGGTATGAACAGGAGTGTTTTTACTGTACCTTTGTCTGCAGCATAGGGACATAGTGGAGATTTGTTGATTTATTCTGACATGTTTTACATCCCCATTCTAAATAGAGGTTGCTGAAATGGCGCCACAAGACGCAAGATGATAGATGACATGAGCAGATCCTACTGGGCAGGACAAAGCTTTGTTAGTTATACTCTGTGATCAAGTGTAACTTGCCAGTCAGATCAAACAGGTATCAAGGGCTAGAGGAAGCTGTTAAGCCATCTCACTTGCATACCCTAGGATGCAGTTGCCTTTCTAAAGGTAAATAAACAAGAGTATTTAGAAAAATGCATGAGAGTGTATGTGTGGGGAAAACAGGAGGTTATGGCTTTGCAGCTCTCAGGAGTGGTGCTTTGTGTGGTGACTGCTGAAACCATGGCTTTCTACAGAAGCAAGAATCTATCCACAAAACAAACCTATTCAATATAGAACCATAGTCTCCCACAGTTCCTTTTGCCTTCAAGTACAGGACATAACAAACTGCTCGTTTGCAGTAACTATGAAGCAAGCAGAATGTTTTCCCCAGACCTTACTTTGCCCCCTTTCCCTGCCTCCTTTGTGCTGAATCCCTCTGAATCTTGTCATGTCTCCGGCTTGAAAACTTCCCTTCTGTGATCCTTCTACCTGTTGAGGCCTGTAGAGGTATGGCCTACTGTGTCCTTCATCTACCTAAAGTGATTCTGTGTGTGAGATACTAATTTTAAACAGAACGGGATTGCAGAATCAAACTGCAGCAGGTTTATCAATGAAAAGTGCATCCTTTCCTCCAAGTCGTTTTCATCATTGCCCCGCTTCATAAAGATGTCCACATGTCTTTTCAAGATGCTTTCTAACATGGTAAAATATCGATTTATATCAGTATTAAAACCACTAGTTGGAAGGTATAAGGGAGAAAAAATCTTTCAAAATGTTTAGAACAAACTATATAGATCTGCATTTTTACTGTAGAGTTTTGTCCTGACAATCACAGTAAGAATTCATAAGAGTTCAGAGACCCTTGGTAGGGACTGGTCCAAATTGCCCTGCTGATGCTATGTGTTGCTTGCGAAGTTCCCAGCTCTGATATATTTCTTTGGCTGAACTGAAAAATTATATTTCTCATAGTGCCAGAGATTTGCAGGGCTGTCTGCATCACATTAAAATGGCATGCCCTAGAGAAGGAGAGGAGGGAAATATATGAATTATCTTTTGATTATGATATGTTGCAGTGTAGCCTACAGCTCTTATTTTGCTTTCCAGTCATTTTCCTCACTTTATCTTTATTTGTTTAATTTCAACTTGTATGATGTTCTAGCAAACTAATTTGCCTACAGCCTAGTAAAAATCTCATTTTTTGCATCTGTCAGGTCTAATGATTGCAAAAGTGTTTCCTCTTGCACTGGTGGAACAGACAAGTGCTCTGTGTTACCCTTGTCAGCCTTCTGCAATTGGTCCTGAGGTCTGCCCTCAGACCAGCTTTGCTTTGCTTGTCCGGCTCACTGAAATGAAAACCGTGTATTTGCTATGAAGGTTTCTGTGATGGATTCTGTCACCCGTGATTCCTTGGGATGCTTTTGTTTTTATGAATATTAGACACTTTAGGACAAATGCTTGTCAAAGGCAAAACCCAAGCACTTATCAACTGCCTTTCTCTAGGAAGCTACCTGGTTTTAATTTTTCTTTTCTCTTGGAATCACTTTGTGCAGCTCTACAAATGCAAACCTAAAGAAATCCCCCCACCTTCACTGCCTTGTTTAGCATAAACTTTGTGACAACAAAATGCTTTGCATTTTTTTGTTTGTTTGTTTATTTTTTTTTCCATATAAAATACTTCCATCGGTTTCTTAAATTTACCTCTGGTTGAGCCTTTCTTTCTCAAGCAAGATTCCTATATATTGTTGAATATCTTTAAGCAAATTTGTAACTACAAAACTAGGTAAAGATTGATTCTGAATAGGCTTAGTAAAACAGACTTTTCTTCTGTCATTTTTATAAAAAAAGAGTAGATTCAGATTTGTTCCTCTTAAGTGTTTGCTGTATTAAAGGTGTGCGACTCACGTAAAGCTTCAGCTTTAGTGATTAGCTGAGAACCTGTCAGCATAACTGACTCCTCAAGGCCAGGATACACCCTTTGCTCACAGGAATTGCTCTGTGTTTGGGATTTATTCTGTGTAATGTTAGTCACTTAAACAGTGGTGTCTAGCCTAAGCTGATTATTTAAGTTACCTTTATAGCCTGTGGGCACCTCTCACCCCAAGTTGAAGTGTCTCAGTAGAAAAAAAATTGATGCCACTGTCCAGATTCCTACTGCTTTCTACTGGCTCACTTACCACAGGGGAGGAAAAGTATAATCCATGGTTGAGTGAGATAATGGTAATCAGGGGTCTTAAGCACAGGGTGCAGGGTGATCAAAGCAAGAGATTCAGGAACAATAAGACAGAGTGAAAGAACACCTGCCCTGAAGGTACACAAATGCATGCAGCCTGGGAAACAAGCAGAAAGAATTTGAGCTGTACGTGCAGTCATCACTGGAATAACCACGAGACAGTGGGAGAATGTACATGGCTGGTCTGCTGTGGTGGGTAGATGCAAGCTCAATGGGAAACACAGGCAAAGAATAAGGAGGGTTGGACTGCCCTCCATTGTGAAGGAGCAGTTTCGATGCATAGATCTCTTCTAGAGGAGGAATGAGAGTCTGGCTGAGAGTTTGGCAGAATCAGAGGAGAAGCCAGTAGGGGTGATGCTGTGCTGCAAGTTTGTCACCACCAAATCAGCTTATGGAAGTGGACAAAGCCATTTCTAAGCAACTTGAGGAAAATATTTTCCACAAATACAATGTTATTCCTTTTAGGAAGAGCAATATTTAATTCTTCTTATTTCATTCCAGCTAAGTGCTGAGGAGTGCAAGGAGAAACCACTATAAAACTGATAGTTGAAGCATTCTGGCTCCAAGCACTCAGAACCTGTAGGGTCCGTGCTAGAATATCCTTAGGGGTAAGGGAGAAAGTTAAACATCCCATTCTCCTTCAGGGACCATAGTACATTACTGAAAAATTCAATAGTGTGTTGCTGTGTTGTGACAACTATTCCTATTGGCTGGAGTTTAGTGACAATAATCAAAATCAACATATCAGGCAGTTCTGACTGAAATATGGAAGATACTGGGATTTGAATATTTGACATATTTGCTTAAGAAGAGAATGGTTAAATGCGATTAAATGGATTAATTTTTGTTTCTCTTGTGGACATATCACTTCTGCTGAATGAATGTCTAGCAGTCTGTGGTAATTCACAATGAAGTGATTCACATTTATGAGAATCCAAGTGACCTTAAACAAGGCTCATAGATACTCTGATACTATGGTAGAAATTCTATGTCAATTTAAAATAAAATTATATAGTAGTACTGAATGAATTTTTTTTTCAATTATCAGTATGAAAGTTGTCTTTCCTGTAAAATGTAATGTAAGAATGAAAGATGGGCAAGGAAAAATAATGTAAGTGTTTTCAGATGTAAATGGTAAGGATATTTGTATTTCAGTTAGCAATGCAAAGAAGGAAAACATTCTTAGCTCTAGTTTGGCCTATCTGCAAACTTTATCTGTGAAAGAATGCTAAATACAATTATTTGATAAGCAAAAGCTAAACTCTATGGGACCTGAGATTCCAAGTGTGATCCTAAGACTATGTCTGCAATAAAAAGTAAAAATTCTCACCTGTCTCCAAGACAGAAAAGACTTTCAAAAATTATCTTGTTTATAAAGGCTGAGATTCTGTCAATTTCTATTACCTGGTTTTGATGCAGTACGTTCTGACTAAAGCATTATACCCTCTATTTTGCAGACTGAATGATTGATACATTACATTACGGCATGAAAATCTTAGTATTTTTCTTCTACATATCAGTAGATCGTAATACAGAGTTGTTTAATATAATATAAAAATATTTCCCTTAGCTTTTATTGCTGACCATGATGTCAGATGGAAGGGAATATCTCTTCAGCAAGTTTGGGTCAGCTGTCCTAGCTGTGTCCCCTCTCAGTATGTTACCTATTCCCAGTTTACTGACTTTTGAGGGAAGAAAGCAAGCTCTGACACTGTTTAGCAGTAGCCAAAACACTGATGCAAATGCAAAGCACAGCACCACATGGGCTGCTGTGAAGAAAGCCGATTTCATAACTTCGTTCCAGCCAGACCCAGTACATCATGTTACTGCTTTGTGCTTAGGCTGCTGGCAGGGAAATGGAAGTCAGTGTTTTTCATCATCTTAAATAGTTAAAAAGAACTTGATATTTTTATTATCTATGGGTGTTTGTTCTCGTTTTGTTAACATAGACACTGAGATGCAAATAAAAGAAAGGTATCTTTTCGGAGTGGTGGTTAGATAGGATGCCAGCAAGAAGTTCAAAATATGAAAGTTTGGTTATATCTCTAGCATGAAACCATTGTTTCATCGCCAAGACCCAGATATTTTCTTGTTTTGCTGAAGAAAATTGCTGCAGAACGTAATTCATATATGGTTTTATGCTATTATTTCCCATGTATTCGTGTTCAAGAACAGCAGAAGGCTGGGAAATTGTCTGGATTCTTTGTCACTGTCTCAATGGCCAGCAATACACATCAAAAAAATGTGTCTTATTTCATCTTTAACTCCCAGTCACTATATTTTTTGTATTTTTGTTGGCTAGATTAAAGAGATTGGAGTTAGAAAATCTTCTTGAGCAGATAATTTATCATGTGCAAACTGTATCATCATAATTCAGCTCTGTCTTAATTCATCCTAGAGCTCATTTAGTCTCTTACTGTACAGTCTATTTCTGAATTGCAAATCAATCTTACAGTTTTCCTCTAAATTTTGAGTTTTTTCTTGGCATTGCTTTTAGTGGAAAAACTGGATAGAACTGGCTATCTTCACACTTGAGAGAGGAGTGTATAGGGACTCTAGGTACTAAGCATATGTCTTTTTTTCTAGGCATATGTCTTGAAGTGTATGTCTTTTTGCAGGTGGGCACAGATTGCCTTCGATCCCTGCAGCAATCCAGATAGATGCTGGCAAACTCTCAAGTGTGCCCAGCTAAAGAGTGAGTAGAGCTAAGGATCCCATAGAGCAGTGGTCTCCAAGCAGGAGTGTGTTCATCCTAAGGGGTGTTCAAGACAATCATTTGGGGTGTAGGAAGAAAATAGTTGAACTTGCATTTCTATTTATTTTTGTCTAAAAATATAAGAAAGAAATTAAGTTTTACTATATTTAATACACAGATTGACACTGGTGCCTTTAGTCAGTCCATATGTCAGATGGTCATGGAGGGTTCGTGAGGTACCCTGAGGGAAGAATGGGTACTTGGCAGTGCAGAGGGGTTGACAGTGGCATCCTCATTCATTTGTTCACTTTCCGTGTCTTGTGATATATTACAGTTTGTATGTGCCCAGTTAAGTGGATTTGTGCATTACATTTAGTTTTTACTAACTTACAAAATGGACAAGTGGTTTAAAAAGATTCCTGCAAAGAAACCACAGATTGAAGATAATGCTGATTATGCCAGTACAAGTGAACAATAAGAAAATGGCAGAGCAGACGTTTCTCTTACTGCTAGTGTGAGCTCTTCATTAGCCATATTATGGATAAAAACAATGGTGAGCTAACCAGATCTGACAAGAAGTTGGCCAAAAAAAGTGCAAAATTATCAAGAAAACTACTTGAAATATAGCTTTAATGCTACTGTTACTAATGATTAACCTCACCCTAAGTGTGTACTGTGCCTTGAGACATTAGCTATTGATAGTATACAAAAGCATTACAATTAGAAAGGCATTTAAAAGTTAAGCATCCAGAACATGAAGACAAACCTCTACATATTTTTTCAATGATATCTAAAGTCATGTGATACGCAGTCCAGTACTTTACATAACTAAACATAAAAGCAAATTCCAAGGTTTCTTACTTCATAGCAAAAGATAAAAAGCCCCATACTATTGGAGCAACACCTGTCCTTCCTGCTGCGGTTAAAACGGCTGAAATAATGCAGGGAAAACACCACAGCAACAAACTGAAGCCCATTCCTTTGTCAGCGAATGCTTTGGAAGATGCGCAGAAGAGTTGAAGAGCTGCTGAAGAGTTGTAGAAATAGGTGTTAGCCTAAATCATGCAGTGTAGGAGGGCTGATGCTGCTGGGTGAAAGTACAGATGTTTATAAGGTGTCTCAGCTTGCGGTATTTGCTGGATTTGTCTTCAATAATGAAACAGATAAAGAAGTACTTTTTTTGTAAGCCACTGAAGGCAAAATGTACCGCAGAAGATAGATTCTCACTAGTAAATGATTTCTTGAATAAGAGTAATGTTTTATGGAAAACCTATGTAAGTGTAACCACTAATGGAGCGACTGGAATAAAAAATGTGTTCCAGGGTAAGGTTACTGAGCTAGCATCATACCAGAAATTCCTTCACCGTGTCAATCACAGGCAAGGTCATGCAGCAAAGAAGCTGGAGCCAAAAGTGAATGAAGTGCTGCAGAGTGCTGCTGATGTGGTCAATTTTACTAAAAAAGGCAAGTTTAAGTTCTAGAATATTTATAATACTCTGTAATGAGATGGGGAGTGACCATGGCAACCTTTTGCACCCCACAGAGGTTCACTGATTTTCTTTTGGTGAAGTGCATAAAAAAGTTGTCAATCTTGAAAATGTGGCACATTTTTCTTTTTGTAAAAGACGAGTATTCCAAACTTGCTGACCTTTCTTGTCATGGCAAGAAGCTGTCCCTAGCAGGTATTAAAAAATTCAAAATTAAAGTGTTGCTTTAACAACACTTTCACCAAGAACTGAGAAAGTCACTTGTTTTTCAGAGGAAACTTGTGCTATGGAGAGAGCATTTTGGAAACAGATATTTGGAAATGTTTTGATTGTTAACGTGATTTTATTGCCAAAAACGTTGCAAGCCAGTCACCTAATAAAAAATCTCGTACTCTGGTTATTCTAGCCTGTTTAAAAATCTTGCCAATGAGAGTTTCAGTGGGTTTTGAAACTGGTTGTTAAAATATATAAAAATGCAACACTTTCTGAGTCGTTTGCAAGAGCAACTGATTGCCATCAGGGAAAATGGAAACCTACTAGCCAAAATTTGACAAAAACCTTTGTGTGATGATGGATGGGACCTAAAATTTTGTATTGTGGTTTAGTAAGTGTAGCCAGCCATAGATATCCTCCATTTGGATCTAAATATCGTTGCGATGTGCCATTTTCAGTTATCAGCCACTAAAACTAAGTATTGAAATAGACTGGACTTAGAACCAGACCTTCAAATTTCTGTATCACAGCTTTAAACCAAGAGTTTAAAAAACAATGAAGAGTATTCAATCACATTGATTTAGTGAGAGTAAGAAGGGTTTTTTATTTATACCTATAATAAGTAAAATATTTTTAAAAATATTATTTCAACTTTATCTCATCCTGTTTATTTTCTATTTTTGTTTATGTTTTATTATGTTAGTACATTAACAAGAACATTTATATAGTTTATAAATAGATATCCATACACTGGGGATGCATGATCAAAAAAATGTGGAGATCACCTCCATGGAGCGTGTTACTTAGTTCCCTGCTGGGCTTCCATTCCAGTATAGCTGCTTCTTGCCAGTAGACAGTTTGTTTATATGGGCTACTGGGATTATTCCCTGTGCTTCTAGGTCTCTTCCCTGTTTAAAGGAAGGAGATTAATGTTACAGGATATTAATGTTACAGTTTTTTTTTAAAAAAAAGTAAGCTAAATGGGTATTGTCCTTCAGACTAACGTAACAAATGACACGAAATTTATTTAAAACTCAGAAATAGATAGAAGTTATTTTTAAGGAGATTGTTCAATTCTGATGAAGTCAAATACATAGCCCTTAATGACACTAGGTGTATTCCCTACTCCCTAAGAGAGCTAAACTAAGGCATCATGTACGCTTATTACGTACAGAACATTTTTTCATGCCAGATTGTTGTCAGTTCTTGTGGGGATACAGAAGGGCAAAGTCTGATTCCAGGTGTTCTGTGAATTTGAGGCACAATCTGTAATGTTAAAATGAAAAGGGCAGCAACAGTAAAAAGTATTTGCACACATGGTCAAGGAGATGATCACCAGTCCATAACTAAACTAATTTTCATCACCTGATGTCCTGATTTGAGCTAGAAGAGAGCTAATTCCATTCAGTGATTCTACTTTTCAGCTCAGTCCCTTCTAAGTAGCACTTTCTGAAGTTAATGCAAGGTTTTCACAGATAGTGTCTGCTTTTAGAAGGGATAACACTTGATGTTTAGATTTACTACCAAGGACTGGGGTATGCAGAAAGGCTCTTGCTCATACTTGCTTCTGTGCAGGCCAAGGTCATTGCTAAATTTTGTGCACCATGTTGGGGATGCAGAAAGTAAAAGCCGCGTCTGTAGGGAGGAGCAGACAGGACTGGTGACCCTAAGCTGACCAACAAGGGATTCCATCCCATATACGTCATATTCAGTATAAAGCTGAAGGATCGAGGGTCAAGCTCTCTTCTTCAATGGCCGGTGTCCACAGGGACTCTGTCCATTCTGCCTTCAATCCCAATCCATACGTTCCTGAATCCAGTTCCGGAATCCAGTTCCAAAATCTGGTTCCCATCTGCTACTGAGTCCAGTCTGGGACCTCTCAGATACTGGTTTTGTATATATTCCTATATATCCCATTTTATTATTATTTTCATTAAAGCTGGTTTAGTTTTCTTTTCCAGTCCATAAATCTCTCTCCCTTATTCCCTTTCTCCTCCTCTTTGGGAAGGGAGAAGGGTTAATAGAGAGCATCTGTTATATTTGACTAGTGGCCAGCTGAGCACTAACCTTTACACCTGAACTTGCCAACAAGTTGCTCAAAGACACAGAATGAAACTACTTGCTTTATCTGTAGCGTAAATCACTTCAAGTAATTCTCAGGCAACCTAGAAGATTCTGTCTTCTGATTTTCATACTGAGTTAGGGACTTCATCTCAGATTATATTTTTGTATAATTTTCCAGTCATAGATAAAATTGGCTTTACTTTCTTAAACCAAATTGCTTATATTAATGTGACCCTGGAGAATTCCTGTGCAGGAAAAGAGAATGTGAAGCAAATGAAATTAAAAGATACCACCATGATATTTTTAACTATGTTGCTGCAAGAATAGGTGCAACCAGTGTCAGACTGCTTAAGACAGTATGTCAAAATGGAACATAATGCCTATTCTTAATCTCATTCCAAATAACATAACGTAATATGTAGAATTTATTTATAAAGGACTTGATATAATATTTACCAAGAATTATTGTGATTTAAGAAGTTTCAGGAAAAGATATTAGAAGGAAGAAGTTTCAGAGTGTACAGGTCTGCCAAAGGAGAATAGAAAGAGCAAAAGCAATTAATGAAGGCAATAAAGGGTGCAAAAAGATATGTACATGAGCCAGGGGAAAATTTCTTTTCTAGAAGGACCTTTCACAGGTAACTGAAGTACAGCTTGAGATGACAATTGAAATCTCAACAGAGGAAGTATGTGAACCAAACTGAGACACTCAAGTACAGTAAATTATCACCACCATATGGCATCCTTCTGAGGATTCTGAAGTAAATAAAGTGTGAAATAACAGTCATACACCACTGCAGGAAACGTTGCTGCAAGCTTTCCTTCAATATTCAAAAAAATGTTAATATAGCTTCTATATTAAACTTGGAGGACCAAGGGATAATCCCCAAACTCTGAAAAAAATGTTTAATCACTTATTAGTCCTAGAAAATAGGATAAAAATGCCCTAATAGAGTCACTACTTTATCTTGCTTTACCTTACTTTAACTTAGATTAAAAAGTGAAAGTAATTTAAAGTTAGCATAGCATATATTAACTGGATTAATTTTACTAGCATGGGTTAACTCAGCTATTAACTAGCTTGCTTATCTAAATTCCTGCTTTCAAAAAAGAATGTAATTATGGCTTCTACACATTTTAAAGTTCCTTGGGTTTTTTTTAACCGAAGCGGTTACTCTCCCAAGCCTTCAGCAGTCATGTCTCTCATGATGAATTTGGGAGTATCAGTCATGTATAGATAATAGTGCCATTACCAGTTCCTGCCTTGCTCTGGCATACAATCTTTCACATGAATATACTGCTTGAAGAAACAGGAGAGCCTGAAGCTGTTAAAAGCAGTTGAACATCTGTTGTCCTATTCTGTTTCTTTATTAAAAATAATTATTGATTGTGTATTATTGCCTTGCATTTTCTTGTGATGTCCTGCACAGAAGCTTCAGCTTTAGCCGGTAGAATCTGTTTGGTAACTACCAGAATTCTAAGGGTTACAAGTCCAGATTTTCATCTAAGACTCATCTTCAAGAAACTCTCGTAGTTTCAAGTGGGATAGTATACTCCATTATGCTTGTGCTTGTTTGGTAGAGTCAAGACTTATTCTTAAAGCACTGTTCTGCCTTGAAATTGGCCATTCTGCAACTGTTAAAAATATTTTTTAGGGGATTTCTTTTTCATAAAGTTAAAGGCTGGGATCAACTGCATCCTACTAAAGTTTTTTTTCATGTTTGTTTATATTAACATTCTCATTTGGTGCAACATTATAATGTGATTATCTTATATCCCTAAAGTGATGTCTATTTTCCCCTTTTTACCTGGAAGAAAAAATATAAAGTTACAAAGTTTAATCCACAAGGTTTCTTTTACAAAGTTAATCTAAACAAAACAGGAGCAGCACATTGCCAAGTGGAAAGTAAATTAACAAAGTGCTTTATTAAACTGTTCTCAAATTTTAAGCAAACCTGTCCCTCTACTCCTAAAAAGCTTGAAGCCTAAATATGCCAGTGTACTGCAATGAGGACAACTATTCCCATAGTTCAGACATAGAATAGAATTAAATTTTAATCTGATATTGCTGGCCTTTCTGCATTTAGGAAGTCTGAGGAATGTGGATTGCTATTTTGGAGGATTATCGAAATAGTAATAGTTTCTTATCATCTGTATTCTCACAGGTGTGTTTTCTAGAATGTCCCCTTCATCAAAATGTCATCCAATTGTTATATTAGGTAGATGTTTCTTTCCTTTTAATTTCCTACTAAGGCTTTTATTCATAGTTTTCAGTTGATAACAAGATTTATTCATGGATACAGAGGTTTTGAGAAATGTTGACATAGGCCCCTGAGTCTGATGCAATTAAATCATTAGTAAAGAACTATAGTTTCAATATAGCAACTGCGTGCATGGTAAGACTTCAAACTTGTCCCAGGTTTTCTGAAAGAAAAAATCCGAGATAGATGAATACTTCCAAGCTTTTCACTAACCCCGTGATTTGTACAAACCTCCTCTACCAGCCAAAAAGTGTAAGAACCTGTGTGTTCTCCCTTGGCGACTGGGTGGTCAGATTAAGAAAGGATGCAGGGAAGTAGCCGACACCTCTGACCTTGTCCTGAGAATATGTTATGAAGGTAAGAGATCTCTGGGGTTTCTAAATTTCAGTGATGCCACAGGTACTGTAACACCATTTTGAGACAGGGTTTGATTTTTGAGCTGTCTGTGACTGTCTGTATCTGAGAGTCATCTGAGCTCCATTTACGGTTGATAGAGAAAAGAGAGAGACAGTTCCAGGGAGGAATTCATCTCACCTGCTTTAGACATCTCTTTATGGATGAGATCACTCATTTCGTAGAAATGCCCATTTATCTTAACTTTGCAATACCTGTGTCACACCTTTCCTAGTTAGTGTTGGAATAAAAAATATTTCATCTGTCATGGATGGAGAGACTACAAATGTGTAAATGTTACTGTTGCTTTCATTCTGTTTAATCAAGTAGGATTTTACATGAAGACATTTCCTTTTGTAATTATAAATCATAGCTTTTCTGGCACCGATAACATTTTCTTAAAACGATATTTAATTATCGTTCATGTCGCTTTGTTTGAATTATCTCTCTCCAAGAATTCTGCTCGGAATTTAGTAATCAGGCTGTTTCTGAGTAGCAAATGTGTTTAACGTGTGCACATGTAAGATTTACAAATGTCTACTGTACATTGTCCACCTGTAATAATGTTTTCAGATGTTGAGTCTAACTTTTGGTTCAGTAATCAGTCTGTTTGCTACATGAAAACTACCACAGAAGTGGTTTTGAGGATTTTGTAGTAGTGTGTGCTTCAGATAAATTTGTGATAGTTTTCTAAGCTGTGATTTATTATTTTTCTCTGCGACAGCATGAGACTTTCCATCTTGTTCTGTTATTTCCTAATCTAGACCAAACTCACCAGTGTAAAGCAGATTTACTATGTGTTCTAAGTAGTTTTTAAAGATTTATTTCTCTAAGTGTTTTTTGTCCAAATATATACTTTAAGCCTTGTGAAATTTTATTTGACAAAAGATCCAGATATATTGTATATTTTGTATTGTGTTCTAATTGCACGCCACACACAGTATAGAGTGCCTTTACTTGTCTGCCTCTTTGTTCCCTCCAAAATAGTGTTCCATATTTCAGCGCTCCTAGTTACTTGAATGCTTGCACCAACTAACTTTCAGTGGTCCTATTATATTCACTTGCTTTAATAAAGAAACATTTCTAACTTCTTGCTTATTTACTTGTGCTTCTGGCATTGGTTTACAAATTATTAAATAATCTATTCTCCTTGTGGCCTCTATCTGCTTTCATAATACCTGGCATGAAAATTACTGTTGTATAATATCACAACTTCCAGACTCTTTGCTTTTGTTCTGCTGTCTTTAAAAGTCAAGTCTGATAAACTTGTAGAAGAGTAGTTGTCTTTTTTACCTAGAAGCCATCAGAACCACATTGCATTCGGTTTTGTAGATGGGATCTCACATTGAAGGAACCAGGAGTATATTTTGTGTATATTTTCTTCTACAGTTCTGTTCATCGGTCCCCCTGAAATCTTCATATAAACTGCTCTTCGTTCTTAGAGCATATACATTAACTTTCAATCCCTAACTTTCAGTCGCTGCCTACTATCTTTGGGATCCTTTCTGGCTTTGCAGTGCATTATGCCTTTTTTCCTATGAGGGATGTAGCATGCCTTTGCCCTCCCTACTCTGCTACTGAGTTGTGTGTTTACTGGTCTTAGCATCCAGTGCTATTAAAGAGAGTATGTTTCTTCGAACTGCTCAAAGTGCTGCTAAACCTATTGTGCAGGTCCTTTACCTGCTTGTAGATAGATTAGGAGGAACTTAATCTGTTCTCACTTTGTCATAGTGAAGATCGCTGTTTCTTTTTCCTGGCTAAATTTTTATTTCACTGTAATATGCTGGCATCTTTGAATCCCTGATAGCAAGTGATCGGCTTCTTCATAGGATGGATTGATTTTTCTCTTTTTGTTGTTGAAAAATCACTTTCTAACTTGAACTGTTTGTAAGTCGCTTTAAAAACACATCATAAAAATCCCTTCTACCGCAAGAACCATAAATTCCTATTATTTCTTTTTACCCACAACTATTAGGTTTAACATCAGAGTTCATGGTTATGTTTAGTTTCTGGACCAAAAAACGCAAGAGGGAAAACTTTAGAGAATTTGGGGTAAAAAATAAAGCATTTTATATGTGACTTTATAAAGGTGTTTCTCTGAATAGATATGATCTGGGTGGCAGTTGTGTACGTAAGCTTTCTGTGAAATCACTTTTACCATGTTGCGATTCCAGGCAGAAAGGTAGAAAATCAGCATTTTTTTGAATGGAAAATGTAGCTATATGTATAAGAAAATAATACAATATCCTAGTAATATTATTATTATTACTCTAGTCCAAAACATTCAGTCTGAAATACACAAGCACTTCTTGCAGGCAAGAGTTATATTGATTGCATCTGTTTCCAGATTAGATCCATGTGCTAAAGTACTAATTTAATGAAAAATCGTATTTTTCTTGGAAGTTCATACTGACAGTTTTCCCAAATAAAACCCCAGTATCACAGGATTCCTTCTTCTCTTCCTTTCACCCTGGAAAACACGCACAATATATTATTTTTAAAAAATATCTGATTTCTTCTGAACAAAAAGAAAATCCATTGCATCTCTGATTTTATTTCTCCTTTACACAGTAAGTTATATTTAGTTTTTAAATTTCATTTTCCTGTAAATGGGATTCTTTCCTAACAACTAAAATAATGTTTTACGGTTTCCTTTTGGTTTATCTGTGCTTTATCTTTTGTTTGGTGTTGTCTCCCTGGTCAAAATAAGGTTCTACTTCTGCTTTCGTTTCTGTAATCCCAAATGATGTGTATATCAAGAAAGTATACCTCAATCTTACTCTATATCCAAGGGCAATGACAAGTGTCAGTATTTAGTATTACACTTTTTCTCTTCTCCAGATACAGTATTTCTTGAAAATAAGTTACACTCAGTGCTTCTAAGCCTCTAAATGTGTGAGTAATGTTTCTTTCATTGGAATGAAAATCGGGATAATTATGCTTGCTTGTAACGCGTCGTATATGGTGAGATATCTCTATCTTTACTAATCCCAGAAACTGTAATCTGTCCTTTGCAATTACTCACAATTTATGTTTTGTCCATGCAATGAGGAAATAATTTTTCTTGCAATTCATGCATTTGTTCTGTGCACATAGTTTTATATCTCTGTACTGAAACTCCTACAGTAAAGTACATAGTATAAATCTCAGCAGCAGGAAATCTTAGTAAAATATCTGACAGTATAATCCCTCCGGTCTGGCCAGTTCTCATTCATTAGAAGTCTCTTATGATCAACATCTGGTAGGATTAGACTGCCCTGAACAACAAGGATTTAGCTTGCAGTACTTACATGCAGCTTTAGTGAACCAAAAGGTCATCGGAAATATCTGTTGAAAGCAAAGTAGTATGATTAATCTAAAAATTATTAAATTTATTTTATAACTGGCAGAGTTAGGATTAAATGAACAAGCTGAGCCTTTAAACGTATAATCTGATACCTAGTTTTAACTCTCAATCAGTGGAGACCCCTCAATCCAAACTGTCATCATTAGATTGACAGTTCATCGTGAATAAGCCTTTCTTTACTATTTTCCTGGGGAAAAAGGGATAAAATTGGCTTAATAAAAATGAAATATTGTGGACAAATGGATACTAACTACATAGTAATTGTGAGCAGATGCTTGCTCTAAAAATCCAACTGAATTGACCAATATCTGTTCACCTAAACCAAAATCAATATGTGTGCAACTTTTGTATCCTGGTGAGGTAGGGGATCATTTATGTATTTTACACAAAAAAATCATCATACAGAGATCATAAAAGAAGTAAAAAACGTGTCAATAACCAAAATTCAGTGTCAAGGCTCTGAGAGCACTAAAAGCCCTTTCTGTTCCTCACCAGCTCACCAAGGCTGCCCCTACCACCCAAAACCCAGGACCTCGTTTCAGCTCAGTGCCATCAGTCCCTGCCCCACTGATGCTATGGAAGTGCTGGTCTCTCTCTTGCTCTGTCACAGCCATGCCTGCCATAGACCCTGTTGTTTTGGACCCATTTCCTGGCTTGTCCTCAGACCTGTCTTGTTGGTATGAACCTGCCAGCAATCACTGGACTGTGTCTCACCCTGGCTATTTTCACCAGACTTAATTCTGTCCTGGACTCGTGGATGGACCAGCTTTACTCTGGACCTCCCTTATGCTGTGAACTTCTCTGGAGGTGTAGCCTCATGTCTGAAACTATGTGTTTTCTCCACTCCTTTCCTGCTCCCCTCGCTGGAGTGCTGACTGGTGAGGTCCTTGGTCTGGGGGTTATTGCACTCATGTCTCTCTTCCTTAGGGAGCAGCTGGCCCACGCTGCTCCTGAACAGTCACTTCCTTTCCTTCAACCCACACCTATCCCTCCTGATATAGACCACACAAGTGCTGCAATTTGTCCTCATCTAGACAATTTTTTTTTTTTTCATACAACCTATTTAGCCATTCTATCTACGCTCTCTGTTTGCTAGAAGTTAAAGAAATTAATTTCTTCCTTGGCAATGCAAGTTCTCGATTCCTCAAAACCCCTCTATTTCTTCCTTCACAGGTGCAGGGTCAGGGCCTTTGTTTGCCTCTCAAACATCACTGAATTTGATACAACAGGTATGAGGTAGGCAAGTATTGCTGCCATCCACTTCACAGAAAAAAAAGATACAGCCAAACTTGGTAGCAAGCTTTAAAATCTTATTTTGCTGATATCAGCTGTATCACAGAAAGGCTCTGGCAGAAAGGGGAGTAAAAGGCAGTTCTCCTGCATCCCATCTTCTCTTGCGCCTCAAGCACAAGGACCATCCTTTTCTTACCACAACTGCGACCCTTATACATGAGGCAAAGCCTTCATTTTTTGGATCTTCCTCCTGGGCACGTTTATTTGCACCCCAGTAATTTTTGAAGTTGACCACACATAGATCTATTAAATATGTAATATGGTGAAATACTGATTTCATCTAGATTTGTACACAGAGCAGTGTAAAAGCACTGGGGTTTGCCCATGAATGAATCAGTAGGTTCTCTAGCAGTGGTTTGTGAAACCTTCCAGGTTTATTGATGATCAGGTCTGGTAATTCCCATTTTGGGAAAATGAAAATTTGGTGTCTTTAAAGGGTGTAAAATTTATATAAACAGACACAGAGCTCTGGCCTTCATTAAACTGATAAGAAGGAACTAAGCCCACATGATTTAATCCTATTTCTATACTATAAGTCAGTGCAGGATTTACTTAGGAACTGCAGATCCCCAGTAGAGCTTTCTGCAGTTTTGCTACAACTTTCTACAGCAGTTTCCTCCAGTTGAAATTTTCCCGTTCTGGACAATAATGAAGCAGAAATATAGTAATTTATAATTTTCTTTACTCAGAGTTAGTGGAATGAAACTGTTACTGCTGAGCTCTATAACTGCTTATACCGCTAGTGATATGCTTTCCAGGACTGCATGCATCTGCTGAAATGAGACACGCAGCAGTTTGTATTCTAAGGTACACAAATTTAATCCAAAACTGCAACATTTACTACAAGAATCAGCAGCTCTAGAAATGGATGTGTGGCTTTGCAAATTCTGCTCTTGGATCCAAATCAGAAGATTCTGTACTTAAATTTATTTGAAAGAACTTCTGCAGGAAGAAAACCACAAATTTGAATTCTGTAAGATATTTAGAATATTTAGAAAAAAAGAAAAGAACCTGAGGACGGTGAAAAAAAAGGTATGGAAATAGGAAACAAAGACGGGAAAATGTAGTGAAAATCCCCCCAGGCCAGGCACAAGATGGCATGTGTCAGACGAGTAGTCATAGCATTGAAAGGGGAAAAAAACCCTTGTCTTCTGGAAAAACAATGTAAACTTTATAAATTCTTATAAAGCTCCAAATATTTTGTTGTGTCAGTGGGAAAGAAACACCTTTCTTTTGGCAAAATCTCCATGACAAATGTATCTGAAAAACATCTAATACCTGTGGCAGTTATGAGAAAAGGTTTCAAACTTCTCTGGCCCCAAATGTAATAAGGTGTGTCTTTTGGGAGGTTAATCAGTAGTTCTATGAAAAGTCTAAGACCTCTGGAAGCCACACAGTTTTGGGCTTCTAGTGGATGGGGCAGGAGGGTGTCAAAGAAATTTTTCAGTAGCATAATGTAAGTTAAGTGTTGCTGTGAAAGAAATTCATATCCAATTGGATACTTCAATTGCAGAGTTCATGAACAAGTTCTGAAGGGAAGGAATCACAGCAAGTCAGTAGGCAGTCTGAAGTGTAATTTTTATAATCAAATGTCAGCCTTGTGCCCTCAACTGAATCTCATCTATAAATGTTGCATCTATTTTAATAATATTTCATGTGCAATTTTTATAATTTTTCTTATGTTAATAGTCATCTAATTTGACTAAACAGTATTTGGTGAATCAGCTGTTTTGTTAATCTAGTCTCTCTCAGATTAAAAGAATGAATAGAAATAGGTCCAGAAAAAAATCAAGAAAGTTGTATGCCTTTGGAAAGTACAGTTTTCTTAGCTAAGGAAAATTTTACTTTTTCTAAGTAACTTGATAATTTCAGTGAACTTTCGTAGTAGACAAAAAGATTTTGGACATTAGCTAAACTATGATCAGGAGATCTATTTTTTTACCCTATCATTGACGGTTTGTTTCAGAAAAGCAATTTTTATTTGTATTGAGAAAGACCTATATCATAGGAACAGTTAATGGCATTGCTGTAGCTAAAATAGCAATCATACATTTTACTAGTATACTAGCAGAAAAAGGAGGCACTCATCATTTTTTGTCAATGAATACGTTTTCACAGGAAGCACTTAAAAATTGATTGTAACATTACAAAAGCATGAAGTATATAACTCAAATCTTGGTGAAATGAACATTCTGACTGTTACTGTTGTAAAATAAAATAATTGTTAATAAAAAAATTACCTTGTGTTCACTTGTTTTAATCATTGTAAAAGGTTAGAATGTAAAGATACGCGTTAGTAATTCTAAAGCCTGGCTAAAAGGGCCATGCAGATGAAGCAGAGGCCTTGAAAGAAGTAACTAAGATAGCCAGTGTAGTAATGTTCACAAATATGTATTAAAGAAAAGCTGAAGGATTATTGAAGAGATGAGTCTGTCTTGAAAGTAAAGCTCCCAGCAGAAGGCAGAAGTTTCACCTGTGACCTTTCCTATGTCATTGCATCCTCTTGCTTTTACTGTATACTTAGGCATGAGGAAATTCAGCAGAGGAAATTTAGCAATAGCTGGGTCTCATTTTTGCATGGATAAAGTATCTTTCTCTTCCAGTTATACAAACTTTATGGTTATTTCAATTCAAATGAAGAAGTTCCTACTCCTGAAGGACAGATACCTTTTCATGTTTACTTGACCCCATCACTGTATACCAAATATTTTCAGATTGTTTTGGATGGACTGTGCTTATCTCTCAAAGGAGGTCAAGAAAAGGGAGAGTTAGGAGGGAGATTTAAAATATGTAATTCAAATAACTCATACAGGGGGTCACTGGCATCTATTCGCATATAATTTATAGACTGCTAAATTTTCCTTTTTAAATATCACATGTATTTCTCTTCCATGGATTGTATTTTCTGTGTTTGTGTTTGAGATACTGGCTTTATACTGTGATTTGCTTCTCCTATTTCTGTTATAACAGACAAGTTAAAAAAGACAATCAATGCAATGGATTTTATTAAATTAAAATCTGAGTGTCGATCTCATCATTTCTCTCTGTAACCATGTTATATCCAGCTAAAACTAATTTTGCTCATCTGTTAGGAACAGTAATGGGAAACTGGTTTTGCAATCATGTGTCTGAAGGAAAACCAGCAGTGATTAACACAGAAAACCTTGAAGTAGTTGTACAGGGGCGGGGCGGGGGGAATAAATCTGCTTTGTGTGTTATCTGGCTTCTTTGTGCTCAAAGAGGGCAGAATCTTGCCAGTATGAAAAAAAACAACAAGTGAGAAAATCTGTTAGTAGAGGGTTGAATATGTCACCTTAAAGCAAACCATACCACTTGCTGCCCCATGATAAGATGCATGCTCTTAGCAAAGGGGAGGA
This sequence comes from Baryphthengus martii, assembly GCA_013396935.1. NCBI lineage: Eukaryota > Metazoa > Chordata > Aves > Coraciiformes > Momotidae > Baryphthengus > Baryphthengus martii. The sequence goes on from VWZK01000576.1 coordinate 124,734, forward strand.
CACAGAGTTCATTAAGCTTTACCAATCTGTAACTGATGTAAGCTGAGCTCTGCTGATTCATGCTAGGGCCAGCTGATAGTGGTTTCAAATCAGTACTCAGCACTGATAATATGTAAGAGTTTTCTTAATGAGTTTTATCCCTTTATAGAGTCTCAAACACCACTTTGGCTACAAGAAAGCTTTTCATCTTAACAGCACTGGAAATACACAGGAATTTTCCATCACCATGATCCAAAGTGGGAACCCACCGTGAACTTTTCATTACACGTAGTAAAGCTCTTTACAAAGTACACTCATTGGTAGTAGACTGTGGTCATAAAAGAATAGTGCCTTAATCAGATGTTAGGCGAAATGGAAGAAAAAATGTGGGTGCATATATCATCGTTGAGATCATTGCTTGTCGTTATAGTGACAAATATAGTCAATCTGCTTCCTCCTCACTGAATCTCAGTTCACTAGTTTGCCTTTTTCTCAACTTCTGACAGGTGAGGAATGATCTGACTGGTGTCCTATATGGTGAAGACATTGAAATTTCAGATACTGAGAGTTTCTCCAATGATCCTTGCACAAGTGTAAAGAAGCTTAAGGTATGTGCTGCTGTTTCGGGAATAAAGAGAAAGTGGTGATCATGTTATGGGATTTGGTTTTGGATTTTTTGTTTCCTATGAAGAAGACTAGTAAAACAAAATTTGCATAAGAACAATGTACTGCTAGATTCCAGTGCACCATAAAGTCTACAAAAGGTATTTTGAGGGCCTAGTCCTGCTTAAATTAATGAATGTCTATGCGTATAACAAGTATTTTTATAGTTCCTCATAGGGACACTAAGTAAAGCAAGTTGTTGCTGGCTTAATGTTTGCAGTTAAAGCACCAGTCTTAGTGACACCCGTGTGAAAGCTTGGAACCAGAACCCTTTTAAGGTAAATTACCATGTAGCAAAGGCATTGAGCATCTTTCCATTATCTTCATTACACATTTCAAATTGAATTCTTTCCTTATGTCATTTGCATTATTTCATATGGATGACAGGAAAAAAAAAAGGAAAAATTGATAGCAGAATAATTTAGCATCCTTCTCTTATTATAATGATTTATTAGGTTCCTGGCATCTCATAAAATTAAAACCATATTTTAGCATTACCATACAGTGCAACCAACAATAAACTAGACACAGGAGATATGAATCTTAAACTGTATATGAACATGAAAAAATGATTGAACAGCAAAAGAACACATTTTTAAATGGTGAAGATCAAGTCCTTACTGGCATCAAATACTTACGAAACACAATCAAAGCCTTAATCCTGCAAATACTTAAATATGTGTAAAACATTTAAAAACCCCTAGTAAACTGAATGATATTAAAAACCTAAAATTAAAAGCAAGAATATCAATCTGTATAAGACTGAACTTCTACTGAAGGTAACTAGAAAAGGTCTGAAGCATGGTAAACTAAATGTGCTTTATTGTTCCCACAGTCTAGAGATGCAAGCCTGGATGATTAAAGCATAAATAGGTAAAGATTATGTTTATATCAAGTCATTTCTGTCTGTCCAGTCTAATCTAGTTTGCATTTCATGTCTGGGATTGAAGAGATGCCAGTAAGTGTCGTTGGAGAAGTCCACATTTATGTAAGGTCTTTTACCTTTGGCATCAGAAAACAAATAATTCTGAAGGTAGAGCTATTTAAACCAATGGATGATGCAATAGCAAGAAAAAGTGCAGACAAGCATGCATATTTAGGCTGAAGGTTAGAAGAAGCAATGAGATTCTGGCCTTCCTGAATGTCAACACCACACTCTTTGTTTTATAGGGAAAATCAGAAGACTTAGACAAAGTATTAAAGTTATCTCTTGATTTCTTCTTAAAAAAAAATTACTACAACAATAAATAATTGCTTATTCTTGACAGGAATATAAGGTTACTTGTCCTTAAGTCTGTATGTCAGGCACAACTTAGCTATCCAAATCTAAAAGTGTTCATTCCCAATATAGGTAAACTGGTATCTGCTTACTGTACTTATGATTCAAATAGTTGTTAAATACCTTTTATTTTTGCAAACACAGTTTAAATTAATGACATTAATGTTTATGCAATACAAAATAGAAATACCTGGTATGATTTGCAGAAACATGTTTTCTATTTTTCCCAGCGACACCTTAATTTTTATTGCCTTGACTCCAGCCTCTTTGAATCACAGTTGGAAAGTAAATTTATGCTTAGGGATATCTTTAAAACTCATTTTTGTGTTCAGAGAAAGGAATGTTGGACGATATGCATTTGTACATCAGCTTAAATGTTTAAAAATTCTAAGCATGTACAGGCAAATTGTATGAGCCATAACACTTCTTCCAACTTTCTTATGTCTTGCACGTAGGACAAAAAGCCCTGCAATATATGAATTCCAGTTCAATGAAACATTTTCCATCTGATTTCCCAAATACAATAAGTGTTTTGGATACTGACTGAACACAATCTCTCATTCTATCAGTCAGGTTAATTAAATTTTATAATTTTGGGCCATGAAGAGGTTTGGATGTGGCCTCAATCTGCATGAGTGACATGCACACTAACGCAGACATCAGCAAGTTTTGCCAGCATCTTATGATGGTGTGAGTTGACATCATCCAGTTCACCTTCACCATCACTGATTCTACAGCTAAGGTCAGAGGCTCTTCTATAGTTCTTCAAGTGGACATCCAGGCATTTAGAAGGCAGAACATGTGGATACCTCTATTGACAAAATTACTCATCTTTGATAACATCTTGACTGTCAGATACATGGTAGAGAATAAGACAGATTATCTGAGCTGTTCAATTTAGATATTTTATAAAGAGCCTGCCAAGGCGTTGACTTTTCCTGGCAGATGAGATATTGTAGTAATCTTTCTCTGGAAGGCTGCATAATACAACATTGTGGTGTTAGTCATTAAAAATGAGACAGATTAAAATCTGATCACAGAAGGGAAGCTCTGCAGACTAAAAATAACAACAAAAAAAATATCAGCCTATTCCAGGATAATGTTCGTCACTCAAAAGCTCTGAAAAAGCTGAAGAGTGCCTCATATCTGAGGCTGTTGGAAATGGCAGTGGAGGAGACAACTTGTTCTCCATCCCTCAGTGGAGGATCTTAGATGTCTTGATCCTCACTGTCTTCAGGGTTATGCTAATCAGCTGCCAGTAGTACCAAAGACACTTTATATTTCGTGGATGAAAAATATCCTCACCTATATGAAAGAAAGAAGAGAGCGAGAGAGTCATTCATCTCTGAGGTTGTGTTATAGTCTTCATTTATAAAACAGGTTTTGAAGGAGAGTTCATCACAACTGTGGGTAAATGAAACGTAACTGTTCTTCATTTTGATGTTTGAACTTTAGTCCACATGGGAACATATGTATTGTGTACTGAGGGGCAAAGCTTAAATGCCGATATTGCTACTCTAAGCTCTGAGAAGAATAAATATGACAGCACACCACCTGGCAAATGGTCTAAACATTGGTCTTTTTACATAAGTGCAGTTTGGGGAGTTGCCTTCCCCTGAGATGGTTTTAATCATCTCATAGATCACTTGCTTAGTTCCATGAATTAAAAACTTCTCTGTCAAATACGCTTTAGCTCCATGCAAGCAATTTACAACTCTGTGAGGGAGTACTTGATGCTTGCTGGGATCCAGTGGGTGACTTTTTCCATCCCTACAAGAGACTTACACTGTATTAACTTGCATCAGTCCTATGAGGGTTGATGTAAAGGAATAGTATATCCTTGCCAGGAATTCATACTGGTTGCTACTCAGTTAACAGTGTGACTGAAGAAGGAAAACCATTATGTCCCAGTAAATCTATGATAGATCTCTTTGCATGAGCCTATAAAGTAGATATATAACCTGACCTGCGAGAGCTGACATGAACCCAGCTCTGACAAACTTCAGTGCAGACTTCATTATCTATCCAGGTAAAATCTCTGCAAGACATCTGAGCTATGTCCTGCATGAATTTGAAGGTGTAGTGTCTCTTATTCAGGACAGAGCCAGGAGACCCAAGCTCGGCATCAAACAGATGCTTATTTCCCATCTTCAGTGCCATTCTTCAGGAATAAATTTGGGAAAAAATGTGGAAGAGGATGCAAAAAGCAGATTTGGAGAGAAAGAGGCTTACTGAGGAGTGTGTCACTGCACAGAGGAAAAAGATTAAGCATGAAAGAGGAAAAGCTACGGTATAGACTTTCCTAACTTCATTCCTTCTACGTGTGTTCTAGTGTACAATTCTTTGGTTATAAGATTACATACTAAATTTTCCACTCTTTTTAACTGCATGCCATAAAACCCCACCCACTGCATCTCACAGCATTGTATTGATATCTGTTTGGTTATAAGCAGGAGGAGTCTTTTATAATTTCCCATACACGACTACCCACCTAGAACTGTATATTACATCCTTCATGATGCAACTTTATGAAGCTGGACAAAGAAAAAGATACTCAGTCATATATTCACTTTCAGTGTGATCCTGTGGTCCCATACTCTCCACTTAACCTAGCAACATCCCTGTCTCATTCTGGATCTTCATCTCAGTCTAAAGTTCCTTGCCTACTCAATGATGTGTTCTGCTTCTCTGATTTCTCATCAGCCTCTGATAACCTTTGTCTAGATTGTTGTTCCGTTTTCTTCTGGACTTTTTGAAATTGCGTTTGTCCTAACAGTAGTTATTTGTTAAGCTCCTTATTGGTCATACTTTTGAAAAGTCCCAATTCACCCTCCAAAGCTCCTTATTCAATAATGGTCTCAAACCTACTGCTACCTCCCCAGCTATTTGCTCTGTCTTTGCCTAAAAAGTGTGAATACTCATTACCCAGATTCCTTATTGGGTCTGTCTCTCCTTCCTATGTGCCCTTTTTTCTCTCTCTAAGTCCTATCTCCAGTCACTTTATTGGCTAACTCTCAGCATTATCTTCTTGGATCCATCTCTTGCCAGTACTGAGCATATGTGGATCCTGACTTTCCCCAGTGCTCAAAGGGTTAATACCTGGACAAATGTGGGGAAGAACTGGGGATTCATATTTATGTCTGAGAAACCTTCTTTTTCTTAGGATATTGCACACAGGAAGACACGGAAAAGAACGTTATTAAGGTTATAACTTTTAAGTCTTTGGGAAAAAAGAAATCAGAATACAACTTTCTTTTGCTGTAGTCTTCAGTAGCATAATACTTGAAATGGAGGACTCATGAATTATTTTTTAATAGATAATAATAGAACATTTCATTTGATCTTCAGTCAGTTTGTGGTTGAATACTATCCAAATCTTTTAATGAATGCAGGCGTGTTAATATCCTCCTTACTCAGTAGAGTGCTGCAAAAACAGTAATTTATGTGTTAACATGGAAATTTAGTAATTTAGACAAAAGGTTTGGGTGTTGCATCTTAGCTTGATCATACATGCCAAGGATGACAGAACATCAGGAATCATCACATTCTTCAGCCATAGCTGATCTTTGAACTTGGGTTGTCAATCTTTCTAATTGAGCATCGGGGGTTCTCAAGACCTTGTTTTGGATGTGCTTCTCACACTTAGCAGATTTCCTGCTCTGGCATTAGAAGCTCGACTCATATTGGAAGTGGAGATTCCTGCCTGACAGACAATACAACTTCCTTACAGTCCTTATTTGGATATTTAGATGGTCAGATACTCAGAACTGTGATCTCCTGGACAAATCAGCAAATATACCCATTTGCTTGGGTGCCCGAACAAGAGCAGAGCATGTTTGAAAACAGGATTGACTGCCAATATTAAAATGAGTGCTCTGCTATGTCTTGGGTGAAAAACATTTTCAAGATGAGTTCCTTGTGTACGTCTGCTTTGTAAACTAAAGGAGTTGTAGAGCAACATACTCATGTGGCTGAACGTGCAGGATTTGGGTCTGAGTGCTATTGCCAAACTAATTGCACAGCGATATTATATAAGACAATCCTTGCAGACAGTAAGACTATTGAAATGGGATAGGATATTTCTGAGAAAAAAAAATATGATGGACTATACAATTCTTGTAGTGCTTTACAGTAAAAGAATAGTCATTGTGGGAAATGTACTCCATGTTATGTGGTAATCAGGTGGAAGCAATGTCTTAGGGCATGGAACCACACACCACAGGCACTACAACTTCATTCTGAAGGTTGTTTCAGAGCCAGTGAGCAGTATTGCTACACTCACACTGTAGGGTTATCCTCTACACACTGCCTACAAGCCCTGGTGCTCAGAAAGTACGAGACCGCACATCTTCTGGGTTTTTTTTTAATTGGTTCACATCATGTTATAAAATGAAATGGAATTTATTCAATTTTATATTTAATAATTAAAAGCTGTGTCATTTATATTTTAACCAAACTTTGCTACTCCTTTTTCAAATATTAAATTTACATTTTTATGTTCAGAGAGTTCAAGCAATTCACAGGGTTCCAAGAATGACCAATGTTTTTTGAATGTGAAAAATAGAAATAATGGACGAGAGGGAGTTTTGCTACATAATTCCTAAATCTATTTATTGTCCTTTCAAAAACTGTAGTACTATTGCTCTAATTTGTGCAATTTATTTGGATTTGTGTTGACCTTGTTAGATTTGTTTTAAAATAAGCTCAACCACTTCAATAAGATTTACATTACTTTAACAATCTGTGGCTAAACATAAAATTAAAGAGAAACAGGCTAATTAAAAATGCACAGGTTCAGAATGAGCAAAGCACACTACATTCTTTCCGACTTTAACCATGCAAAGAGTGATACTGATTTCATGCATTTAATTGCAGAATCATACTAGTGTATTTTTACACTGTCCATCATAACACTTTCTGCTGAACAGGAAATAAACATTGAAATTATCTAGACTGAAAATCTTTGATAAATTGATTTAATTAAAACTGAAATGTTTGTTGCCACTGAAATTCACATTGAATCATCTATCTTTTTTTTTTTTTTCCCTTGGAGAAAGAGAGAGCTATTAGTAATTCTAACCAAGGCTTTTATAAAAGAAATGAAAAGTCAGATTTTCTCAAGCTTTTGCTGAGATCTCAGCTTTTGTGTAAAATAAAAGGTAATATTAAGTCATAAAATTTCTCTGTCCTGTGCTTTATATATGCTAGCAGCAATTTTTCACATGAGAAAAAGCTCACCTTGTTCCTAAAGAAATATTTTCCTGCATTATGCTCCTGAATTTAGGAATATTTTTTAATGTGTTTCTAAGTATGAAAGCAAAATGATCTCTCTTTACTTCAGTCATAGATTCTTAAAGTGTGATCATTTTTTTTTAATGTGTGGAGTGGGAGGGAGGAGGAGAGGAGGGATTGACAATGTGTTATATTGACTGTAGAGAAGATGTTGTTTGAGTAAAAATCGTTAAAAGTAAGCATTGAAAAGCAAGTATTTTCAGCTGGTTTTAATATGCAAAATTTTAAAAGAAATCTTGCAAGGGGTCAAAAGGACTTTTGATATTTTAGTGTTATTGAATAGTAATATTTGACAAGATAAACATTACAGTATAATTCTCAGTGCTGTTGCTTAATCATTTTCTTCAAACACCTCAGCTGCTCTGTTTTTCAGTATTTCAAGTTCTTGAACTTATAGAAAATGGCATAGTTCTGAATTAATTTTAGTGTCTGCAGCTGTAATCTGTGCTAACTCTCTACTTTATTTGAATGGCCAACTGAAGTAGTTTCTGGAAAGACTGACTGTATTTAACTGCCACGTATTTTATTCAATCTACAGGGTAATGATGTTCGGATAATCCTTGGCCAGTTTGATGAGGAAATGGCTGTGAAAGTTTTCTGCTGTGTAAGTAAATAATCTAATTGCGTATTAGAATAAAGAATGTGTTATATTTGAAAAAAAATAATATGAGCATAAACATTTCTTTATGGGGTTCAGCTCTGTCAAGGTTTATATGCTAAAGAGAGGTTACACATGTTTAGCTTCATTTCTCTTTCAATGAAATACTTTGTACTTGACTTCAGTGGAATTGAAGCATGGACCGCATGGTTAGCTTCTTATTGCTTTCCTGTACTCGAATTAAATGCCAAATCGAGCTTGAGTGTTTCTCTTCATGTCAGATCCAGGGAAACACTTGTATATGTAGCAGCAGATAGAGAGAACTGCAAGACTTGTGTCTTGTTCAAGAGTTGTGGTCTGGTGGTAAAGTATGATTGTTATGTGGTTTTGCATGTTTTTGGAAGAATAAGAAATTCAGGCAGTTCGTATACATGCTAGCTAAGAAATTCTAATAATTTCTGATACTCAAAATGTTTGCTAATTGTACAGTTGTCATTCACTTCTGACTGCTGTACATTCTACATATTTTACAATAAAGCAATTTTAGTTTGTAAAAAAGAAGTTTTTTGAATTATAAGAAATATAAGACCAGCATACATAAAATTCCCTTTCCTCACCATTTGTTTCTGTGTATGAATATGCTGCAAACATACACAGTGTGACTGCCATTGAAAGGAGTAGGATTAAAACATGGATCTTTGTTTTAGCACCTGCTAAAAAAAAAAAAAAAA
>VWZK01000576.1:133314-223344 GCA_013396935.1 Baryphthengus martii
AAAAGAAAATCCCAACCAGGCAGATTTTACTGGCCTAAATTTTGTATTGGTATTGAATTCTCACTCTAAATAACTAGATTAATCCTGCATGAACCAAGAACACAATAAATATAATGGAAAAGCAGTAATGATGGCATCTGAATTTCAGAGGATGTTTTTTAGTGTTCACCTACAGAGACAGTTACCTATTCAAGCAAGGAAAGGAAAGGCAGAAATTAAAAATGTGAATGCTACGTGTGCCTCAGACACATGTTGGCTCATACTCAGCAACAGTCCTTCCACAGCCCAACTACTCCTCAGTTCTCTTGTGTTTGGGCTGCATTTCCCCACCTGAGAGGTCCTGGTCAGAAATTCTTCCAACCCCATATAAGACCAGAGATTGGCTTTACTTATGCCACTGCCCTTAGTAACTCTTTGCCTTCCTCTAGAATTCTTTTCCATGTCCATGCATATGTGAGGCCACTGAAGAAGTCCTAGAAGTCCTTGGAGGGGCAGGATATTCTCTCATCTGCAGCACTCTAGTCTGACAGATTCCCGATGGGAGATGTCTCTCATGCAAACACCTACTGCAGGTTCCTGTGGCAGTGCTTTGGTACTAACATGGGAAGTGTGCCTAACTCAGAGTGGTTTTAAGAGTGATGCTTCTAAAGCCTGCTTCTAAAGTACATTAGTGTCAAAAATAATAAGGTAGATTTTTATGGAGCCTGGAGAAATCTGAGAGATCATGTATTTAAGCTTGTATAAATGTATTTATATGAGAGTTTCAGCAAGAGATTAAAAGCAGGAGAGGGCAGTTCAAAGTAGGTCATTTATATATTAATGCACTACAATATGTCAGTAAGCTTGTTATTACTCATAAAGTATATTGTTGACTCATGCACTCCTACAGCTATGTGTCCAAGAGCACAATAATTTAGATATGTCAAGTTATTTAACCCCCTTCCCCAGGTGTATCTTCAGACAGGTGTCACTTGTGATTCCCTGTTTGCAGGGTGGCTGATGTCAGCCAGAAAAAGGCTTTGAATTTGTTAAAGGAAGGTGCTATTGTACTAGTGCAAGATTATTGTGTTTTGTTTTCTGACTCTGTTTATATAAAGGCATAGGAAGGCATAAAATTCATTCTTCTGGGCATGGGCTGACGACATAGGATAAACTCCAAGACAAAAGTCACTCCAAGACAAACCATAGTATTATTTGCTGATGTTTTACGTAGGTGGGAAAAAAATTTAAAATCTGCCTCTATTTCTGTCTGGATTCAATAATCATATGCTGTGAGGTTTCCTCAGGACATCCGTTGGAGTTTATATAGAATCGTAGTATCATTTAGGTTGGAAAAAACCTTTAAGATCAAGTTCTACTGTAAACCTAACACTGCCAAGTCCCACTAAGCCTTGTCCCCAAGTGCCACAGCTACATCTTTTAAATACCTCCAGGGGTGGTGACTCCAGAACTTCCATGGGCGGCCTGTTCCAATGCTGACAATTCTTTTCAGTGAAGAAATTTTTCCTAATAGCCAAACTAAACCTCCACTGGTGCAACATGAGACCATGTTTTCTTTTTCTATCACTTACTACTTGGTTGAACAGACCAACCTGCACTTCACTTGCAACCTCCTTTCAGGCAGCTGTAGAGAGTGATAAGGTCTCCTTTCAGCTTCTTTTTGTCCAGACAAAACAACCTCAGTGCCCTCATCTGATCCTTACAAGACTTGTTCTCTAGACCCTTCATCAGCTTCATTGCTCTTCTTTGGACACAATATGCTCATTTTCATTTTGCCTGGGTATTTCCTCCCCTGCCCTCTGAATACACATACACACAAAGATGCAGAGCATGTAACTGAAAGATAAATGGACTAAAAGGTAATCTAATTTAGTGGCAAACTTTAAAAACATCCCAGGACTAATTCAAGCCAAAGTGAATGTTAGCAGGTGTTTCATACGATGATTTAAATAAGCTTCGCAATTCATTTCACAGTAGTGTCAAAAACAGTTAGCAATTTTAATTCTGTGGGAAATCTTAGCTTTCTTATGTTATTTTCACCTCAGTGGGATGAACATGAATTTTTCATGGAATAGAAATTAGGGCGGTTTTGCTCAACACTTAACACTTCAACAATCAAAATGGTCAGCTGTCTTGGACAGACGTAGTCTTTTTCTCATTTGCAATTGGATTAACATGACATTGTATCTTCCCAACAAAAACTTCAACTCTGTAGAAAATTTTGTTTAAAAAAGAAATAGTGGAAAGTTTTAAACATATTATTTTTAAGCCATAGTTATAATGCAGTATAGCTATATACACATCAAGACTGATGCCTAGCTGATACCATAATCTGTCTGAAGACAATTAAAGAAGATGAATGTTACTCATAGGTCACTGCATAAGCTTTAGGTGGCTCTTTTAGTACACATTTAATAATGACTAAAGCCAGATTTAATCAGCACCGTTGATACAAAAAGACAACTCTGTTCTCCTTGAACTGATAGAATTTTACTGCTGAGTCTCTGTTTTGGAATTAAAGGCACTATTGATTTGTACTGAGAAACCGATGGAGGTTCCTCGCAATTCAGAAGTCTACAGACATTCTTGCAGAGGTAGGATATAGGACGTGTCTGTGCTGACGTGATAGAAACATGATGAAAATTCAATGGGGGTAAGGTTTTGCAGGTCTGTTTACACAAACTGCCAGTAATAGTTTACAACGCATAGAAAGATGTCTCACAGAAATTTCTTGTAAGTAAGCATCTCTTTATGGATTTAAACAAGAATGAGCTCTTTTTTGAAAAATAAAAAAAAGCCCTACAGTCACACATGGTGTCAAGGTTTAGGGCTAAACCTGTCCAGGATGGTTTTCTGGCTGCTTGACAGTAACTCAGGACTTTGCAGACTGGATAGGGTATGCAAGAAAGATTACGGAACACATGTGAATATGCTGTTCATGCAGAAAGCACATGTAAACCTTCTTTGCCTTGCTCTTGTGTAACAAATCTTCCCCTTAGAAACTAAAACCACTAAGAAGTGGTCTGTGTGCATTCAAGTAGTTCAAGAAAGATGTACATATTTCAAGGAAATATGTCTTAAGCACCAAAATCACCTCAATTTAGTAGAATAAACAGGGAGGAAATAGTGGCAAAAAGCATTTTTTTGAAATAAGTCCTCTGGAACCCAAACACTGCAATGCCTTAACGCTAACAACTGTGCTGTCACGAGAAAAATGACTGCATGATCGTGTTGCTCAGTTTTGGAAGTGCTGATTTTGTTCCTTCTTCTGCCTTCCCTAGACCTATCATTCCAGCAGATCTTGAATGAAGAACTGACAGTTCTGTTGGGGTTTTGTTTGTTTTAAAGCAAATTCTTGCAGGAATGTGAAAGTTTCAGTGCAACCTTGTTGGGAATGATCTTTTGTTTCCAGGATGAAATTTTTGGCTATATTGAAACTTCCAATTTTGCAGTCACATCCCAGAACACTCACAGATTATGCAGGAAACAGGCTCAAGTGCTTATGCAAACAGAAAATTTTCAACAGCTCCTATTTCAGAACAGTTCACAGCCAATACTTTATAGCAACCCACAATTTGATACTTTAATCTATATGGAGCAGGGGAAGCTACAGGAGATTGTCCTTCTCTAAAAGCACTATTCTGTGTCAATTTCTGTCCTCAGTGATTTGAAAACTGTCAAATAAAAGACACTGTATCACTGAAAGGTCTCGAATGACCTAAATTTGTAATAGAAACTCTTTTAGACGTCAGGAAGTATTGCTGGGTGGGATTGCGGTTTTCCTTACAGGTAGACCTAGGGATGCAGTGTTGCCACAGCTCTAACAGGAGTGGAAAGGGGCAAGAGAACCAAAGCAGATGTGTTTCTGGAAGGGTAGAATTAATGAGCAAGAGAAAGACAAACGATATATGTGGATTGTGGAATAAGTAAGATATGAGATGCAAGACACTGGGTTTCAGCCAGGAGCACTTTCAAGCAGCACTGTATACGAATGCATGAAATTCGATTTTGGCTGAACAAAAGCTCCTGCAACCAGGGGCCAAACAGATCTGCTTTGTGCATAATACATTTGGAGTTGGCACCATTATAATAGACTTCATAGATTTAAAGACCAGTTTTAATTTGGGTAGTATCGTACTTAGAAATCTGTTCTATTTTGCAATTTTTGCTATTCATCTTTATTTATCTGATACGATTTTGGTATCATCGTCGGTATCATCGTGCTTTTCAAAATGGTTATTATGAATGGCTAATATGTCCTGTCTGCATCCTCATGATTTCCTCCTTCTGTAACTTTTTTTGTGGAGATGTAGCAGTTTTCCAGTTAAGAGCTTTAAGTTTGCACCATGTATTTTTAAAAACCGGAATTTTTATCTTATAAATATATCTTGTGTCTCCAGTATTGCTTGTATTAGGAGCTAAAGAAACATGAAACCTGCTGGTTTGAAATGGAGCCTGACTGAAATGTCAAAAGAAAAATATCTAGTTACCAAACAGTGAGAGAAACATCTGAGATAAAATTTGCTAGTTTTATCCTGGAACACTCTTCATTCACAGTGAAATAGAATATATTTTGTGAATAGATCAGCTTTTAGGTACATGTTGTGATTTACAAGTTAACAGATGGCGGGGGTGGGGGGGCGAACAGGTGATAACTCTAGGCCCCTGAGGGGTCAGAGGGTAGCTGCTATTCCCTCCCCTTCCCGCCACACTCTATAAAAGAGACAGGAAGTTCGGGGTCTCCCCCTTCCTTCCTCCCTCAGGCTCTGCTGCTGCTGTGTCTTCGGCCGCCCCTCAGCGCGGCCGGGCCTGACTCTCCATGCTCCGCACAATCCATCGCCAGCCCAGAGCGGGTTTTGTATGTAGTTGTACATCCCTCTGCCCTTCGTATTCCTTTTTCTTGTTAATCTTTGTTACTAATTAACTTCCAATTTTGTGCAAGGCACTTTCTTATTCCCCTTTTTATCCGCACTTGGGGGGGGAGGGGGAGAGAGGGCCGATAGGAATCCTGCTCTGGGGGTTTGCCCTCAGCCTTAAATGGAGACAGCACAAGAGCATCAGTGCCTGAGTAATAAAGTATTTCTGTTTCCACTTATATGTATCTATCTGCCATGTACTGACAGGAGATAACCGTCATCTCAGTATTTTGGAGCACAATGGGCTGTATTCAGCATTCAACAATAGAGAATTTCACGTGAAGAAATTTCTTGCTGAAGAAAAGAGAAAGCACTGAAATTTCCTCGCTTTATCAATTTACTGTTGATCCATGCTCGTCAGAATAAACTAGTCAATGTCCCTGTGGTCTCCATTTTAGCGTAGTCATGTAAATCATATTTGCAACGTTGTGAGTTGATAGTGCCTAGGATTGAAGTATTCTTGTTTATTGTTATCCTGGTTTATGTGGTCATTAAGATTATATTAGGAAGATAATAACGTTTTAAAGGTGGTAGCATGGTGATCCTGTCACTCATATAATAGTTGTGTTACAGAGAATTTTCTGTGCAAATGGTATTCCTTCTACCTGTGTTCCTTTTTTTCCTCCCCCAGTTTTAGAATCTAGTATTTTATTTTTCTGTTTTTGAATAAATGCTGTATTGAAAGCAGAATAGATTTTAGTAAATTTTCTTCTCATGACTTAAATATAAAAAACAAGAATCTTCAAGAAAGTAGTCTTTATTATTAGCAAGCAGTTATTCTAAACTGTTCAGATACTTGTGTATCCTTCAGTTATGCCATAATTCCATTAATAATGGAAAGAACATGAACAGGAAACATTTACTTTAATGTTCAATATATCTATTAATTTTTCTATTTTTGTTTCTTTCTAGGCTTATGAAGAAGAAATGTATGGCAGCAAATATCAGTGGATTATTCCAGGATGGTATGAAAACCTTTGGTGGGAATCCTGGATTAATTCCTCACAATGTCTCAGCAAAAATCTTCTTGCAGCCATGGAAGGTTATATTGGAGTTGATTTTGAGCCTCTCAGCTCAAAAAGGTTAAGGACCATATCAGGAAGGGTTAGTATTTTTCCTCCAACTGTTTTATTATACCATCAGTTGTCTCACCAGTGCCTTGCCACAGCAAAGACCGAGGAGGGAGATGAAGCTAAAAGGTTCTTTTGCGAAGAGAGCTCGCAGTCGTCATAGCTAATTTCATCTTTCCACTGGTTTGCGGTTTTAAAATATTTAGAAACCAGTTCCAACTCTCTACAGGGTAAGGGAGAATAAAGTCCTTTGCCTTAAATCTGTCCTCTCCCCTCTGTATGAACATTAGAATTAAATGTACAGTAAAGCTTGAATTATAGTCTGTAGTATGTGCTGTGTCATGTCAAGTTAAATAGCTGAGCACAGAATCAGAAAACTTTTATGTTTAAACTTAATCCTCCAAATGTCTAATTTCATTGGCGATTTTGTGCCTCTCAGAACTAGGGGGCAGAGGTTAGGGCTTATTTTAAATACAGAAATATGCAGTATTTCCATAAAGTACATAACATTTTATCACAGAACAAATTTGTGCAAACTCTGATTATTCAATCATGTCTGATTTTGCTGGTTTTCATCTTTTTTTCATGTGTCTTTCATGCCTTGCTGAGTGAGCACAAAAGGCAACTTTACAAAAAGGCAACTCATCATGAGATAGCACACCATAAAGAGAATAGTGAGCTTGTAAAACACAGACAAATTGTTACTCTGATAATTTCACATTAAGCAAACAGTTTCTAAGTCAAGGTTATTTGATTTGCATTATCCTATAAAGTGTAAGCAGACCACTAATTTGTGGGGATACAGAGTCATTCTCTGTTCTGGTATTATGGCTCACCAATCTCCTCTTTTTAGAAATTTAGTTTCTTTCTTCGTTTTTGTTTTGATGGCCTTCTATAATTTTGATGTCTCTATAATTGGAGGGTGCAGTTCGAGGTGTAGGTTTGAACGCAACTCTGTAAAATCTTAAATATTGAAGTAAAACTGAAGTTTTCCTCCTCTGCAGACTCCACAGCAATATGAAAAGGAATACAATGCTAAGCGTGGTGATGGGCAATCCAGCAAATTTCATGGTTATGCCTATGATGGAATATGGGTGATTGCTAAGACTCTGCAGCGGGCAATGAAGTATCTGAATGCCACCAATAAGCACCAAAAAATTGAAGATTTTAACTACACAAATCACAAACTTGGCAAAATTTTTCTGGATGCTATGAATGAAACCAACTTCTTTGGAGTAACGGTAAGTCCTAAACAGATCCTTGTGGGGTGGAGGAGAGTTGTGATTTTGTCAGTAGCTGAAGCAAGCGTCACATTTTAAATACTCTTTGAAAAGAAACACAATTGTGTATTTCTTATATCTTCAGAACTTTCACAGTTCTACTTTATCTTAAAAACTTAAAAATCTTAAAAATTAATGTTGTTGCCTTGAGACTCTTGCTCGTTACCTGTCATCTGATGCCAAGTGATGCCACTGTACAGTACCTCAGTTATCAGATTTTTAAGCATGGATGTCATCTGAATTAACAGCTCAGAGTGATCTCAAGGGAACCACAAGCATTGCAAGCTGCAGTGACCTTTTAAGTGACAGTTTTAGCAGCTGAGAAGAAGCTGGAATGTGATCTGAAAAGACTTCCTATTTCTCTCCATCATTTATTTTTGGCAATAGGTTGTGGTACCCTAATGTCTCCAGCTCCAGTGCTGTACATCCTAGATATTCTTACAACGTAATTCAGTTGCCATTTAACTTTATTGATAATTGGCACATTTTCACAGTCAAGTACAAAGCATGTTGACTATGACTTAAGAACTGCTCACATATAGTAATAACCTCATTCTGTTTTCACTTGCACCATTGCAAATTCATAGTAAATTTTTATTGACATTACTTCTAGTTTTTAGCAGAGTAAAGCAGACAATGTTAGTGTGGCCCTAAAACTTCTTAATTACTTAATTATGTTTGACACAACATCAGTTAGAAGTTAATAGCACATACGTGTTCAGGAGTCTGCAGAGTCACACTCCTTCACCAAGAGAGATGAGCAGACTCCGTTTCAGGGACAGTGATCTTCACAGTTTCCAATAGCAGTAAACAAGGAACCTACTGGAACATGTATCATGAAGCAGTATATTTGGGCTGAAATGTGACTAGAGAATGAAATCAGAGTCTTGAAGAAATGTGTATTTCAGTGGTGCGTGGAGGGAGTGCTGTTAGGTACATCCTTGAAGAAAGAGCATGCAAAAGGTTGGCATAATTTCTGTCACTGTGCAGCAGCTTGTCAGATTCTGTCCTCATGTTAATTTAAATTGTCTTGCGTACCGATTAACCTCAAAACATGTTGAAGTAGCAGAACTAAAATTATCATACATGTCACAAATTGGTTTAGGAGGAAATGCCTACATACAGACATCAACAATGAGTACAAGCTCAACTTTTTGGCGTCCTTGTTGATTGCTGAAGAAGCTTATGTTTTTTATCACAGTACAGTTGAAACTAATTTAAGATTTGTAAATAAAAAACAATCCTATGGCAAGACAAGACAAGGCTAGAATGTGGTTGCCTGTACAGTAGGAATTCTGCTTTCTCTTTACATTGAATTTGTCCTAAGGTTTCAGTGAAAGATGTGAGTATTCCATTGCATCCATAGCAGGACTGAATCTTTGGTAAAGCTTCCACTCCATAGCAGCCATGAACCTGACTCTGCAGGGACTCAGACATCTCCGTCCTGAGTTATTCCAAGTATAGTATCTCTCAATCTGGTTGAAATTGTATATTCTTGTGTGGTTCCTTAGCCTTTTTGCCTGCTGTTTAGTCTTGACAACTGATTATGGTAAAATTGATAGATTTCATTAGCACTGCTTAATTGCCCTTTACTGCTCCCTCTCCTAGAAAAAAACCGCAAAACCTCTAAGACAAAGACGGCTCTTTTTTATTAGTTTCAGAGACACTAGGAAAAACCTCACATATGAACCATATCCCTTTAGGCAGGGAATGAATCAAGGTTTCACCAGCCATATTCAGCTGTGTTTACTTACTTTATTCCCTCAGGTGTAATGGTTTTAAAAGAAATTACTGTGTGATTATTCACTGCATTTAGTGCTTGTGCTGAAGTGCTTTGTAAAATGCTCCTCTTTAAGATTGGTCTACCAAGTCATTGTGACAGTGTGCAGCCAAATCTGGTATTTGCTTCTTGTTCTTATAACACATTCACAGAAACACTTTAATCAGAAAGATATGGAAAGAATAAAAAATATAGCAGCTACACTTTCTTAGGATATAATTAGAACAAATACTCGAGATTTTTTCCAGGCAATGTGAAGAAGAGTTTTATAGCAGAAATTAAAAGTTTTGCAGTGAAATGCTCAGAAATTTGAAGGAACAGATTGATTTTTACCAGAAATATGTTTGACTTTTTACTCTTCAGTCTAATGAATTGATGTCATTTGTGACCTAATTTAAAACTTTCACCGGAACATAGATGTTAGCTCTTGGAGTGCCAAATCTCATTTTACTTTTTTTTTCCCAGAAAAAGTATTTTAGTATAAAAGCTTTACAATTTATTTTTAAAAGCTTATTCTAAACTGGAAAAGGCGACTCATTTATTCTAGAGTATTTATGAAAAATGTAAAATGAGTTTCTAAAAAAAAAAGAAGAAATAAACGGAAGGACTAAATCTTAGCAATATTCAAAAACTCATCCAATGATATAGTAAAATATGTTCTTAATTATTAGATAAGAGGAGAATGTAGACAAGCAGCTGTAGACAAGAATCTAAAAATGCAAAATCGATTAGGTAGAGGCATCTTTCCTTATGCTTTCAGTGAATATAGTATCTATATATAGACTCTGTCATGTCATAAATAATAAATCCTTTTGCCCGGCTTTCTTTTTCTTTGAAATCATTTGTAGTAAGCCACAAAAAAACATAATCACTCTTGAGTGGTGTTTACTGTGGATTTTTTTAAACGAGTTTGAACAGACTTGCTGGGCGTGAAGCGTGCTAGTTCCTGATTACTCAGAACGTCATTCTTTCTGATTTCTGTCCTTTTTTCTGATACTTTTTTTTTTTTCCTGGGAGACAAAATTCTGAAAACAGTTTAGACTATTGTCCAAAGACTTGACAGGACTAATCCTCTTTTTGTGCATCAAAACCTCGACACATAAATATTACTTATTCTAATTCTACTGTCAGAAATCTATTGCAAAGAAAATTATAGCTATTTCTTAAGTGTCCCTGAAGATTCTGCTCTTTTTCTGGATTTTTTTTTTTTTTGTCTTAGCAAAATAGATCCTTCCGTTATTTTTCCTTCATGCTTATCTGACTTATAGTCGTGTTGATTACCATATAATTTTCCTGCGTTTAGTGAATATAGAGCAAGAGAACATATGTTTGGTCTTTTATCATACCATGACTTTCATGATTTCTGCTTTTCTAATTCCTTGCTTATCAGAGGGAAAGTTATTGAAAGAAAAACATCAATTAAAGGATTTTGAATATTTTTTTCCACTTTTCCTCATCTAGGTAAAGGAAATTCTGTAGACTGAATGCAACCCTGCCACCCTAATGGTTTATAAACTGCCAGATGCCTGTTTCCTTTCTAAATCTATCCTCCTCTCAAATAGTATACATTCTTACTGATAACCTAAATGTCAGATAATGAAAGATAAGAAAAGAAGTACTCACACAATTTATTTTGACACAGGTTACATGTCTGAGGAGTTCCCTTACATAGTTGGTAGAGCCACTGGAGGTAATTTAGAGTTGGCAAATGTCCTGAGGTCTCTGAAGCATCACTACTTCGAATCAGTACAGAGTTATAAAGTGATGGGAAACAAAATATGTATCTGAGATACCTCCGTATCTGTATTTCAATTATACAGCCGTTTATAGCATACTACCTGTAACATGCCCATCATGTAGTTGTGAAAGTCAAAGAGAATTTTCCACAGAGCTAGAATAATTCTCCTAAAGTGAGATTGTTTGTGTACAAGATTAAAAAAAAAAGCAAAGCAGAACTGTGTTTTGTGTAATACTACCATAGTATAAATTATATCTTGATAATTAGTGAAGAATCAATGCTGTCTTGCGAGGATACTGAGTCACAGTTAGTGCATACTGAATCAAAAAAAACATCTAGAGAATAAAAAGGTTTTGGCTCAGTAATTTTTTCTTTTTTTTTCCCTTGTGTTTGTAAAGACTATGGATAGTTACATAGTAGCTTACAACTACAACCATGTTTATATTTGTCAGCTAAAAAAATGTTAGTTATACTTGGAAAGATATTAAATACCACAATAGTTCTCAGTATGATATTTGTATTATATTTATGTTATAGATTCATATTGATCTATGGAGTAGCTGGGTAATGGGAAGAATATGATCTGTGTCGGTGGCTATTTTTCATTTATTTTTTTATACATAACATGGCATTACTTTTAAAAATGCTTTCCTCTACTTTTCTGGTCACTTCACCTTTGTGAAGCCATCGCTGATGTGATGTCATGAGTGTTACCATTCTCCCTGGTTTACACCTGAAGTCCCGTAACTGTTGCATAGGATACTCTACTGCTTGAGTTTATTGCTGTTGTCTGTGATTACAAATCAGGCTTCAGAATGGTTAATTTATTTCTCATTCTTGTGGCCTTCAATTATTTGTGTGTGACGGAAAAAGAATTACAGTGGAGGAGAGAGAAAATTAAATACAGTGTTGTCTTTCCTTTTATATCAGCCAGAGACTCTAGCACAGTAGGATAAAATTCCATAACAGTAGCTGATGCACAATTGAAACCACAGCCATGAAATAACTTTCAAGTCTGTCCCTGGCATTCTGCATTTGAATGGATCCAGTTGAGTTTTATAACTGGAAAAATTCTCATTTATAGCAAGTTCATTTTGTCTTTTGATGCTGATTATTTCTGAAGATTGATTTTTAGCAGCTTGCCTCCACTTTCCAGGCTTCAGTAACCACTGTGCTGTACAGGAATCTCAGAAAAACAAGAGATGCTAGAACAGGAAACAGGAAGAAAGTATTTATTTTGTGTCATCCTTGAAAAATATCATAACCTAAGACTGTTAAATAAAAAAAATACATCGGTCTTTGGCAGAGAATCAGATGGTATTAGTGTGGACTAGGCAGAGTGAACTTATATTTACTGTGGTGGCCTAGCAAGCATTTCTGCAGTGGCGTTGGTCAGTACGGTTAATTTTACATAAACGGTTCTGAATTAAGCCTCGAGAGCTACTTATACCTGGAGTCAAATTGTCTTCCTTGGCATGGCTGAGGTACAGCAGATAGTAGAGTATTGGAGGGAGGGCAGAGATGTTAATTAAGTAACTTCTTGTTAAACTAGAATAGTGCTTTAAAAGAACATTTTGTTTTATAAAGAATATGTGTGTGTGTAGGTCTAACGTGCAGTGGAATACCAAACACTGTAAAGATACCTGTTCCTGAGAAATGCTTTTGAATGTTTCATCAAATTTGACTTGGTCTTAATTTTGAGCATTTTTAAAGTTTGGATTTGGCCATTATGCATAATAGTACGGAGTCAGGAAACTGTGTATATGTATGTGCACACGTGCATGTGCTCACAACCCCACTCAACTCTTGGCAGAGCTGTTTTTTCCACACCTGACCCTATGGGTTATGAATGTGAACTCTGAACTTAATGACTTGTGTTTCTTTTTGATTTTTTCAGAATTTGCTTCCTGTTACAAGATTTCTTGTGTAGTACAAGAAAGAAAAAATATTGGGGGTCTGACTGTGTGCAAGACCTCCTACATCTCTTCTTGGTTTTCATGAACCTTGAATCTGAGCTTCTCCCAAGAGAGATAAACATGGTGAATCTCTTAGTTCCTTGCTCCCTCCTGACATCCGGTGCACTCTCCAGCTCAGATGAGCAACTGAGAGTGGTACAGTGGGTTGGCAAAATAGTCTGCTCTCTATAGGGCCAGTTCATTTAGGATACTCTTCAAAATAGCGAGCTGCTGCAGTAAGCCATCAGCAAGTTTGCATAGGGTCATAAATAATGTTTGCTTGTTAGGAAAATTCAGTGCAAGTGTTTTCGTCTGCCAACAGTGAAAAACTGCATACAGAAGGAAATCCTAATTTTTTAAAGTGAGAACTGAGATTAACTGTGACATTTTAAGATTAGCCCTCAAGCTAATCAGCAGTAATCAGATTTAATATAGTAGGTGGTAAATAAATAAGGCTTTAGTCTGAAGTTGTAGAACACTTATTACTGCATCTGTCATTCTAATAGGTGGGTAGGAATAATAGTAGAAGAGCTAGTGAAACATTTTCTAAGATCTGCATAACATTTCTGAGTTTGTTCTGTATTTAATTTTGTCTATATCTAGAAATTGTTTAACATAGTACATAATATGCCCTAGAAGCTACTTCATTGCTACTTTGGGTACAAAGGGTGGAAGTTCCTAAAAATGATGAAGAAAATCTAGTGAGGGTGCTTGCATTAAGGAGTGGTGCAGATTTATGCTTCACAGGGTAGTTCTTCAAGCTTCTGAAGAATCAAAGCACATTTTAGTGATTTCATCACCCTGTTTTTTCTGAAGTGTGGTTTGTTTGGTAGCTGCCTGCTTCCAGTCCACCTTTGTTTTATCTTTTTGGGGTTTATTGCCTCTTGTTCTGTTTTTCTTTTCTGTATTCTTTGAATTTGAAATATGAAAGACTAGAGAAAAAAATGAAATCTAAGAAATTTGGAAACTCTGTCCTGCTCCACATAAGCAGTTAAGCTGGGAGAGTTCCTTCTTCTGCCAATTGGTTTTGTCTGAGGTTAGTGTAGAGGGCCATTTGTACCAAAAGAAAAAAAAAAAGGCACAGAAAGAGAGGACATAGGAGCTACTGGCTCTGGTATCTCTTGCATAAGTAGGAGATTGTTTTTCTTGGTGGTAGAGATGGCCTTTTCTGTTGTATTTAGACAGAAGTACTAGGTAAGGTGCTCCTTTGCCACCCTTCCAGCGTGCAGTAGAAAAAGGAGAACTCTTATGTGCCTTCTTTCATTGCTTCACCTCGCTTCAAGTTCATTTTGACAAGAGATGGGAAATGTTGCTTGTGTGCCTATTGAAACAGGGCGATAGGATAAAATCTTACAGACGCTTGTGGAGAAGTGACCCTCTTGCAGCAAGTGTACCAATAAAATATCATCTGTGAAAAATAATGGAAAATCTGGAGTAGCTCCATCCACCTCTTCTGTGGCTTCAAACCATGTTAGTATCTATGATCCACGATGAATGTCACATGAGTGTGGATCTCTGGTGATGATTGCATATCAGCAAGAGAATATGCACAGTGTGTTTGTTCTCCATGTACAAGCCTGTGGAAGAGATAAGGATTTGCAATATATGCTATAAGAACTGTTTTGTCAGAATGTCTCCTGCAATTATAATCCCAAATGGAAAATGGGATTCAGGGTGTGTGGTGTTGACAACATTACAAATTTCTAAATTTCTGCTTGTGAAATGTAGCCATTTTCTGTCACTGAAAGTGCAGCTGTAACCTCCCAAGGAAGGACTAGAACGTTGCTGTTCAGGGACATGCAGAAGGATGTGATAGAGGGAAGGTCCCAAGTGTTTTAGTTGTTCAAGGATCTGATGCGGTTCTTGGTAGCTCTGGTAGCACATAGTGTGTCAGAGTAGCCTAGCAAACAGCTGTCTTGAATACTATGATTACATACTGCAGGTTGAAACTATTTCAAGCCTCTTTTAAGTATTGTTGCCTGTAAAAGAAAACTCTCTCTTTTCTCCAAGACAGAAGTGTCTGGATTGCAGAGAGGACAAATGAACAGTGAGCAGTGTCTGGGTTCTGGATGGGGAGGCCCTGGGAGGGAAAATAAATGCATAGTTATGTCCCTACCCTTGCCACACATTTTTTTAAGAACAATGAGTCTGGAAAGGAAGACTGCAGGAAAATACATATTTCTGAGAATATAATGAAAAAGTAAAAGATTCCTGGAAGGCTTTCCTATAATCTACATTACTAAGAGTTCTGAGTTTCCAGTCTCCAGTGCCTCTTGTTCTTACTCTGATTTGTTTAATAGTGCATGGACTTTAATGAACACCTTCCCACCTGACTGTGCTATTCTTGAAACCGATTTTACTGTCCTCCTTGAAGAGCAGATCACTAACAGATTATATTCATTCCGTAGAAATATGTCCAGATATAAACATATATGCATGGGCCACATGTTTACTAGATGGGCCAAGTCAGTGTTTACTAGATGGATCTTGATGATCCTGAAGAGCCAGTTAGGCTGTTTTATGGTTACCTGAGAGATGGTGTGTGAATCAAGTACAGGATCTTGCAGACACAGCTGAACTGTACTTCCAGGTGATTTTTTGCAGATAATGCAATGATATATAAGCAGAAATCTATGAATTAAGGGCATTCCAGATTAACAGTGGTTTTCAGTGGTATAGTTATTCATTCATTTATTCATTTCATTCATTCATTTCTGTTGCTAACAGAAATAAAAAAGATGTATGGCAAATTTAGGGCTGCTGCTGCTTCTCTCTGGTATATCTCCATTTGAAATGACAGACAGACATCTTCCATGGATACTTCCAAGCCCTCAGCTGCCCAGGAGCTTGAAGATGACATTCACCACATCTAGTACAGCCTTCAGCTGCAGCATATCCTCTTGGCTTGCACAGTGGTGAGAGCACCAAGATTAGTTATCCTGCATCAGCCTCAGTCTGCAAACTCTGTCCTCAGACCTACCTCTGATTTATCTCCCTTCCCTCCTAGAAAAGAGCATTGCAGAAGTACCTGAGTTAGCTTAAAGTTCAAGATGTGAATGCCTTTGAGTCATGACTAGAGGTAAAACCACTATGATTTTAGAGATAACATATTTTAGAAATGGTATAAAACTGAGTTCCTGAGTGCTTGAGGGTATTACAGTTCTTGTTTTATTTTCCACGGGAACAGATGTTAGGCCTGCTGCTTTGGGATCATTCCAGCTCTGGTAATTCCGTTCTGTGTACCTAAAACTCTCACTGAGATTTCAGATGGATAGGGAAGTTGTTATTTACTAGCTTTACACCAGGACTCTGCTGGGATAATGAATGCCATAAAGATTCAAAATGTTACTATTATTTTTCTCACTTTTTCTTTTATTAGACATTGCATTTTATTATTATTTCCGCTGTACTGGCAAAGTATAATAAGATTTTACTAATTTGATCCTGTTCCTGTTTCAATCAGTGGCAAATCTCTGAACTTCAACTTTAGCAGGAGGAAGGCCTTACCTAGTAAAGTGCTTTAATAGTTTGTGGATGTAACTCAAAATGTTATTCTAAAATCCTTTTTGCTCACATAACACTTAGAATAAACTTCTTTTTCTGAAATACTTTCTAGAATTAATGAATATATTTTAAGAGCGCTGATCAGCTGTAGTGCTGTAAGTTAGCAATGAATGATTAGAGGCAAGAGCTTGTTTGAACACTTTTGCAAAATGCCTCTAGATAGTATACTGTATGGAATTACATGCCTCAGATGTCAAATAACTGTGAGCAATTAAAATAATGTGGTGGAGTTCAGCCGTTTAAAAAGTAACATCTAGTGATGCCTATAAAAGCTGCAACTTCTAATGCAAATCATGTAAATCAAAGAAATGCTGAATATTTTAGTGATCAGTTGTGCTCATTATATGTATTCGTAAGGCAAAACAGTGTAGTACTTAACTAGGTATCAGATATTTGGGAATATGAAATATGAAAAAAAGAGAAAGTTGAAATCTCCGAGTGCGTACAGATAATAGGAAGACTATTCATTAGCCAGTTTGTGAAATTGGTAAGAATACGTTTCCTACTGTTCTTTGAAGACTTGTTATCATGCTACCCTGGAATCTTCTCAACATCTGTTTTGCTTTATGCTAAATATTGAGAGTTTAGAGAATGATTAAAGCATATAAATGATTCCTGGGGTTGTTTAGCGTGGAGAAGACTGAGAGGGGATCTTATGATTATCAATATCTAAAGGGCAGGGGTCAATAGGAAAGGACCAGTCTCTTTTGGGTGGTGCCCCATGATAGATCAAGAGACAACCAACACAAACTAGAATACAAGAAGTTCCACCTAAACATAAGGAAAAACTTTTTTACTATGAGGGTGACAGAACACTGGAACAGGCTGCCCAGAGAACTTGTGGAATCTCCTTCTCTGGACACTTTCAAAATCCACCTGGACATGATCCTATGCGACCTGCTCTGGCAGGTGAGTTGGACCAGATGATCTCCAAAGGTCCATCCTAACCCCTACCAGTCTATGATTCTGTAATAAATATATTTCTAAATATGATGAAATCTTAAAGCAGGTTAATTTAGGAAATGAATTATGATTTATAAAGTTAGTTCTAACCTGTGTATTTTTATCCTTTACATCACTGATTTGGATACTCTAAGAAAAGAAATAAGATGCATTTTTGTGATAATTTTTGTACCACGTTTACAAAGATCTATTGATTTAGGTTAATTGAACTGCATCTCTCCATTTCAGAATAGTTGCATGGCAAACTTTAATTTATATTCTGTTTTCATGTAGGTTACCCCATCAGTGGGCAATTCAAAAAAGCTTTTAAAAGGAGTCTTCTTTATCTTCAGTGGATGTGACCCACATTGATGTTACAAGAATTAGAATTTAGTCCGATGGGAATTTATGTGTGCACCTAAGAGCAAAATTTTCCCTTGGGGAGTATTTTACAATGTGATGTTTTAACTTTCTGGCTAGCAAAAAAAAAAAAGCCAAACTCTTAAAACTGTATTTTAATTCTCTGTTCACGCTGCAGTATTTCTGAGATTTTGGCTTCACCAATTAACATACTCTCCACTGTTGTTAATCTTTATGACAGCTCAAGGCAAAAATATTCCTTAACTTGAGTCTAGTATTTTGCTGAGTGTGAATCCACCTGCGATGTTAAAAATGATGTTATTAGCTGACTTAGCCTGGAAATGCTCTGAGGTTGTCAGGTCTGATGTTCAATGGATTATATTTTCATACATCACTGCTCCTCCTTTCTGGCAGTCATGATTTCTATGATGAACTAGTTTTCTTCCTTGGAGAGGTGCTCCAGTTGCAAATAGGGTTATTGGAGCCTTCAAGCATTTTAGTGAAACACAGGAAAATTAAAATATTATAATGGCATTTGTTGTAGACAAATGTACATTTCCAAATAGTTTTCTACAAAAAACTTGTGGAAGGTGAGGTGGCAGAAAGTGCAGGAGCCCTTTCAGTCTAGGACAGTGTTCTGCTTGTGCTGTGTTCCAGCTTCAGAGCGGCCAAAGGCAGCACTTCACAAACTAAAATAGGCTGCCTTTTTTTGTTTTTTGTATTGTCGTGGGTTTTTTTCCCCAGCCATTGCATTTGAGAATTTTGTGAGTATTTCTGTTATAAAGTTTAGAGAAATAATCCCAGGATTCTGCCTTCTGTGTTATCACCCGTTTGATATCCAGCCTGTAGTGACAGTGGAGCTTGTCAGTGTGTGAACACAAACCACTGGAGAGGAAGCAGGCTGTTCTCTCTTTTTGTGATAAACTGTTCTAATCAAGTCTAGGACTCGCCGTGTTTCACTTACCGAATCTTTCTGTGTGACAGTAATTTTCCAAGTTGTGTGATTTGTAATGACCTGGAATGCACCAAAACTATTACCATGGCTATTGATCACTATCGAGAGTCACATTATTCTTTTAGAGCACAATCTAAAAAGAATTTCATACATCTCTGTGGTGTTGATGCTTTCAACAGTGTCTGTATTTCTATATATCCAGCTTCAAACATCTAGTTAAAGCTTCAAGAAACCTTATTGTCTCTCCTGAAAAGTCTTTCTGCCTGTCATCCCAGAACTTGTCAGACTGTTTTGACAATGTTGAATCTTGTGTATGTGAATAAGATACACAAATCTGTACCCGGCTTTCTCACTTACGTGTGATCAAGCCTCTTTCTTTGAATGACCCTTCACCCTGAGCATAACCTGCATAGTTTCTGTGTCACGCCACTCAGGTGGTATCAGTAGGTGTAATAACAGGTAATTTAGATGGAAACCCAGCTCCAACCAAGACAACATAACTTAAATCCAAAGAGTGATCATGTAAATAAAGCTGTCCAGGACAGATGCTTCCACATCACTGCAGAGGGGACACTATGTGCTGTGTGGTGACATTGAAAATTCTAAATGTCATCGTAATACTGACAAACTGAAGAATTTTCCAGAGTAAATAAACCCAAATCAATAGATTATAGACAATGATTTGTGGGAAGAGTTGTCCATATACTGTATTTCAGAGTCAACAAAAACTAGTGGTTTTCCATCTATGATGTATTGACATATTATTTTTTTTTTGTCAAATCTATTATCAGTGGACATAAATTAGGTACTCTTTAATTTGAAAACTTTAAAGAATGCAGTTGTGGATTATTTTATACCTTGTAAATTCTACATCTTTTCTATCTTGTAATTTTTCCCTCTGGTGAAAGTTTTCTGTCTGCAGTTTCAATTCTGCCTCATTCATTCCAGCTGCTGAATTGGACAGCAGTTCAGTTGCGTTTGATCATTTAATTAAAATGACGTTGTATGTAAACAGCCATCATTATGAGTGCTGAAGAATATAGAATGCTAAAAGCCACAGCAAGACACTGGAAAGAATGTTGTCCCAGGAGTAAGAGACAGCAACAGAGAGCCTGGCATTTTTCCCTCCCTCAGCCCTGCTCAGTGAAGGACAGGGTCCTGCTCAGTGCAGTGGAAGGAACAGGTTATTGAGTCGTTAGTGGAGTCTCAGGAACTGAAGATCTTGCCTCAGCTGGTTTTCTAGTCCTGTGTGCTGCTGCTTGACTTGCTTCCTGAGGCACTGCGGTGGTGGTGGTGCTCGATCTGCCTGGTGGCTGTGAGGCTACAGCCTCAGCATGTTCCTCTTGAGCTACTTCGGTTAAAATGTTCTTTGGGAGTTAAACTTTTCAAAGTTACAAAGGGAAGGAGAAGTTACAGTGGTTAGAAATGCGTGTCTCAGCTGAATATGAATTCTGTGAGACAGAGGTAAACTTCTGTGGCCTGGAGGCTCTTGTTCTGCTGAACTCAGATGTTTGCGGCATACCAGAGAAGCACGTGAGCATCTCCAAAAGAGGCTGCACCCGTAATTTCTAGTTGGAAGTGTTAGACTTTCTCAGCACTGTGTTTTTCTAATGTTGCAGTCACATGTTATGGGTGCTTTTGTTATGAATTATCCCGAGGCTTGGGATTTGAGACTCAAAATGTCTCTCTAGTTAGTTAATTTAATTTTTTATTTTTTTTTAAATGAAATCATTTTCCTGGTGTCTGGTATCCAATTTCTTCTCTATTGTGGCAGTTTCATTGATATAGAAGCAAGGCAATATTTTTAAAAAAGCAATTATGACAACACAAAATTTGTTAGGGGATTAAAAGTATAAATTGCCTCAGGTAAGAACACAAATCAGTTAAATTGCATCTAGAAATAAATCAGTCAAGCAACACCTACAACTGAGCAATAATCGTTTCCTGGTCTCTTTGGATGAATGCAAAACAAACAACGCAGCGTTAAACACTGTGTAATGTACTGATCATTGCGAGTTGTGTGTAGACAGCAGCAGCATCACAAAACCATCCTAAGAACCTTTCCATTGTAACCTCTGAAGTTGTTTATTGATTTGTGAATTTTCATGTGGTTTTAGAGCTATACATTCTAATGGGATTTATCCTGTAGCCTTTTCTTTGAATGCAAAAACTTTGGTGCCATGGAAATTTGGGTCTCTCTGTATCTAGACGATGTTTGCATGTTGAAGATGCAGGGGGTTTTATAGTTCTGTTTAAGCTCAAACCAGGACAATGTCAAGGGGCCAGCCACAATTAGTATTCTAGAAAAGATTCAGTGCTCGGTTTTCAGCCTAACATTTCAGACCTGTGTGTGTTATTGTCAAGTTTTCCCTCTTGTAGAAAGTAAAGTGAAAGTTACGGGAAGAAAGACATCCTTTAGTGGGTATTTCCTGACAGCACTTTTTCTCTGGTTTGGGTCTGTTTTCCATAACCCAGCCGTTAAATTCCAAGGGACACAGTAGGGGCCATTTCCCCATTTGAGGCAACCCATAACGTGGGAGGGAAGGGAGGAAATCTGATCCAGAGCACTTCTAACATGCATCCCAGCTGCTCCTGTGCTATGGGAAAAACTGGCAGAGGAAATAGAAATCCTTGTATAAGTGTTACAGATCAGAATATTAAGCATAATTCCCTTTAAAACCTAAGTAGTGACATCAGAGTCACTGGGCTCGTAAACTTCTGTAGCTGTTACTACAAATGGCATATACATGAAAGGAGGAAAGGAAGGAAAATACGGTAACTACATCACCAATTATTTATTTTCAGAGCTGTTTTTTAAATTCGGTCATTTGGGGTTTTTAAGATCTGGGCATTTTAGATTTGTATATTTGTATGGTGCATCAGTGAGTAAATATCAACTGTTAAAAATCTCCAGGCAAGTAAAGATGCAGCTAAACTCCTAGAATATTGATTTTTTTGTGCAACCTTTTCTCTAGTATGTATTTAAATGTAAACATACTGTATTGTATTTCTGATTGAAATACATCTGTAGAGTATTTCCACATGAAAGTGGGTCATGCATTTTATGTATATCCTGATAATTTTATTATCTGCCTTATACATTCAGGGTATTTTAGGTAAGTACTTTGATGAACTGGTAAATTGGTCAAAGGCTCACCCAGTTATGTGTGGTCAAAAAGAAGAGTATTAGAAAGAAGTCCATAAAAATTCTAAGATAAACATGGAAGATCCTGCCTGTTGCCCCTTTACAAGTGTCAAACTGCGTATTTCTCCACTGCAAGTCAAGAGAACATGTAATATTTAACCAAATGTTTAAAAACTGTAAAATATTCTTTCTCTACTTCCTAAACCAGATACTTAAAAATACTGGAGGCAGAATAGATGAATTTCATGTTTTATTTCTGAAAAATATTTTCCCTGAGGCTTTCAAACTGTTTATGCTGGTCTTTCTCGTAGGCTCTTGATCAAGTGAAGTGCTTAAATGCACACTGAATATTAAGCATGTATATTCCGAATGGACTGGTGAGGGGCTGTATTAAATCAAATCTTAAGAGTTCTGTTCTGCAAGGTGGGTTGTATCCCAGTAAAAGAAACATTCCCTATACAGAGTTAATGTTTAGTAACTTCTCTTTGTGGAACTGTTTTACAATATCCCGAATGCTCACAGTAAGAGAGGATAAACTCGTTGCGCAAAACGTGAGATTACACAATTTTTAATGTGCATCTCAGTGAAATTAATGACATGTCAGACTTAGGTTCTTCACTGGAGCCATGCCGCAGCCCAGGGGCTTCTCGTGGCAGAAAATCTAGTTTGTGACATGCTTTTCACTTCTCTCAGCAACAGGCAAGGCCATGCTACAACTCGAAGTACAATGCTAGCAGAGGTATAATGCATTAGGCTTTTCCACACTGCATGTATTTTATGATCTATGATCCTATTTATGATATAAATAGGAGTATCAACTGGAGATAATAAAATTACAATAATAACTTCGATGTTAGATTGGCTTTATTCTTTGAGGTCTGCAAATGCTTTTTAAAACACCCTAGCTATGGACTCCCCTCAGTCAGTAACAAAACGCAGCTGTATGTGATGCAATGTCGGTACAATACAGTAGCATTATTTTCTCTCATCTTTCGTACCAGTTACATCTCAGACTGCTTTCCACAATGCTCGATAATGCCTGACAGTACATAGGAGAGAGTGGCCAGGAAAGAACCTCCTTCAAACACCCCGTGAGTCACTAGCATAATCTCATTCAGCAGTGGAGGAAAAAAAATGAAAAATTCTGAAACACAGTAATTCCCTCTTTCTTTGATGAGATATTAAGAAGGGAAAAAAGGGATGGCTGTCTGTCTTTGCCAAAATAAACTTATTTTCTCCATTTTTGTGAAGTGAATTAACTCACCATGGTAAAATATCTAAGCTCTACTATGTTCACAAGCTTCTGTTATTGTTTCACTTGTCTTACAGTTTTAACAGGGAAATAAGTTACTTGTAATAAGCACAACCTTTTAGGTAAATGCAACTTTAAGTTTATGTCCCTTTAACCTTTGTTAATTGACAACCAAAATAAGGCACAGTTTACATTCATAATTCAGACTGCACTATCTGTTTGACTTAAAGACTGATTGTAATCAATCAAACGTGCATGGTTTGCTTTGCAGAGTGACAGTGCAGATGCTGTGGTGCACAGCCTTGAAGCCCTGAACATGGAATTTTCTCTTTACCACCATCTCTCTCCCACTCCAAGATGACACTGTCTTTTGCTTTAATTCCTATACTTGCAACAGAATCCTGCTGGTCACGACCAAAGCTTGAAGTCTTTATTAAAAACCTATTTTTCTCTCCTAGCTTTCTCTGTGCTGTAGATCTAATCTCTTTCTCCTGCTATAGTTGTTCTTTAATTACCTTTGCAGTACCTAAATGAGAAAGCTTTTTTCTTCACTGATTGCCTCCTTCAAATATTTGTGCCAATATTTCTTTTCGGTTGCTATTCAACCCTTCTGTAGAGACGGAAAGATCTTAATCCTTCCCAGGAAATTAATCCCTATGTACTTAATTTGATTTAAATTCCTCTACCAATACATATGTTAAGAAGTTTTGTGGCAGTGAGCAGGCCATTGATTTAAATGCTGTGATCTGAGAGGGGAAGTAGCGTTTGACATGCATGATGTTGACAAAGTCTGCTTTTGTATTGTGGCTTTCTGAATTTCCCTTCGTTAATTCACATCTTTCTGCAGTGGCAGTGTTTGTAAGTGATAGGAGTTTTCTTAAAGTATTCCAAAGCTTACTCCAGACAGACACAGGCACTTTTGCTTTTCCTCCTCTTCATTTTAACTCCTTGCCTCTAGATAGTACATAAGTTTATTTAGTTCTACCTTATTTTATTGTAAACACTTGCCATTTTGATGTTCAGATTCCTGAAGCTTGCATGTTTTATTAGCTTAATCTTGTAATTAATTGCAGAAGGGTGGGACTGATACAGGTGGGAACAGCTGGCATCCTCCCCAGCCTTCTGTGCAGTCTCTTCACATACATGGTAATAAGGGTGCCTTTACTGGCAGAGTCTGTCTCATTTGTCTCTCCCTAATATTAACAAAGACAAGGCCAGGCCTTGGAGTGATTCAGGTATTTGCCATATAATACTTCTAAAATGCACAGTAATTACCATGCATTTGTACTCACTGACATTTAGCATTAAAAATGCTAAATATTTCTTGAAAACTTGGATGTGTCAAAATTCCCCCCAGAACTACTGATGATGCTGCTGTTGACGTTTTTATGTTCTACTTCTGTCAGAAAAAAAAGAGAAATGGTGAGGTATTTTTATTTGACATCCAGGTGAAGCGGAAACCACTTTTAAAAACCCTTTGAATCCAAGAATAGGTTGTCAAGAGTTATTACAAAGTAACAGGAGAAACATCAAAACTTATTCCTGCTATTTACATAGGAAAGCTATATAGTGAATGCTGCTTCTTGGAGTTGTTGATAAATACTGTTTTTACAATCTGTTTGAAAAACTGAACCTGACCTGACTTGATTTCACTGTAGAGCAAAGGCTAACTACAAGTTTAAAGATTATGTAATTTACAAACCGCTGTTTTCCGAAGGCCGTATGTCCCTATATTGCTAAAAAAAAGTGAAAATAAGAAAAAATAAAACCTGCTTAGAAATCAGATGGTACTGTTTGCTTCAGGAGAAGGGGTCATAATGGGTCAGGCTTTGTTTCTCTTCAGTTTAGCCATCCAGAATATGGAGGAAGGAAAGATAATTCATCTTAAAAAATAATGTCTTACATTCCTGTTTAAGGCCTCTTCTTTAGCTCTCCCCCTATTTTGTCTGTCTCACTGTTGTGATAACAGCAAACCCACTATGCTGGAGAGCAGACTGAGCACTGATGGGAACTGAGTGTCTGAAAATAACTGCTACTTTGCCACTCACAAGGTTGTTTCTCAGTGTAGAAGTGGAGTAGCCCAGCAGCAGTAGTCTTGGACTGGCGTATGTGAATCATGATAGCGCACCCTGCGGAGGCAGCACTTGAGTCAAACCTGATGTGGATTAGGCATCATTTCCAACTTTGTCTGAAGAGATATTCTGTGAGGAAAAGGACAACTAACTCAAGGTTTCAGCTCTGTCGAATGTACCTTGTTTTCAGGAAACCTGCTGTTTGTTTCAAACATTGAGCTAGAGGGTTTGTTTTCTCAGTTAATTTTCTGTTTATATCATTGGATAAAAGACATAACTAATAGGAAAGAAGCAAAATGTCAAAAAAGAGTCATTAAGGACTTACTAAGACAGAACCATAATTTCATTACAGGATTGGGCTGAAGTTGTGGAACAATAACGTGTCTCCTCAATTAGCACCATTCTGAGATGAACCAAATTTGACTGACTGCATACAGTTACAAAACAATCTTGAGTTAGCTTGATACACATAGAAACAAAAAAGTGCAATTTTATTGTAAATAATAGCTATTGGGAAGAAGAGAATCAGGAGCAAGAGGTTTCTAGCATTTGATGTACAGAAAATTTAAAATAAAACTCCAGTAGGAGTTTGTGCCTTTGACGTGTATTTGCTTTTCCTACCATGGATTCCTTAGATAAATCTGGAACTAAAGATGTGATTGGAACTCAAGCTGTAATTGGAGGTATTCCTGTAGGAAACTGTTTCTCATAAAAAGAGGATTTTAGAGAGAAACTATAATACTAAAACAGCATAATAGCTGCTAAATAATTTTTTGTGTGCTGGACTACTAGACTATCCTAACATGGGATTTACAATTATTTCAGTAAATACAAACAGTCAAACTGAAGAATACTTTGTCTGCCATTTCCGTATTCCTTACCTGTAAGTAACATTCACTATATTTGTGATGTGTGATGTACTGATTTCTATATACACTTCATCTGTGTAGTGTGGAGTGCCTTACTCTGGGGAGATTCCAAACCCTCCTGGACATGATCCTGTACAACCTACTGTAGGTGAACCTGCTTCAGGGCTATTAGACAGGATGATCTCCAGAGGTCCCTTCCAACCCCTACCGTGCTGTGATTCTGTGATTCTGTGGCCAGTGGCAGTCCACATACAAAATAGAAAGTCTCATCTNTTTTTTTTTTAACCTTATACATTTTAAAATTGGGAATATTTTTTATCCACCTGACCATCATTTTCACTCAGGAGGAAATAAATAGTTATCATAGTGCTCTACTGCACGTGTAAATTGTATACATTAAGCACTGTTGAATGAAGACATCAGCTGGCTTCTCCTTTAGTGGGAATATGCAGCCCCACATAGAATGCATTTTGGACAAAAAGGATGCAGTGGCCAGTGGTAGTCCACATACAAAATAGAAAGTCTCATCTTTCTCACTGAGAGTGGTTAGTAAGAAAATTTCTCTTCCTTATATGTGATCTAGACTATTTAGTCCATTGTTTTCCATGGGATTACACCAGGAATTAAATTTTGGTGGAGTGAGTAGTGTTTTGAATTCTAGAATTAAATCTTAAAGAGATTCAGAGACTCAGAAAACCTCCAAATTTTGGTCTTTATTAATAAAGTAGTGCATGTTCTGGGTAAAAACATCCATCATTTGGACACATTTTCACAAAAAAAAAAGAGGAAAGATACATGATGTCTTAAGATGGAAACTTGTATTAATTAGACTTCACTGATGTCAGGAGAAGACTTCAGATATTTTCTAAGATGGTGTTGATCAAATACGGATTAGAATGTGACTGGCGAAATGAATTTTCTCCCCACCTTTCACCTTTAAATAGTATGTTTATAGTCTTTTGAGGATTAGATATAAACCACCTTGAAACTAGGAAAAAATTTATCTCTGGATCCACTACTCCCTTTGTGCATATCACCATATAGGAAGCAAAGTGAAGTTCACTCTTTAAAATGTAAAAGTATGAACACTGTGTCTCTCTTTGAGAGTATGAACATACCCTGGCAAGAATATGAACATTTTGTCTTCATCTTTAGGACAGAATGTGTCCATCCTGGGAGATAAATCAGAGAGCATTAGAAATTGTTCCTGGCTTCAAGCCCCAGAAATTATTGTCAGAGTTTAGTAAGTAAAATTCCTTCTCCTGAATACATTGAGTCAAAAAAAGTCACATCCTCATCAGCAAATGTCTCACCTCTTCTATTTCTGTATAGTCCTGCTGCCACATTGCAAAGGGAAGATTTCTCATGAGATTAAAAAAAAAAAAAAGGAAGAGCCTGACAGATAAAGCCTTTGCTGTCTCCAGGGGTTGCCAATGCAAGTTATCTGATGGCTAGTAATAGAAGAGAGAGAAATTGAATTGAAAAACAGTGCTGCATAAATTCCTTTATCTAACTTGGCAGTAACATATCCCAAAAACACCACCTGGTACCCAGATCTGTGTTGAAACTTCCTAATCATTTTCTGCAAGTTCCTGTCCAGAGGAGAAAGTTTTTTTCTATTACCATGAGACACAGCTAATGTGGACCTTCCAGGAAAGTTGACTTGCTTTAATGGCTTCGGAAAAACGTGGATATAAGTGCTGTTTTTCCTTATATCGGTATTCTTAGCTTTTGAAAACAAGACAATTTATATGCTAATAACATTGCCATTATTGCAGCGATTGCTTTCTTGTCCGTTAATTAGGTACACTTTGATCAGTCAGCATTAGTACTGTGCATAAAATAGCTTTACCAAATATTTAATAAATGGGTTCACATTACTAGTGTTCTTAAAGATAGTTGTTGCTACAAATGAAGAGATTCCTCTTCCAGCGTAGCATACAAAGATAAAATATGATCTAATTTGAGAAGCAATTGTTTGTGTTAGCTGTTTTGCAATTATTAATTCCTTTTATGAGTGATAGAAAGAGAGTAGAATCTCCTTTTAAGTGCTGTATCCTCATTCTAGCTGGAATTCAGTGTTGTCATATTACTGCAATATAGTGAAAAACATCATAAATATTCATTGAATGCCAGTGGCAGAGAAGGAAATACTTTCTTATTCTAATACCACTTTCATTTGAGACAGATGAAATAAAAGGCTTCTCATTAGTTATTTTGGGACATTTAATACACTATGGGAATGCCATGCACTTGGCTAATTAGCATAGATGATTGATGACAAGGATTAGAAAAATAGAAGTAACCGATTTTTAAGGGCAGCTGTGAATACAAGTTTGCTGCTATTGTACAGAGCAGAGCAATTTGTCAAAGTATTAAAAAGAAATTTAGTTCCATTCAATTCAGTGTGAGTGTGTTGACCGAGATAAGCAAAAGGTTACGATAGTGGAGATAGCCAGAGAAAATAATGGAATTTGTCATTTGTCTTCCTTCAGGCTGTTTAGATATTATTGCTGTCTTTCTTCATGTACTCCTCTCCAAGAAGCCAAGCGCCTGATGCTGAAACGCTTTAATTACGGAGGTGTCAGCGTGAGCTTCAACTCATTGTGCTTATTTAGGGCTTGTACTGCTGGATCTTTTGTAGGAAAATGAAGA
Source organism: Baryphthengus martii (assembly GCA_013396935.1). Lineage (NCBI taxonomy): Eukaryota > Metazoa > Chordata > Aves > Coraciiformes > Momotidae > Baryphthengus > Baryphthengus martii. The sequence goes on from VWZK01000576.1 coordinate 161,868, forward strand.
ATACTGCATCTTTAAACAATGGTTTCTTTGTTTTCCAGTGAGGTCTCTTCCAAGTATAATGCTCCCTAGACCTTGAAGGTCTGATGTCTCAAACAGGGCTGAAGAGAGCAGCCAAACTGATAAGAACGGTTTCTATACTGACATCAAGCCAAGAGGCTTTTGAGTATGAGGCTACTATCTCTCCCTGGGAACAGAAAAAAATGGGCAAAGCAAGGACTGGGCCGCTGGACTCGTAATTTTAGGCAGAAAATATATTTGAAGCAATAAGGTATTTCACAAATACTTTTAAAAGCATCCATCACAGTGGGAAGATGCTTCAGTATCAGTAAGTCTTAACTTTAGCATTTTGAAACTGTAGGAGGAATGATCCCAAAGTAACACCATTACTCTAAGCAATGCTTTACGGAGTCTTAAGAGAGCTACAGCTTTGAGAGGTGTGACATACGTCAGCTGGAAAGCTGCTATGCTGTGTAGGATCTAATGGTACATGGCGTTGATCGCTCGCAACTCAGAAACCAAACTGAGCCTCTTCCAGTGTCTTTGGATCTGACTGTTTTCTGAAGAACATGGAGGCTGCTGTCTTTCCTCAGTAAAATTACTGCAAGGATACAGATAAACTTTAAAGTTTCAAAACTATGCTAGTTATATTTCAGTATTCTCTGCAGGCTGTTGGCACAGGTTAGCACAGCCTGAAGGATTAAAATGGACTTTAAAATGGAAAGGGCTGAATTTGATTTTATGAAGAATATGTTGGTTAGATCTCCTTCCTGCCACTGCCAAGCCTGTTCAAATCTATGTGCCCAGCAACGCTAATGCTCTTCTCTACAGCTTTCGGTCAGCATTTGCTGCTGATGAAAGCATCACCTGGGGGGATTCAGCGTTAAAGAAGTGAAAGAGGATGAAACATCTACTTCATTATCATCAAACATAGCTGTCTTCAGGAGTGCTTTCTGATAGGGAAAGCAATATAGACAAAATCTGAAATTTTAAAGAAAAGTAATTCTAAGAGTGCTAGGATTAGAAAAAGTTTAGCTTGGGCTTTTTAGCTTTACAGAAATAGCCATCTTAAATGTCATAGTAATTCTAACAGTTGTCAAGTAAAGCCAAAACTACAAATAAAAGGCTGTTAGAAGCTTGCTGTAAATTTAGATGAACAAAGATTATTATTGTTCCATTATGAAATGAAAAACTGGCCCGTTTCACTGACTGTCACTGGGAAATATATATTAGAAATTTGAAGCCCTGGACAGTTCCTATGGGCCTTGAGCTGCCTTAATTGATTTGCCAGAGAAAGGTTTAAAATCCTCTAGTCACTAGGAACATTTTGTGACTATTGAACAAAAGGGTTTGAGTTCCTGTGTAAAAGTTTTTACTGAAGAAAGACAGAAAATCAGTGTTTGTGTTCTAGGCATGGATGGTTATTCACTAAAAACCGTGGCCTTTTAGCTGATTCCAGATACTCTTTCCTGATCAACATCAGCTCACACTTCTATCTACAGGGGAATTTTCAGATGTAGAGTAGCCACGTAACACTGGACATGGGTCTCCTACCATAGCCTTTTCTATAGCCGGTAGCAAGAGTCATCCAAAACAGACAGGTATTCATACTTCAAAAGGGATTTGTAAAACAGTCTGGTCTTTGTGCCTTTTTTAAGCATTCCTTTCTCATCCAGGCAGTTTTAAATTAAAGTTGCTCACTTAGAAAGATAATAGTCTGAAGATACTGCGCTCAGCACTTGCACGTGAATATTGCCAGTGTGCTCTACTGCGGATGCAAAGACCTTGCTAACAGCATAGGCTGCCTAGTAAACACGGTAAACTAAGTAATCTCCTGCGTCCAGCCAGTGTGACAGAGCCTGGGCAGGAAGAAGTGCGTGGAGAGGAGGTAGTGGCTCTTGCAGTCTTTCAGGTCATCATTAGAACAAATGAAATACAGCCTGTGCAGTTGTGCTCTCTAAGATTAATGTAGTTTAAAGAAAATGGAAGAAATTACTTCAGAACATCAGCTGGAATTGCACTGTTGAAGAGATAGCTCTGCTGCTTAATGCGCTGTCCTTAAAAGGCTTTATGCCATCTCTTCTGATTCATTCTTACAAAAGCAATGAGGAAAAAAACCCAACCACCATGGCAGTGGAATATAATGTGCTGTTATGTTGTTTGTACAGACACACAGAGCTAGACACTGAAATCATCAGGGACTCAACCTTAAAAGAACAATCCTGAACATCACCTTAGCAGTTCATATCTACTTTTTGATACACACTGAAAAGGGCTTGAGTTCCTAGTCTCAGTGCTTCAGACTGTTTCCTCTTCTCTGGAAAGACAGGTTGTTTACACACATCTGAAAGAGATTGAGTTGAGAGTAAGGGAATTACTTTGCTGGTAATTCAGGAAGCTGACTAAATAATAGTAGTTAGCACTTGGTTATGTGTATCACCAGACTTGAAAGCCTGTGTTGCAAACAATTCCAGCACCTGTCATTTTGTTTCCAAAGCATTCAGAAAAACTTGCAAAAAAAAGTTTGTCAAGTATACATATTTAATTTTCATCTCTTTCCTGTCATGCTTTTAAACCTGAGACCACTAATAATGACCATATTTTAGCCAGCCAACAAAGAGCTTACGTGAACAGTGGAAAAGATGGCTCATATAGCAGAGAAACTCTAGAACTGGATAAAAATGATACGGCAAGAAAGCATGGTAAAAAAGAGCATCTAACTGCTTTGTCTTTTGCTAACCATAAGCCTAACTGAATGTATGAAAGCACATTGAAAGGTCCCTTCTTTCTTCTCCTGCAGTGACCAGCAAGTGCACTATACTGTTTGATGCATAATTTCTTGGCTAGTATCCCTTTCTCCCCACCTTCACCTGCTTATGAATTGTTGGTACCTTGTCAGGAACATTACTCCCTTAGACTTGCTTCTGTGTGTAAATCAGTGCTCAGATGTTCATAAATCGTACTTTTGCTTGCTATGCTGAAAAAAAATGCTATGATTGTGCTGTCCTATTTCAGCATAGCAGTGTAAAATTGTGTGTATGCATCTAAATGCTAATCTAATGCCACAGCTTAGTCCAGGTTTGTCTCACGTCATTGTGCTGGCAACGGCACGCTTGTGTGCAAAGACAACTGTTGACAGAGGATGCTGCTGAGTTGGAAGGAAGAGATTTCATCCAAAGAAATTATGTCCATTCCCCATCTGCTTCCTGCACTTCCCTGAATAAAGACACTAAGTTCTGCCCAAAGTACGGTAAAATGCAGATAGCGAAGTGTTAGAAATAGAGGCACCTTACTACACAGCAAGAGCATCTGTGTTTCAGTTACGGATAGCTTTCCTCAAGGAATAAATAAGAAAAATTAAAAATAGGGTTAGAGAGTGGAGATAGGCAAAAAAAAAGAAATCTTGTCCTCTCTGAAGGAGATACTGAATGGACTGGAACTCTTTATTTAGAAAGGAATCAAGAGGCACTGCACTGTGAGTTTGCCACTCTGAAGTTGTGCTGGTGTGTTGAGCTTTGAGGGCACCTGGAAGCATGGCCTGAGTGGTGTGTGGAACCTTCCAGGGCTCCTGAAATGCTGCCCTGGAGAAGCAGGCAGCCCCATGGTGGTGCCCTGGTGTGATGCCTGCCTGCGTGGCTAGAGGGGAGTGTGTGGCCAGCTCACCTCCCCCGAGGAGAGCGATCTCACAGAAGGGAAATATTTAAATCTCCCTGTTGTTACCCCTTCCTCTTCTCTAGGGATAATGGAGACATCTCCATTAGAGCCACAAAGATGATCAGGGGGCTGGAGCATGTGCTCTATGAAGACAGGCTGAGAGAGTTGGGCCTCTGCAGCCTGGAGAAGAGAAGGCTCTGGGGAGGCCTTGTGGTGGCCTTCCAGTACTTACAGAGGGCCTACGGAGAAGATTGGGAGGAACTCTAGGACAAGAGGAAGTGGCGTCAAATTGCACCAGTGGAAGTTCAGATTAGATTCTAGGAAAAATTTCTTCACCGAAATGATTGTCAAACACTAGAATAGGCTGCCCAGTGAAGTGGTGGAGTCACCATCCCTGGAGGGGTTTAAAAGATGTGTAGATGTGGTGTTGAGGGACATGGTTTAGTGGTGACCTGGCAGTGCTGGATTAATGGTTGGACTTGGTGATTTTAACAATCTCTTCCAACCAAAACATTTCTATGATTCTGTGACATGAACCTGTACATCTGCTTATGCTGTACTTCACTCATGTTGAACCAGTTTCTGTAACCTATTTAAAAAATCATCAATGTTTCCTGAACTCTAAGGTAAAGCTAATTTTCCATTTACCTTTCTGTCTACCAAGAGTTCAAAGAAGCTACATAAGAATGTATGAAGTGTCCCATGAGGTTGGTAAACTGGTTCACCTCCCAGTCCTCTGTTTCTAAACAAAGCAAGTAAATAAGCAATCCCCACTCAATGCAAATTTCATAAGTTCAGTACCTGCTGTGCAGAAGAACAACATAAAAAAATCATTATTTTTTCTGGTTTAGATCTATGTCTTAATAGTTTTGATGAGTGTCTCCTAGTTCCAATATTATGGGATTTGATGAATGCTGGTTCTTCATTCTTTTCTATCACTGTCATGATTACTAGAAAAAGTTTTTGGGGGGCACTTCTGTTCCGTCAGTTTATCTTCCTTCTTTCTCTTTCTCCAAACCTCATGTTTTCGTGTTTGGGAAAGTTACTCATTTGCAAGTGTGTTTTACAAGCATTATTCGTGTGGTGCAGACAGATATTTAATGCTTTCAAGTATGCATGTTTATTTTTTCCTGCTGTTTTATGCATCTTCTGTTATATCTAGAACACAAGTATCTGTTTAGATGAGAACGGTGATATTGCTTCATTTAGAAAATGTTAGCCAAGACCAGGTTTTTAGCTGTACTTCACACCTGGTCTTTGAGCTGTTCTGCTGCTACTGCTCTCCAGACACCAGTGTTCAGTTACCCAAATCTTTTAGAAAATGTCACAAGAGAAAACAGGTAGGGAAAAGAAATCTCTTTGGATCATAAAATATTTCAAATTTAAATCTTCAGTCTTTTGACAGAAACACCTTTTATGAAAATAGTCTCAGGGCTTGAAAAGCAGCAGTCACTGGGTCTGCTGTGATCAAATGTTCTAGAAACATTTTATCCACAGTGGTCTAAGGATATAAAAATATAAAAACATGGATTCAGGAGCATTGTTGATTTTATGGAGCGTTTAAATTTTTGTCACCCTCTGCCTTCTACTCTCCCCTCTTCCGAAGGTGACAATTATCTCTTTATGTCACAGGGGGTGACAAGATTATTACTGTCTCCCTTGTATCCTCTCTTGCACTCTGCTTATATTTCCTCTTTGTCTCCAGCCAATTGAGTGACGTAACTAGGTTGAAACCAAAAGTGTTGTGCACAAACTGCCCTCAGCTGGAAGTCTGCTGTTTTGTTTCAGAAGTGAGGTTAGCCTTGCAGAGCTAAAAGCTTGTTGGACCACTCTGAGCTCTATCATTTATTAGACTAAACGATATTCCCATTCTCTGTAAATGCTGCTGTCGTAGATGTGATGTTTGGAACGTGCGAGAGGTGATGAATTACAGTGGGTAGCTAAAGCCAAGACCCACAGAATGCCAGACTGTTGTTTTGTGCATAGCAGGGAAGGAGTCCTGTATGAGTAAATCAAGTGTGTGGATCGCGAGTGGATCGCAGAGAACACAGAAAGGCTTCTAAAAGGACCTGGGACTAACAGAGGGTGTCTTGCTCCCTTCCTCCTAACTCTTTCTGCTAGCTCCTGCATCCTTCCAGGGCTCCTCTGTGCTGGGTCTGGTTCTGGCACTGGAAAGCAATTCAGAAACATCTCCCCAACTTGCCAAACCAATACAAAATAAAGAACCAAACAAAAAATCTCTGAATACATTTTGCTAGTTTAATAGACTAGTGCAGCTCACGTAGGGGCCTGATGAATGCCAAGCTACCACCAGGTAGTTAGGAGCAACGTGGGAGGGTGTTACCAAACTCTTAGATTTGCTGTCCTGTTTTTGCTGAGATGCTTCACCCTCCTTGGCTCCTACTTTTATCTGACTTAGGCCAATAAGGACGCTACAGGATCAGAAGCACAGCTTTGTTTCAGCAGATGTCACAGAACTTAAAGGAACAGTTTCAATTGTATCCTCATTATTCTTTGGCAGTAATGCACTATGTTTTAAATTAAAAATATAACCTCAGTTGCCTTAGTTATTGCACTGCTTTTCAGGTGTTTCTGCATGTGTATATTTAAATAGTTTATATTAAATACCTAGCTGAATAACCCCAAAAGTGACTGAGTTAATCTATTTTTGGAAATAAATACTGATGGTCACTTTTGGATTTGATTTGACTGTGCAGGTTCAGCCATTTCAGGGAAATTCACTGGGAATAACCACTGGTATATGAGGAGATAACTTGCCTTTAGGACAGAATACCCCAGATCCCTGGACAGTGAAGTGAAACTGGTTCAGAGCCCTGAAATGCATTGGCCTATTGGAAAATGCTCGGGGAACATGAGTTCCATGGCATTTAACTGTCTTGCATCCAGCTCTGATGTGTGTGTCAACACACTCGTGATCTCTCATCTGATGAAGGGCTATTTGTGTTATTAATTTAGCTTGAATATATAGTTATGACATTTTAAATCAACAGTAATACACCAGGGAAAAGGTGAGTATATAATACAAACTTTAATAAACAAAAATGTTTGGTGCTGTGTGGCATTAGACTGCTGGCAAGGGAAACAAGCATGGTCTAAAGCAGACCCTTTTTGTAGGTGCGATAAATACACAGTAAATGAAATGATGGTCAAAGTGCACTACTGGCCCTGAGTAAGAGAACAATTAAGAATCTTCTGAACTCTGGTTTTATTGACTGATGAAGAAAGATAAAGACATGAATGGAAAAATGTGTTGGCTGTGGACATCAGTGCGTGAGGAATGAAAGAATTCTAACTTTGGGATAGCCTATGTCCAGGTCTGAATAATAACATTGTTAGTGACAATGCAGAGAAACTTCTAATAAGTACTAGTGCTTAATGTCATGTTCATAATATAGTAAAGGTAACTACTTTTTATCCACCAGGAAGAAAAATAAACTATAATAGATGGCTGCCTCCAAGTGTAGACGAATGACTAGCTGAAATAAAGACAAGGGGAAGTCCTGTTTTTCCAAAATAAAGATTGTTTGCTAATATTTGTGGGTGCAAATGGATGATTGTTGTGGACTTCTTATTCTGACAACAAATAAAGGACTGATGTCTTGAAGAACATAAGTTCAAGAAAAAAGGTGAAGTCTGTACATCCATGGAGGGGAAAGACTCTCTTGAGTGTTGAGGTGAAATGCAGTTATGCTGTGTAACAAAGTGTATATGAGTAGGACAGAAATCAATGTTAGACCTGTAAATCAGAGCACATAGAAGAAGATGGTACACAGAAGAAACAGGAAGATGATGTCCTCATATGCTCTGTTTTTTATCATTTGTAAAGAACATTAAAGCACTGTAGCTTTTAGGGGGGGAAAAAAAGCCAAATAATTACCAGAAAAACAGCTGCAGTCAGAGATGTAGCTTAAAAAACCCAAACTCCAAACAAAAACCTGAAAACCCCACAACAGAAGCTTCCCTATTTCTGTTGCCCAAGGTACCTGTCTTGCAATGTGCGACTGGTATTATTTTCTCTTGTGGGGCGGGTTGTACGTGTAAGAAAACTGAGTAAAGAGCACTTGTGTAAGGCTGCATTGTGAGCTATGCAGATGCAATGAATCCCAAATATAGGTTATTGGGATGCTGTGTGCAGCAGTGGCTGTACATACCAGCAACAACATCTAGGGGATACCACACTGTGCCACACTTTCAAAGATAATTACTGATGTGAAGATTCTTGTCTACAGCTCAAAGTTGGACAGATCAGTTATACAATCGGTATTTAGCATCACTTTTGCAAATGGTAAAGAAAGAAAAAAATGTAGATTGAAGAAAATAAACATGCACTAAAATACCAATGTGGTTTCTGTTGGTCTCCATTAGGATGATCTGTGTGTAATGAAGAGGAAAGCTTTGTTGATTAACTGTTTTAATGTATAGTAAAATATGTGGTCTGATCTAAGTGCAAGCAATTCACTTTTTTTTACCCTAAATGTAATTGTCTTATTTTTTATAAAATAATGATGAAAACATAGAGCAATGGGTGACTCTCACTGGTTTCCTTCCTATCCCTGTTTTAAGGACTGCAGGTATCGCTATTTATACGATTTCTCTGCGTTCGTGAGGAGAGCTCTTTTCTGCCTTGCTGGCAGAGCCAAATACTGCAGCAGCGATGCCATGACCATGCCTGCTGGGGCTGCCTAAAGCCCCAGTAAAATTCTAGGAATGTTTCCTCACCTAGCACACAGGAATTTTAGAGTCTTGAGGGGTTTAAGGTACTTGAGATGCTGTAGCTACTTGTCATATGTTATTATGAAGCAGCATGTTCCTGAGCAACAAAGAATTGAGCGGTAACTGCAGCTACAGCTGCGGTTTTGATGTCTGGGTAATAAATACGTGCTGTCATTGTCATGGGTTCCACTAGAGAGTTCCGCTTTGAGGCTTGCTGATATGTTTTTTGTTGATTTTACCTTTGGAAACAGATTTAGTCATTGGATTACACATGGAATAAAAAGCTAGTTTCCATTTCTCATTCTTTTTTTCCTGTTTGTATCTGTGTGTGTAACATACAGACTCTGTGAACAATACCCAACACAATGTCCAACCTCATAAAACAGTATTTAGAAATTATTATTCCTTAAAATAACACATTTGACTTTTTAACATTTTTGGGTAATCTTAAATGAAAGTAAAACACTGATATTGGATAAATTTGCAGCTAAGAAGGGTATTTCACGTGAGTTGTTCCATCACCACTATCCGTATCTTTATTTATCTACTGCTTAGATCAGTGTAAGACACAAATCTTATCCAAGGGAAGTTGATGAAGACAAATACTTCTAAATCTACAACTGTTTATTTTTTTAATCCAAACTTTTACATTTTTTTGTGAACATTCAGACCTGATATATGTTTGATTGACTGTTTCAGAACATGTCAATAAGGGTGTATGCCATTACCTCTAGGTAGTAGATGCATATGGTATATGTCTGTCCTACTGAATGATGAAAATGTGGGTGATTTTGCAAGAAGCAATGATATTGCAAACCAGTTGTACTTGGAATCTAAAGAATTTTGTGAGCTATTCTATTATACTGTCAATAATAGACCACAATCATAGATAACTCATCATAGCAGTGATGCTCCCAGTATGTTTATTTACAAACAGCGCTCTAGTAGACTGAAACTTAAAGTCCTGTTAACTTGTAATGAAAGAATGAGACAGGATTAAAGGCAGTACATTTAAAATCAAATGAAAAAGTACTTTTTTCACACAGTGAAAAATTTAACTACAGAATTTTTCAACCCAGGTCACAGAACCAAGAATTCAGGGAGGTTAAGATGGGATTGGTAGATACATGTCTACAATGACACCTGCATAACATCTTTACAAGTCTTTTCTTTAATATTTTCTAGTATTTTTTACTTAAACCAAGTAGCACCTGGTATTTAGCCAACTGCTTTATGATTATGTTCACACAAATGAAGGGATGTTAAAAACTACTTCTCCAAAGTGTAGGAGATCTGGATGAAGGCTGCTAAGGAGCACACATAAATCTGCCTGCTAACATTTTATGTTCTTTCCTGGAGCTGTGTTAGCAGCCACTGGATGAGACTTAACCAGATTTCAGTAGGAGCAGCTCCTGGATCCTTCTGTAGCTGTTGCCAAAATCTCTTCTATTACGAGTGCTCGTTTCTCTTGCTCTCTTTTTGCCACAGACAGAGACTTTTGGCTTTTAAGACTTAGCACAAAGTAGCTTACCCTTGTTGATAGGTGTTGTCTTCTATTTATCAAAGGGAAATGATGTTTTGTGGCTTGCTGGAAGGGTGGGGTGTGTGCTGTACTACATCTGTTGTACGGTTCCTGCAGGGAGCCGATTTCAGTAATTCAGATGATTGCCTTCAGTGCATCCCCTTAGTGACCAGGAAGAGTTGTCCAAAAAAAAAAGGGCTGGCTTGCACAGAGAAATGTCTTGTAGCCTTACATGCTTATTATTTGTTTTTTTCTTGCCCTGATGTCTGCTAAAACAAAGATTAATGGAATCACTCTTAATAAACCAAACTAGTGATGTACTAAAGCAACAATCTGTATTGACAGCACTCAGCACTCCACTGCAAGTTCAAAATATTAAAAACGCTTCTTAGCATAAATGAACGAAACCCTCTTCTTTCATACTCAGTTACAAAACAGCTGAAGTAAGGAAGAAATTTAACAAGATCTTTTCTTAATGTAAGTCAGAAAGATGGGATGAAAGATGGGAGTAATTCGCTAGGGATGTGTGAGTAGTATTCAGCATTACATGACTATTATTTTGAGGAGGAACAATGTGTAGCACAACAAAAGATAATACTGACTTAAAGACATTACATTTAAAAGAATTCTAGGAGATGTGTGTTGATGTAGTACAAAATCAAGCCACAAGACATACTGTTATCCATAACCAGGTAGCATAAGTATTTAAGATATAAGTAGTTCTAGAGCTATTTGGAGAACCATCTGATGAATAGAGAATGATTTTTTTGTGTGATCTTTGATAGCTCTTACATATCCTTGATAAAAACATTCACACAGTGAAAATCAATTGTTTACCTATCTTTCATCATCTGAAATTCAGTGAGGTACTGGCTTTACTGTACCCATTTCCATCCATGAAAAGTTGGTGATAACACTGGTCCACTTTCTAAAGCCATTTGAAATCTGTGGAAGAAAGCTTCCCAGAAGTGTTCTTGAGTTATTTTAATCTTGGTTGCATCTCCTGTCTTCAAAATTGAAATCTTGCTTGGGTAATTTTAGTAGTGAATGGAAAATAATTGCAGTGGTAATGAAACTATATTATGACAGATTTATAAAACTTTTAAGGTGTTTCTTTATTTTGTTTAGGGTCAAGTGGTTTTCAGAAATGGAGAGAGGATGGGAACCATCAAATTTACGCAGTTCCAAGGTAGGTTGCAAACAATTTAATTTCATTATAATTACGTACGCAATTTCAAACTTGTGTGTCATTTGCATTTGTTTCAGGATGTGTTGAATATGTACAATTACTTTGAAAAGGAACGGCTCGGAAGGTGCAGCAAGGTGCTTAGAAAGTTTTGTTACCCGTTTAAAACACTGTTTTTTTGAACCCTGAGTGCTCTGAGGCATTTCCAGGTATTTCCAATATTTTTTCTAGAAGAAAATCCACATACTTACAGAAACTACTGATCTGTAACAGCCAACAGCTGTTGGAAAAACTATACTCTAAGCATCCACTTCTTAATACTGTTGTTTCTAAAAACAGAATCTGAAGAGGAATTTAGAGAGGATTTTTTCTGTTAAACTCTTTCCAGTTAGTGTTTGTGCTCTCTGAGGACTCACTTTTGACATTCTGCAACTAATTGCTAAAAGTTGCTTCAGGAGTCGGTCCCTCAGCGTGCGGAGAACACAAACTGCTGACCCTATCCCCTGGAGACAGCACACTCCGTGGTGCGTCTCACCAAGCCTGCTGCATCCTCCAGCCTGAGCTGCTCCTGCAGGGAATGGTCTCAGCAGCAGGGACCGCAAATGCAGCCACAGGGATTTGTCAAAGGTCATTTGCAGCCAGAACAAGGTACTTACTTAGGAGAGTTTTCTGCGGAAATGGTAATTCATAGAAGGCATGTTACAGTTGTTTCTACAGTTTGTAGAATGCAATTCATGATTTTGTGCTGGGGCTGAGATGAAACTGGAGATGATTGCATTTGGATGGTCTCGTGAGAGTAGTAGTGAGAAAGCTGGTAAATCCTTTTCAGACAATGCTTGAGAAAGAAGCTTGTGCTCCTTTGTCTTCAGGAGATCACTTGAAACATAATCCTGCTGACCAAGTTACAAAGGCTCATCCTTTAAACAGAAATTGTCTGCTGTATGGGCATTATTATTAATGAACAGCAATGCACTTGAGGGGATCTGTTACTGATTCTAATTTACTGAAGCAATCTTCAGGATTGCTTTTGCCTTCATAACTATAACTGATGCTATTAACTTGTGTTCCCTGAAGCATTTCTACCCACTAAAACTTTGCAGACGTCATCTCATGATAACATGGTTTAGAAATTCTTGCTCAACACTAATGATAAATATTGATTGCTTCCTCTGCTTCCCCCCGCCCCCGTTTTTTTCATAAGAACAATGTTTACAGCCGCATGAAAGATTCATGAGAAAATATTGTAAGGGTTTTTTACAAGAGAAGTTCATTCCTCGGAAGTCTGAAGGAACCCTTATGCACTTTAAGGCAGCTGTATGTACCTTTCTAAAGCACCTGAATGAGGAAGTTTGGCGCGTTCCCTCTGCGCGTTAAGGATGTGATTTGGGATCATGGAGAGGTGCAACATGTATCTTCTGAACTTATCTGGAGTAGCAATAGTCCAGGATAGCAGGTTTTATATATATTTTTATTTCCAACTATTCAAATTGAGTTTCTTTATAATATCTTCTGTTTCACGTCACATACAATTTAACACCAATGGTTTTACCATCAGCTGAAGTAGTGTTTAGTCAATAGAATATAGCAGACAGCTGTCTGTTTTATAATTCCTTGCAATTTCAAAATGACTGTTTCAGAACTGATCCAGGCACATACTTGGTGTTTTGATCATCAACCAAAGGTTTCCATCTGAAGCCTGATCTTAAGTTTTGTTTAGTTTCTTACTAGTTTTAGAAATTAAAAGAATTTACAAGAATGTATGAAAATTGAAATAAGGAACAGTATAACAACATGGATGAAAGTTTTTAACTACAGATGATATTCTAACTATTTACAACTTTTTCCCCTGTTCTTTCGTTGGTATTGTTTTCATACAAGACTTTTATATTCAGTACTTGTAGAAATTATTAAATTGTTCAAAAGAATTCCTTATTGGTTATAAAGCTTTCTGAAACATTCACATTAACTTTTAATAAATCTTGGACTGGTGGGGAAGTTCTTAACAATGGAAAAGAGTTAATTAAGTCCAGCACTTAAAATAGTAAGTGTGTTTTTCCTTTGTAGCTATAGCTGTTAGGTACTTGAAACAGATACACAACTCACTCATTAAACTTTTTTTTTCAAGAATAGAATACAAATCATGATGATTTCTAGGGAAAAAAGACCACATCAAAGAAGTATTGTAAATACTGTTATGAGATTAATTGTGAGTAAAGCGTATATTAAATGTATTAATGGCTTTTTATCAGAACATAATAATTGGGAATCATCAGTTTTAGTGTTCTATACCTCACGAGTCATTTCTTCATTTACACTGGTTTATAATTTTGTTCACAATTGGAATTAAAATGCACAGTTATCACAAACAATTCAATGCAGAAAAATAAAATAGGTAAATAGGTAATCATATATCAGAAATAGGATTCCTTGGCCAAAAACGTTGTTCCTCATCTTCCAGGAAAGAAAATCGTCTGTGTAAACTCAGGAGCTTCATTTTCTGTTCTTTGCTGGAATTTTTGTGTTAATGAGACTATCTGCAAGCGTTTTGGCTATGGAAAAAGCAGACAGCTGTGTCTGCCAGAGGCAAGGGAAAAACAGCCTGTGAGGGTTCAGAGGGTGACCGCAGTATGCCTGACTCTGTGATGAAGTTTTGAATAGCTGGTTTAAATTTAAATCTAGATACAGTTTTTCCCAAAGTCACGCTAGTCATGTCTCTTTTTCAGCTTCTGTGCAGCATGTTCGTTTTGCAAGTGGTCAAACAGATGGTGCCAAAGATAGCTGTGACCAAACTGCTTACTACTTTATAGATTGTGACTACTACCCAGGAATGATTTAGTATGCAGCAGAGGATCCAAATCACATGTAATAGCATTTTCTTCCTGTAACTTACTGGCAAATAAAAAGCAGTCTATCAGTCTAGCTCAAATATCCAAGTGATGTTTGAAGATGGCATCCTTCCCAATGAATGGCAGTTTTTCCACGAGTTCCACTGTTCTCATTGTCAAACATGTAGTTGAAGTAGATGGCCAAAATCTTTTGGCTAGTGAGAGCTGAGAGAGCTCTGGCAACTATTGTGCACTTATCGAGAGCAGGGAGGGCAGCGACAAAACTGAGATTATAGGTTGCCGTGATACAGGAGGCTACAAGAAGAGATACCTGTCCTTCAAAGTGTTTCGCTTGGGCAGATCTTTTGTGATTAATCTGACTGGAGGTTAAAAGGCACCTTTCTTTCAGTCATATTCCTATTTCTGTCAGGCATTAGAGAAAACCTAAGAGACTTTTGTGCTGGAATAGGTTAAAAAGGAAAATTAAAGCTGAACTGCAAACAAATGCCATTGAAATGTGCATAAATCGTGCTTCTTGTAGATAGGATCAAGAGTCTGTGGTACTGCATGCTGAGAAAACTTGAAGAAAGTGAGTGGTCATTTTCTGTGTCTTTCTGGGAAGAATTTAAAAGTTTCAACTCATTTAGCCAGGTAATACAATACAATATTTGTTAGTGTTGAAGGCTGATCTGGGTACCAGGCAAGAGTGAGAGTGTGGCTTGTCTGGTGTAACACCACTGGTCTTCTTAGAAAAGGCCTTACTGAATTTTTGCAGTAAAAGTCCCAGATACTCTTCTCTGAGTTTATTCAACAGAAATAGACAAATGTCCACTCCACAGTCAAAGAGCAAGGTAAACAAGCATTCAGGACTGCTCTCATGGAGCTTCAGTTCATCTGCTTAGTTCTGACTTGTTTTCTGTCCTCAACTGCTTCAGTGAAGGGGACATTAACAATTCCCCAGCATCTCCTACAGAGAAAATAACTTGTTCTCCAGGGGCATTGATCCAACCCTGGAAAAAGTTTTCTTCTATTATTCTAAATCCAGTCCAGCAGACTCTTAATTGCTTTTGGTTCTGGCTTCCATAAGGGTTCATATAAATACTGAGACTAATTGCCTTTGAATATTTTTCTAATATTCAATATGTGTCCAGTGTATAACCCACAGAATCACTTTGTGGATTTTATTTGTGTGGTAATGTTGAAGGTATATATTCCAATAAACAGAAAATATTTGGTGACAACTCTGATACCTCAGATTTGAAATATCTTATGTAATATACATGGAATCTGTGGTGTCAAATATCCAGAATCAGTGGATTCAGGTTTCTCTGCTTATGCAGCATATTTACAAAGTCAGAATAAAGTCTCTTTATAAAGCTTTTTTGTAAGGTGTACCTTTGAATAGCCAGATATGAACTTAGGGGAAAAGTAAATAAAGTAATACAGAATTCCATCGGCTGAGCAGAATTTCAGTACTTAACAATAAATAATCATTAGTGTCATGTAATGAACAATAAAGATATAAACCAAACTGCATGCTGTTTATCACAGGCAACTGGATTCTTCTGCAAAAGGTACTCTGTCATTAAAGACTACCATTTTGCACGTGAAAAAAGTAATGAATTAAGGAGTCAGCTTCTGGTGCTCTGGAGTGCTTGACTTCAATCACAAATATGTGTTTGGTAGAGTTCTTGGTGTACCTTATTCACTATTTTACCTGCATATGAGTAGTATATTTCAATTGTAGCCATTCATATCTTAGTGACCTGTGGGTTTTTTTAGCTTAGTGACTGAGTCATCCTGTTGAATTAAGCCTCTTAAACTGTATCTACCGTGGTTTGCAGCAGTTTTCCATCACACCACACACATGATCCTGTCCTTGGTTTGCCCCACCCCACACTGCTTTTTCAGGTCCGAGGCAGTTAGTGGTGACTATGTAGAACCTTTAACAGGTCCCTCCCAATGTAAATCTCCCTAAATAATAGTTTTCTCTGTTCTATCAGATGATTCACTACCAGTTCATCCTGACAGTCTGAACTGCGGCATACAAAACCCCACTGGTGCTATCTTGCCTTATTACTTGTCATCTAGAACACTAATCCAACAAATATTTTAGTCCTTGCGCGTCAGTCACGCTACCTCTGCAGAGTATCACTTCCTTCTTTTGTTGGCGATGATGTATTCTTAAGCAATTTGGGATATTATCATTTATATGAAATTACTTGGTGCCCACAAAACTGACTTATAGTCCCATTTCAGTGAAAAGCGTCACCTCCTAATATGGAGGAATAAACCAAGCAGAGTCTTGAAAGGGTGTGTCTTGACTCTGAAGTCACTGAATATTGTCATTGCCGATTAAGATGATGACTAGAATGTGTAATTATCAAATGTATAGCGGTCTCCGAGGGAGCCAGCAAGCCCAAGGGGCACTAGATAAGGATTCAAAAAGATGTTAACAAATTAAAGAAGTGATCAGGAAAAAACAAAATGCAATTTATTTAGGTCAAATGCCTGGGAAACACATTGGGGATAAACTACTGTACCAGTACAAAATGGGGAACAATTCACCAGGCCATAGTTATACATGAAAGGAACTAGGGGTTACAGTGGGTCACAGGCTGAACATTAATAAGCAAAAACATGATGAGGTAAAAAAAAAATAATTCTGTACTTTGGGGTATAAATGATGGTATCCTTTTAATCTACCCAGTGCCAAGAGGCTACAGCTGACTACTGTGTCCGGTGCTCATTTAAGGAAAATCTGTAAACATGACAGAAGATTAAAAACATACCTCATTATGAAAGGCAAAAGATCTAGGGTGCTTAGAGAAGAGAAGGTGGTTGAAATACTTGACAATTGCTGCTAAAATATTTGCTTGTCCTGCCTTCATCAGCTGGCTGAGAAGTAAGGGATTTAAGTAGCAGTGGAGATTTGAGCGAAACATTAGGAAAAACTTTCTACTGAAAAGGGTGTTTGATCTCTGGATGGTGCATAAAATTGCTAACTCTGGAGGTTTTGAAGAACAAATTAGACAGATCTCTGAAGTAATATAGATGTATTTACTGTGTCTTGAGACAAACAGATGACTTCTACTACATCTTGAGTTCTCTGCTAGGCCCACTGTATTTAATCTAGACTTACTGCTCCTCTGCAGTGTCTGTTACAGGATTCTGACACTCTCTTTACAAGCACTCATCCACTGCATGCTACTAATACCGTTTGTTTTATTTCATAGAATCATAGAGTTCTATTGAATTTCATGAATTTTATATGATTTCTTTGAATGTTTCTAGTGAGAGACATAAGATAAGCACAAAACCCTAGACTGGTGGTCAGGTTATTTGTAAGGTGGAAACATAGATTTAGTTGCTCTTCCAACATCAGTTCTGTGTTTTGTTTCTGTCCTTTAAGTCCAGTGTGCGATTTGAATATAAAATTTTTAAGTAATCTTTGGGCTTGGATCGCTCATCCACGTGATGAGCATAGCTACTAATAGGTTATAGTGTCAGACCCTCTCTTTGTCTTCTGGTCTATCAGTTTGGATTTTTTTCCTGTGTTGTACAGGATTTTAGTAGGACAAAGAGTGAAAGTCATTATCCAGACATATGCATGCTACTTATAAATAAAAAGAGGTGAAAATTACTTCTCCTCATGCAGAAAGTGAATTAAAGTAAATGATATGATATAAAGTATATGATAACTCTTCTTACCATTTATATCTAAATAGGTACTATGTGAAAGGGAAGTTTACCTCCCCTTCTGCTGATGCGTTGTAAAGAAACAGTTCTTGACAGAAAAAGGTGATTCCTTCCCCCACAAAACACACACAAAAACACATGCACATCAAAAAATAAAAAGCACTGATAATTAAGAAGTCTATCAACAAATACCATTTACCTCCTGACAACTCCAAATAGAAAAGTGAAACATATCCCTTGTTTTTATACCAAGTGGTGGGATTTGGACTGCAAAGATTTTGGTGTTTCAGTGCCTAATAATGTAATACCAGATAACCTATTGGAATCTAACCATAATTATTTGTACATCTAGTGCATGAAAAACTGCAGTACTGGGTCAGACAACAAGCTCTGTCCAGTTTGGTGGACAGGAAGGGTATGACATGCCAGTTATGGGTGTCTGCATCAGAACAGGCATATATAAAAGTATTTTTTCTTTATTTTACACTGAGTTCACAAAAGCAAGTGTTTTCATGATGTTTTGAGCTGGAGGGTGTCTGCAGACCGTCATGTTTAACAGTTGTGTGTGGATTTATGCTCATCAGTTTGTCATATCGTTCATGAATCCATTTACACTTTTGGCCTTCAACACATCCAGTGGCAATGAGCCTCACAAAATAATTATGCATGTGATGATTAAAGCCCTTCCATCTGTTTGTTTGTTTTAGACTAGCTATCTCACAATTTTATTTGGCATACTCTGCTTATAATGTGAGAAGCAATGAATAATTGTGTCTTAATCTCTTCCTATCATTCATGTTTTACAGATCTCTCTATCAGTGACTCTCAGAAATGTGAGCTATTGTCATACTTTTTAGTTTTTCCATCATGTAAATGCTGCTTTAGAATTCTAATAGTCCTCTACCTCTCCTGATATTCTTACTCCCTTTTTGTGAGAACTTAATGAGAACCACATGTAGCACTGGAACACCCACCTCCATACCTCACGCTGCTGAATGACCTTTCTGTGTTATTTTAACCACTTTCCCAATATTCTGTTCTGCCTCATGCATTCTCTCTTTGCTTCTTTGGCCACCAGTGAACAGAGCACTCATATTTTCAAAGAAACATCCACAGTAAATCCAAGGTCTCCTCCTGGATGCTGTTAATTAATTGGTACCAACCAGTAGGTTTCTGTACTTGATATTATTTTTCTCTTGTGTGTTACCTTACTAGCACTGAACGTCACCTGGCATTTTATGATCAGTATCTCAGGTACCTTTATACCACTCCTCTGTCAGATGAAAACCTAAAGGAAATTATATTCTTATATATCTTTGTAGCTGTTTTTCTCTTTCATTGACAGATTATTTTGGACACATTTGCTGTTCAATTTCTCTTTTTGTTCCATACCTGTTAGTACCAGTGTTTTCCCCTTGTTGCTCTTGTAATCTATTGTAATCGATGTTATTTACTAGTAGTTGGGGGGCCTGTTTGACTTACTTTTATAAATAAACATGGAATAATGTATTGAGATTCAGGTACCTAAGTTGTGCACTTGTGCTGTCAAACTGGAGAAAGGACAGGTAAGAGCTACAGGAATTGTTTGGGGTCTTAGGGCATTACTTAGAAAGAAAGACTAGGGGATTAAGCGTGTGGAGTTGCTGGAGTCGCCTCATTTGGAACAGGCCGTATCGTGTGGATATCAATTGTAAGGCTGGGGAGATCTCACTGAAGTGCTAATGCCGTAACTGCTGGTGGTCACCGCAGCTTATTTAGTTTTACCTGAGCTACCTTTACACCAACCAACTGGGGTGCTGCTACCAGTGTAGCAACAGTAACGTGGAGCAGACTGTCAGCTGGAAGTCTGCCCAGCAGCAAAACAGGCTTTTTGATAGGTAACCTTTCTTTTGGCAGCATGGCTGTGGGAGAGCACAGCATTACAGCTATCAGCATTGAAGCCTGCTAGTTTAAGGCTAGCTGGGTATTTCTTTGCCACTCAGTGTTGCAGTCAGCGCAAAGAGTCATTGGGAAGGGTTGGATTCATTATTTCCCCCCAGGCATGAGGGGCAGACGTGTGAGGAGCCGGGGAGACCTATTCATTGCTCTGTATCTGTCCCTGTATTTTATAGAGCAGTTCATCCCTTGAGAGGTCATTTGGACTGTGCAAATAATTATTACCAGGACAAGCTCACACGTAGAAATAGCTGTAGTTTTTATAGGATTCCACTTCAGTTGATCTGGCATACTCTGAGGCACAGAGTGTTCATAGGAACTGAGAAGTCTCTGTCACTGTTTTGTGCAAAAATGTCTTAGGAGCTGTCTTAAATGCCAAGGAAAAGGACTATGTTTCAAAAGCAACAGCCAAGAAAAAAAAATTGGAAAGAAATGGAAAATAATTTAACAGGACTTAATCTCTACAAAAGTTGGAAGTATCCAGCTCCAGAAAGTTAACAGAAATTAGTACCCCACTAAAGGAGGGGCCTAAAAGAATTGTCAGCTCTCTCCTTCTGAGCTCTCCTACTTTTACTGCAATTTAAAAAATACATATTTTTTTTGCAATCAATATTCAGAATCCTACCTCTAGCAGAGTTAACTTGTTCAGATGTTTCATTTTAGGTGATGTACAATACTGTCTCACCTTTTCATCACTCAGTCCTCCCCATCTTTTGAAGAGGGACAGAGCCTGGACTCTGAGGGCTGCAGAGCCACCCTGACCTGCTGCTCTTTGCAGAGCTGGATGCTAGCAAATCTCTACCCTTGGCATCTCGGAGAGAACCTTTCTTTCTGGAATGAGCTGTAGTACAGTTTCTACAGGGGGATGGAAAGAGCTGGAAGGCTTATGAGAAATCCATCAGATTCTGGTACATATTGTGGGAAAATATTTCATTTGACATAATTAATAGACAGTGTGATCCATTGCAGTGATATCATCCTTGGCTTGTAGTTCAACTATTTCCCCAAGTGATACAAACCCGTGAAATAGAACAACTTTAATTCTTAATGAATGGGAAAAAAGAAAATTAAGTTTATCTAGGTCACTGAAAGGACATAGATTTATTGCTTGACATTACAGCATTTGAAGAGGCAAAAATGGAGTATTGTTTAGTAGTACACTGTGTCAGCATGTCAAGGTTTATGTAGTTGTAGGCTAGAGATACCGAGAAAAGGTTACAGTGCCTAAAAGATTTCTAAGTCAATGGAATTTTATAACAAAAAATATTTGACAATAATTTCCTTTAGACAACTACTTCTGGGATGGTAGGCAATATTACCACAGTGTTTTGAGAAAACAAAGTTGTCAGGCGGACAGATCATAGGTAAGGGAGATGAACAAGGAACATTTTTGAAAAAAAGAGTGGAGATGAGTATTTTCAGTGTAGGTGACCAAAGGCAGTTGTGAATCATATGCTCCAGAAATCATGCAGATGTTGGCACTAAATCTTTGAGAGCGCAGGAGAAGTATTAATCCAGATATTAGCTCCTTATTAAGGGTACAAAAAGGCTAAATTGCTTTTCAAGTGTACTAGTCCAACTTTTGAATCTTAATCTTAGTTTTGTTTTGTTCTGTCTTTACAAGTGCTAATTTCAAGTCCTAGTGGATCATGCAGTAATTGTATTGGCACCTTGTTCTCTAAGTTGACATTTTAGTTTCTGCTAAAACAATCTGTTTGAATAGAATCATAGAATCATGGAATATTAGGTTGAAAGGGACGTCAAGGATCATTTGGTCCAACCTTTCTTGGCAAAACCACGGTCTAGACAAGATGTTGGGGACTTCACCAGTTCCCAGGGGAAATTATTCCAGTGACTGATCTCATTGTGAAAACTTTTTCTCTTGTGTCTAAACAGAATCTCCCCAAAAGTAACTTGTACCCATTACTCCTCATCTTTTCCAAGTAAAAAGGGAGCCTCCATCTTTTTTCGTAGCCATCTTGTAAATACTGGAACGTGGTGATAAGGTCTCCCCTGAGCTTTCTTTTCTCAGGGCTGGACAAACCCAGTTCTCTCAGCCTTTGCTTCCTAGTCCTTCGATCACCTTTGTGGCCCCTCTCTGGCCCCTATCCACCTGTCCACAGCTTTTTTTTCACATAGCAGGGTGTTAACCAATATATCGTCACTAGAATATAGTTCGGAAATTAAAGAATTCTTATTTTGTAAACATGGTAATAGAAAATAAGCTCATGTAATTGATAGATCTAGGAGGAGAAAACTTTTTTGAACTTTGTCTCTAAATATCTGACGTTAAGTAATACTCTATAACAGCATGACGGCACAGGTGTCTTTTTTTTTTTTTTACTTGAATGACATTGTTTCAAATAATTATATTAAGTATGTTATACTTCTGTGATAAGCATCTCTCTGTTTATATATTTCAGTGAGTCTTGCTGACTTGCTCGAACTGGAATTTATCATACTTCTTTTCAAAAGAAACAAAGTGGGGATATCAGTTCAGGAAGTAGTAGCTTTCCATTTCTTTATTCCCAGTATAGACCCTTTGTAGTCACGTAAGCTGCCTGAGAGCAAGCTTGTTTTTCAGAGTTCCCTCTTGCAGACTCTGGAAGACAAAAAAACCCAGATATTTAAGACTTAGGCATAACACCTTTAAAAAGCTCGCAATGGACTCTAATGTCCTCTAGCCCTGGGAACAAAAGGCCTGAGTCATACTTTTCTTACTCTTATTTGTTCATAAATTGAAACCAAAGAGAGAATGTGAATGTGGACTGCTTACAGTTCCATTCATCTTGGTATTTCTGGACTGCTTACAATTCCATTCATCTTGGTATTTGTTATCTTCAACTGAAGTTCATGTGTAATTTTTCCTTAAATGATTATAGAGGACAAGGGAAGAATTCTTCATAAGTAAATTATTTCATTAGATTGATCCAGTACATGTACCTGTAAAACTGTGATTTCACCACAGATGATTTAGCAGTGATTTAGTTCAAACTACTGGCAAAATGAAAAATGCATTGAATTAATAATGTGCCTGTAAGAAGAAGGGTCAGGCAGAGGAATAGGGAGCTGTCATTTGTACATAGAACTGAAGTGCTATTTTACATGATTCCTGACTACAGACACAAAGCTGTTTGATACCTTACTGTGTTCTCACTATGGTCCTCCCTGCTTTTTTTAACCTCTGTGCCATGGACACAGTTTTCCTCCTTGAGCTGCTTTCTGCATATCCAATTCTGAGCTATACAGGCCACACTCGACCTTGATTGACTGTGTGCAATTTTTGCTTCTTAATCCCTTTTGTAGGGGCCTGTGTGTATAATAATAAATTTCCTTTGATTTTCCCAGATTTGGGACTTGCCTAGTCTCACTGGGTGGTCTCAGAAGCCCCACTTGACATGGGAAGCACTGGCACAGCCTCCGTTTCAGTGGCTGGGTCACTGCATATTATACTGTGGCTAGTCTGAAGGATGGGGAGAAGTGCAATACCTCACTGAAAGGTTATCCTCTAAAGTTCTCCTATTTAGCTGCACAGCAGCTTTTGCACTGAGCAGGCTGGATAACTTTTCCCTGGGAAGTATATATTCCCATCTATCATAAAACCATAGTGGATCCTTGCCTCAATTAAAAATATGCTATAGGTCCCAAACTAGTATTAGAGCTTCCCTGTTCTGGCTGTTTTAAAAGGTCAGGTTATTTATAAGCCTGGCTAGGCAAATAGCTTCACATTTTGCCCTGAATAGTATTAAAATGGAAAGCTGAGTACATCAGGGGAGGCGGTTTCCTGTGACCCTCAACCTGCATATTGGAAAGAGTGAAGTCTCGAACATACACAGAGACCAACTCCTTGAGCAATCAATTCTGCTCCTCTACAAGACCGCTTGTAGCACACAGGTTATAGGATGGAGCCACAGAGAGTTCAATGGATTGCAGGGATGTTGCACATTCGTAAAAGCTGGGAACTCCAGCAGGCTCTGGAACATGAAGCGCATGCTTCCTGCACGTAGGAGAGGAAATAAGGAGAGGCTCCTTGTGCAGGGCAAGGGGAACTAAGCCTTCCTCTCTTTCTGGCCCTTCAAAAGGTCAGCGCAGAAAGTGTTATAACACAAGGTGATTTAACCTGACTTTGCTAATGTGACATTTGGAGCATGTTTGTGGCAGTTTGATGTGACAGAAGGCGAACGTTGCGGAGTGTTGGTAAATGGCAGAGTGCCTGATAAAAATGAGGAAGTTGTTCACGTATTTAGTGTGGGCTTCCTCCCTCAAAAGGGAAAGACTATGAAAAGCCCCTGAAGTGTGAATCACAAAGGTCAGTAAATACATGAAGGGCTCGTTGAATTCACAGAAGAGAACAGTGTTTTTGAAGAATTGTTAATGAATTTTCAGAAACAGAAAATATTACCTGGGATTTAAGATTGCAGTTGTACATGGAAGCTATAGATCATCCAAAGCTTTTTAACTGCTCATATCCAGGTTTGATAAATTCAACCGGCAATCTAAGTGATAACCTGCAGCCAAATGCTAGATTATTGCCTGTGTGTCACAGTTTTTCAGCACTCTAGGCCTATTTTAATCACTGAAAGCCTCCCAAGGCTCAGTCAGCTTTAGGCCAGCTGATGGTGTACTGTGGTAGCTAAAAACAGGGATGCACATAACTCAAACTGGGCTGGCTCTGGAATTAGTGGGGTTTACAGAAGCATGAGTTCTGGGAAGGACTCTGGGCTTGCAAGTCATAAATATGTGTACATGTGCCCTATGGATATAGAGTGCCCTAATGATGCCATGGACTGGTGGGTAAGTAAAATATTCCGTCCCTCCTCTGGGCTTGAGTACGCTTCTGTTTCCTTTATTGATTCATATTTCAAGATTTTTTTTAACCAAAGCCAAATATTTTTTTTTTGAGCCCTCCATAATCTGTCAACATGTATGAAAGAGGCTGACTAAATGTAAGAAATATAAAAGATAAAATGGTAGGGGGAAGGACAACTGAGTCATAAGACTTAGGTTTCTGAAGCACTCGGGCATTTTGAAAATGCTACCCAAAATGGATTCTCCCCAAATGGAGCAAATCTGAAACCTAACTGTTTTGTAAGATGAAGTAGTGAGATAAATGTCTCTCCTTTAGCTTTGTAACTGAAGATGTGAGCATATAAGCAGTTTTCCATGTTTTTGCCTCCTTAGATGTTTGTTGTGATTGCCAAAGGAAATCTTGCCAGAATAGTGATAATGTTTTCTTGCTGTTTTTACTGAATTAAAAAAGAAGAATGGCCTAGGTAGAAGCATTGCAAAGTTCCTCAGCTCTGCCTTGTGGAATTTTCTGTTGAGACTTTCTTAGCGTGAGATCCTAAAGGGAATAAAAGTTTCCCGTTAAATGATCTGTCAGGTTCAATTTATTTGCAGTAATTGGCCTGGGGCTCTCCCATTTAGCAAAACCTTGGCTGCTCTTCCATGGGCAGAGAAGTTGGAAGAAAAGGCTCTTTTTGCTGCCTACAGATGCACCCATACAAAGCAATTCAGCTGGCACCCCTGGCATGACTTCGTATCCCGTACGGCCGTGGACAGATGCACTGGGAGAACAGCTTTGAGACTTCACAATCTGCATACATATCTCCTTGTGCTGGACAGCAGAGACTATCAGAAATATACACTGTCCTTTTCATGATAAATTTGAGGAATTACAGGCAGCCTCCTTCCTTCAAACAGCCAGATACGGGCACCAGGGGGAAAGTACACCCATCCTAGGGGCTGCTACCAACTTGACTTGCATTAAAATTATGCTTGTCTGAACCCCAGAATTTGCAGTGCTTTCATGAATTCCAGATAACTTCAAGCTATGGATGCAAAGGATGGTGAGGGAAATGATGATTTCTAGGTCCTAGCAGTATCTGTGGCTTTGTGCTTTCACCAGCTCACTAATATTAGGCTAAAGGAACAGGTGTAGAAGTGGCTCGGCAATATCCTTCCTTACAATATAATTGATTTCATGTCTCTGTAATTTACACTCATTCAAGCAGTATTCATTCCAGATGGCATGTATGTACGTGTCATTTGGCTAAATTTAGGGTGAAATGTTATGAAATGTTTTATTTAACACTAGGTATATCCCATTTGCTTGCTCTCCTTTCATCTTCTTGACTTTGCAACTATTATGAAAAACAAGCAAAAAAGGGGGAGATGGGAGTAAGGGAGTGAAATGTGACATTTGCATGCCATAAACCAAGCACTTGAAAATCAGCAATTACAGGATCAAAAGTAAAATCTCACCTGTAATTTTTTTTCTTCTGTTCTTAAGTATAAAATGACTAATGTTGAAAATCTCTAGCAATTGAAAAGTTACAAGCAGCTGAGGTAAGCTCATTCAAGGTCCAGATAAGGAAACTGGAATGCTCTATGTTGACAGACCCGATTTTAACTAGGTGAAAGTTTAAGTCACAGAGTGGCTTATAGTCACTTTGCATTAAGAAAGTGAAATTCTGTCCCTATTTTACATTGCTCAGGATGGAGATGGAAACACAGAGTTGAAATGTTTCATAATGTTACTCTAACTCAGTCAAATGGCTTGCCACTTAGCATTTAGAGATAGTTTCCTGACCAATACAGAAACAGGAAGGCTGCACAAGATGGGCAGAAAGGAAACACAAACTGCAGGGTTCTCTGAATTTCTCCTCTGTCAATCCGCTTGTATTCCAGTTTGTCAGTGTCCTCACAGTGCAGAGGACTGCTGAGAAACTAAACCATGAAAACAAGGTTCAACTCTTCCTTTGGTAAAAAATGCTAAGAACTTTACAATTGCTTCTATTTTGTATAAAAATTAGTGATGGACATAGGCTGTTGTTTATGTCTCAGCATAAACAACATTCCGCATACCCCTAGTCGCCACCATGTGTGTATTTTCCAGTCTTTGTAGAGGACCAGTAGCAATCAGTCCCTGAAATATTGGTGAACTCCTTTGTGGTTTGACTAGAGTATTCTCTTGTGTATTCCCTTTTCTCAGATGATAGGAGTTTTCTGGGAATTGTCCTCATCTGAGATTTGTGAATTGCTGTTCAAGAAATTGCCACTGGTTACCTAAACAGAAAGATGTAGGTGCCTCATAAGGTCTAAAACAGGAGGAAAGCTTCCTGGCTTGTACACATGGTAGGTTTTTCTTCCTATTCTACAATTTATGTGCCATTCTCAAGGACAGGATTTTTGCCTCTAGTCCATAGCTCCGAGGCCAGATAAAGATGTAAGGGAATATTCAGATTAAATGTCAGCCAAATCTTTGGGTAGCTCTATGTAATAGTCAAGCAGTAGAACAAGCCGCCAGGAAGGTTATGCCATCCACATTTCATTTTTCAGAACAGGCTGGCCTTTTTTTTCTATTAAAGATGATGTTAGATAATTAATCCTGATGGAGTAGCCAAGGACAGACAAACCTGAACAATTGATGTCACTTTTTTTCATCTGGAATGTTACTATAAATTGTGCTGTTCTGTAGAAATCAATAGCTGATCTGTTAGACAGATAAAACCCAATCAACAGATAAATTATAAATGAATCTGCATCACACTGAATTGGGTCAAATTGCATTGGAAATGGGTCAAGCCTTTAGGAATCCTCTACTGTTGATTATAATGAGTGTACAAGGTTTTAAAACCAGCTTACTGGTTTAATCAGCAATAGCTTATGGTATGATGAATTACTGCTGTGCATATAAATACTTCAATTAAGCAGTGCTTTATGAAGATGATGTAGTCGTACTGTTGTAAACTCTGAGCCTGATCCAGCAAAGTCCTGAGTAGATCCTGAAATGTTATATTGATGAGGCGTTCAGGACTTCCAGCATCTCAAACAATCAAACCTGTAATCTGAAAGATGGTGTGAGAGACCTCATTTTGCACATGGATTAAATATTCATCTGGGGCTGTTGCTGACTTTAATTTTTAAAATATCATTCCACGGCCTACGTTGATCTCATTGTATATATTAAAAAAAAAAAAAGAGCCGATATTAATAATGAGTACCCAATTATAGCAAATAGGTTCTTGAGGCATACAAAATACAAATCCTGATTTCCTTGAAGAAATGCAGAGATATACCAGGAATGTGAAAGGCTGCTGCAATGCCTTTTCACAAGAGTACAAATGCAGAAAGTGTGTGTAGAATTTAGTGTTTGTGAAAGTGCCTGTAGTTAATCACGTGTTATTTTGCAGGGATTTTTTGGGGGGTGTATTTTGGTTTTGACACTTACACAAACTGACTGTGCTTGCCAGGTGAAAATGATCTCCTAAGTTTGGATGATAAAATTGTTTTATTCAGTAACTGAATATCATGGAATTCATTGAAAAAATTTTTAATTATTTTACCCTGCTATATAGGATTGAGAATGTAGATTCTCAGAGCCGTTCCTCAGTTGTTTTCCTGGTCTTGAACTCCCCACATGCCCCTATTTACACCAGCATTTGGCTGCTACAGACTCACACTAAAGTATGGCACATCTAAGCCCTAGTACCTCAGGACAAACTAAGTGTTTTCTTACATTTCTCTGTGGTCTGCAGTTCCAAGAAAGTACCCTGTTGGGCACAGCTTTGCCTGTCAGGCAGAGCACCCATGTGAAGTTCAGATTTGGTTCCATCCTCTGCTTGGTGCGAAGCAGGGACTTGCATCAAGACCTCTATTTATTCTGAAGTTACTAAACTGCTCCTGAGATATATCTGGGGTGAATTTCTAAGTCTTTCATATTGGATCTATTTTACCGTGTGTAAATAGTTAATTATTACTTTACCATAAAGAAAATGCAAAAAGGCAATGCAGGAGCTGGAGTGGGGGAGAGCTGAGTTTAGATCCTTAAGTAAGGTTCACAGAATTCCTCTTTCTTGTCCCAAAAAAATTACCAGGTAGGTTCTAGGGTATATTTGCACTGTTGATTACTCCTGTAATTTTGTTTGTCCTCAGTGCCTAGGTTTTTGACAAGTCCCGTCATTGAATCTCCTGGCCAACACAAATGGGAACAGAAGTGGAAATTTCTTAACTTGTATTTCAACAGTCATAGATCTTTGAAGTGCTTCATTACAAGGAAAAGCTGAACAATTACCTTAAACTAGTTAATATAGTAGGAAATTTCAGGAAACAGCCTAAGCCCAAACATATCAGTGCAACAGCAGTCAGCTTTGGCTGAACTCCTTTTCTGTTGTGTGCTCAGCTCTATTTGCGCAAGTTTAACTGACAGTAGGATTATTTTTTAAATTTTTTTTGTAGGCATTATTTTCTTTAGTGGCCTTTTCATGAATATTTCTTCCGAACATTTGTTCTTGAACTCTTTTCAGAGCTATGCTACTCTATGTGGTAAATCTGTGTGTAAGAAGGGAATAATTTTTTAGATCTGTGTTTGTTTTCACTCATTTTTCTTTTGTAAAATGGTGATCTCAGAAGAGAAATTTTGTCTCACCTCTGATATCCATGAAAAGTCAAATAACTTGCCCAGATATTTGCACATGGGTTACTTGTCTTGGTCCATGTTACAGAAAGATGCAGGCAATTCCAGAATGAAAATCTTATCCTTAGATGTGTCTACAGTAAACCAAGCATATCATGCTCTGTAAGAAATGCCTATTTTTCACAACATCTTGGCAGGGAGCCTGGAGAAGGTAGTTGAGATATAGAAGTCTGCACGGTACTCATCAAAGTCTGGACAGATGAAGTACTCTAAATTTTCTTCTAATTAATAAACAGTGTAATGGCCATGAAATGGAGTAATAATAACGAGCTAAATCAAGCACCATTCAGTTGGGTGTTCTGTAGATTTAAAATCTGCAGTCACTTCTCATTTAATAAGTTTTAAATAACCAAGTTGAGACAGTTATTTACTGGTTTTAGATCTTACAAAAGTACTTTGGTGCTGCTCCAAAGAGTTACTCTGTCTATAAAGTGGGAAGCTCTGAGCTCTGAGCCGGGCTCTGCCGCAGTTCTTACCCTGGCCATGGTGAGCTCTGAAAGGGATGACCCATCCACAGGTGAAAAGGACTTTTGTTAAGGTCAAGCTTCAGCTTTTAGGCTGACTTTAAAGGTGGTTGGGAATAAGAAATTATTTTGAAAAAGTGAGCACATTAGTTTTGCGGTAGCTAATGGTATGAGAAGTTATTTTGAATGTGTATTTATGATGCCAAAGCTTGGTTGTACTGGGTTGGGCACTCAACGGCCTCTGAAATGACTCTCCTTATGTGTGGTTGCTTCTGTGTCTTCAGTAGTCTGAGCAGTCTTGTGGGGTGGATCATCTCAGGCTGATGAGTTCAGTGCTGGAATGCGCTTTAAGAGCACAGAAATCGTTAGTGTCATACCTGGATTTTGGTGGCTGACTTTGTCTCTGTGTGATGCCCGCTGTTCAGTGCAGTAAGCCAGTGTGGTATCTAGTGGCCCGAGCACAGATGAAGGAAGCTAATTCCTTTCTCTCTCTTACCAAATTTGTTCTCAACACAGAATATTTTGATGGTCACAGCTCTGCAGAAAAAAAATAAAAATGCGGGGGGTTTGGCCTTAAACGTATAATCTTAAATCTTTTTTTCTTGCAATGTTATTTTTCTTTTTTAAATATTTATTGTTTACTAAGTTTTGCTAAATGTAGTAAACCTATTTAATACCTGGGAAAGAGATACAAATATTATAAAAGTTATGTTTTGCATTTTGTGGTCTTGCTTGGCAATAAAATAAGTTGCAAGATTAATTTGATTTTAGTAAGAAAAGAAAAAAAAATCATTTATACAGTAATGAGAATTTTAATTTGATTTCATTAATTTCCACCAAAACCAAAATACTGAGAAAAATTGTAATTTGATTTCCTTTAAAAACTGCTTTTAAAACTCTTTCTTTTATTTCTGGTTGTTATAAAAGCAATAGTAATATAATTTTAGAAAAATATCATCTGTGCTGGCATGCTCTGAGCAAAAATCAGTTGTGATAATTCTGTACAACTTGATCTTCAAGAGACTTGTTTTATTTCCAATATAGAACTACATTAGTCATACACAGATTCCTCTAAGAAAATGTCTCATGCAAGAAGCAGAGAAATTCAGGATTCTTCAAATGGATTTTTCACCAAATTATGTGTATAGTGCTCTCTTGATTATTAAATTATACTCTGTGCTAGGTCAAGGTATAGAAAAAATGATTATCATTTGTTTTAAGTGAATAGGAATTAGATAATTAAGCAGCATATTATTGGGTTTCAGATAGCAGGTAATTTTGTGTTTGAGCTCAATGGATGGGGTGTAAAGAAGGAGGCTTTTATTAAGAAAATAGGAGCAGGAAATTGGATCACTTCAAAACAGACTTACTCAATTTCTGTTATTAAAAACAGTGGGCAGGTTTTCATAAAAACAGTATTAACTATTGAAGGTAACAGACAATGTGTGAGCTAGATTATAAAATGGGTTTAGTAATTCCTTTCAGATGACTGCTATTTTTCAGCAGTATAGGTTTTACAGCGTTTCTTATAAAAAACCACATAAGATATGGAAAACCTTGCTGAACAAAATAGAAACAAAACATCTGAGAACATCACATCCTGAGTTAAAAAAATCATAATGATTTTATACGTTATCAAAACTGTAGTGTGTTTATGTTTTCTGTCTGTTCATTAATTCATTTTTAGAAGCGAAATGAGGAAACATTAGGACAGGTTTATAAACAAAATTCACAAACTGAGTAGGTGCACTCTTTTGATTGGTGAATTGCTGATTTTGAACTGGACCTGGTTGAATGAGACCTGTAACTCTTCGGACTTTTTCTGGAAATCTTCAAAGTGGTAGTGATACTCTCAAATGAGTTGTTTAGTTTTGAGGGACTTAAGGTTCTCCAGATACGAGAAAGTTAAGGACTTAACGACAGGTAAAAAGGCCTGTAAATAATATTTCTTTGTGGAGTATACGAGGATTATCGATCTACATGGCTGTTTCTTAGGGCACTGGTGTTCTCCAAGATTAGCTGCTATAACTTTTTGTTATGAAGCATGGCAAGACAGTGTCCTTGTTCTCCCATCATCTCTCTGCACCTCCCGTCACTTGTGCCTTCTGGTCACTGGGCTCCGCGTGGTTGCCCTACCTGGCCGCTGAGCTGTATACTGTGTGTGCTGCAGCTGTACATGTGTCCGCTTGCTCTCTGGTCTCTCTCTGGCAGTCCTTCTGGTCTTGCAAAATATTTCTCAGCCCTGTAACCCTGCTGAAATTTGAAAATAAACCATGCAAAGCAATAAAATTTTAGCACAGGTTAAGTTTTTTGTTGGCTTTATTAGGGATAGTTGAGGTATATTGCCATATAAACATGATGTTTTTTGGGTGTTTGGGGTTGTGGGGTGTACCAAAGCCGTGAAGAGAATCAGTATTTTGAGGGTAGAATCATGAACTGGAAAGGATTGTGGTGTTAATAGCTAGTCCAGAAGAGTCTGTAAGATTTTCATGTTAGCTCCACCATCCCTCCCACGTACATACACGAGAAATACCAGAAAACCCATGACGTGCTATGTTTGAATAAAACAGCAGCTTCACAATGTGCCAGAATGACTGGAGGCACACCACATAAGAAAGAATCTGAGTGATGCAGGGTTGACCAGGTCTCAGTATCCCTTGCAGAAGTGAGAATCACTTTCACTCTGCTTGCATCAGTTGCAACACTGGTATCCTTTACAGCTCAGGTACAAACAGCATCTGCAGAAAACACTCCATCTCCTGCAACAGACTATGAAAGTTAGAGAATGCTTTCCATTTGTGTCAGAAACTTCAATTTTAGGAATATATCCACTGTTGCGTGCCAGAAATTCCTCGGAAGAGCAAGGCAAAGGAAGCTACAGTTCAGTGTGGGTGGGAAGCAGGGGTGCTGCCAGGCAGCGGTGCTCTTCTCTGAATGGAGCGAGTGAAAAGGAGCCAGCGACTCCTCTCGCAGCAAGGCCAGAGCAGAGGAGGATGCCACACAAGCACCGTTCTGTGCAGCAGCTGTGTTTTCCCCTGTGTTTACACATGCTACTGATGCAATGAGGAGTAATGTGCTCTAGTAGAGTGAAGAAGTTGAGTGAGAAGCACGGTGGGCTTTTGGTGTGGGCAGTCCCTGCCTTAGTATGTGTTGAGGCAAGCAGCGTGGCCTCTTTGTTGTCCTTTTTCTTTCCTGATCCCCGTCCTTCTAGGGCCAAGACCAGGGCATCTTTGTTCTTCCAAGTAAGTCGGGATGTGATAGATGCTGGGACAGTAACACTGCTGAGTTGAGGAGGGCATCAGGAATAAGGAAAGAACCATAGCTGGAATCTGGGGGCTCCAAGTTTCCAAATCTGCAAGTGAGGATCCAGGCACTGGTCTCACACGAGAAGTGTGACTGCTTCTCTAGGTTATCTTTATTGTCTTACATCCCATTGTTCTTGCTCAAATCAAAGTTACTTAAGTCTAGAAGCAAGACACTTGTGCTAGATTTTCTGTAACTACTCAAAGCACGGAGAAGTGAGACAGAATTTTTACATCTTATGCTGAAAAGCAGTTAGTAAGAGCATTTCACTTGCATCGCCAGCTCCCACTGGTCTGTAAAGGCTATTGTAGTAGAAGCAATTGTGTGCAAGAAGGTGAAGTGGCAAAAACTGTACCTAAGTTTAAGTAGTTTTTTTCTAGTATAGTTTTGTACTGAGGCCCTTAAAATTTGAGGAGTTAAAGATTTGTAGTCAAGTAGGTAAGGTACTTGCTTTTCATAATTGTGCCAACTATATAAAACATGTGACATAGATTATGATTGTGCTTTATTCAATCTTTTTTTTCTTCCTGAAAATAATTTAAATTTCCATTGAATGCTGTAACTAGCGAGAGATTCATAGCTATTGTTTAGATACACATGCACTGAGATACATACTTGCTTCAAGTAAGATTTAAATCCCCTTCTAGCAGTTTAAGCACTGGTTTTGTCTTTCAAACTTGTCACAAATAAGTTTGTGGGACAGTTGACTTCTGTAGATAGCTTATAGTAATACTTTGTTAACAGTTTCAAGGCAAGGCATTTTGAAATATTTTATTTCTTGAAACTGTTTTTAACATTTCCTGCTTCCAAAATTCCTCTTTCTTTCCTACACCAAACTTCAGCTTTCTTTACTCATCGCACATCTACAATTTTAACACTATGTTAGGCAAAAGGCAAAACATTGTGCTAGAATAGTGAGACAGATATCCCTCACATTTCAAGCACTAGAATTTTTCAAGTTCTGATTCCAGTTGTAATGAAAAATTGATGACATCAGTCTTGTACAGCATTTTCCAAGTTTTGTGCCTCTCCAGAGGTTATTTAATCTGGTCTTTTATGTCTAGCCAATTGTAAAATCTCTACTGTTCTTCACTGTCATGCTGCAATACAGTGACACATGACAAAATATTCCTACTTCTGCTTTTCTAGTTTTAATTAGCTTTTCAAGGATTTTTGCCTTGTATTATATTTCATTCCTGCAGCCATAAATCCTGTCCTCTTGTAACAAGTTAATGTCCAAACTACAGTCATCATTGCTGTATGCTATCAAGTTTCTAGGCAGAATAGATTCTTTCAAACTCTGAGCATTTTGTCAAACTGTTTTCTCTCCGTACCTAGTACATCAGGTTTGACTCGGGAAAGTCTTAGGTGAGTGTATTTAACGTTATGCACATAACCAAAGCTATGCTTATGCGTAAATGCTTGTGTGCTCTGGCTGTGCTTTGCCAGGCAACTTTATTTCAGAGATGTCTGTCAGGTGTATTATGTAACTGCTCTATATTAATTATTGAATCCTTTATTATTTAGAGTAATTGTAATCTAATGGCTGTAGCTTTCACGGGAGGTTTTTTCTTTTAATACAGACCTGTTTTCTGTAGTTATTCAAACTCCAGATGAGGAAATAAAAAGCAAAATAAATCAAAATTTAAGATTAACCATGACAACAATGATGTATACCATGTTTTAGGAAAGTTTTGAAGAAATCATTAAATATAAAATCAAGGGCTATCACTTCAAAACTCTTATTTGTATCTTAGTCAGTCTTCTACACCACTTCCTTTGCTCTTAGTAAAATACTTGCTGTTCCTAGGGAGTACTAAGAGGAGATTATTGTTGGGTCTTTTTCCTTCTTTCAGTTTTCTCCTGTGGATTAGAAATAAAAAGAGATTACTCAGAACAGGTTAGAGCAAGTGGAGCTTCACTGAAGTAGCATAAAAAAATTGAGCTATTTCTCTGGAATTTTGACTTTTAATAATATTAGTTCCAATTGGAGTGTCTTTCTTTCCTCTTGAATACAAGATCAGTTCACAGGTTAAAAAAAAATAACCAAACCAAAATAATTTCCTGAATGAACTTTCTTTTGAAAATATTGTTGGATTTTTTCCTGTAGATTTTAACACACACACACACACACACAAAAAAAAAAAAATAGTAGTGGTGAGACCTTTTGAAGTTCAAGACTAGTACTAAATGTGCTAGTAGCAACTGAAGGAATCCAAACAGTACTATGAACATGAAAAATGTGTATCAGGGTGGATTAAATTCTGCTTTGACTGTTACTGTCATCTTAGGTTTCAAAACTCATTTGGCCTCATCATGACATACAATTCACATACACTTGCATCCAAAAAAGAAAAGGAGGATGTCAAATGGATATTTATAAAGTGAGAAATATCATTGTAGAGGCCTAGTGGACTAGGCTGGTACGTAAAACATTTCAAAAGCTGGTTTTTGAAAACTCACCACTTCTTTTGTAGATCAGCAGTCTCCTGTGAGTGGATACATCTGGACCTGTCTATCAAAGCCTGTGAGAACTGAGTGGACCATGGTCATTTTTTCTAGCTGCTGATGTTTCACTTGGAGATTTCATGTTTTCCAATGCCTTAGGGCATGGGGCTGCACAGCCCCACCACCTGCACCTCATGGCCTGTGCCCCAGGCTTTAAGTTCCTCCCTCATGTCTCACAGCACCCCTTCTTCTGGAGGATAACTCAAACTTTCCAAACTTTTCAGGTAACCTCTTAAGAGTCAGAGAAACAGACAAGAAACACAGACTTCAAAGATGAATTTCTCAGCAGCCACTTCTGCTTGTAAAAATACTCAAAGCTGCGCTCCCAAACACATTTTTCTCACCCTATGAATCATGCAGTTTTGGGGTTAGATGGGTGTCCTGGGGATGTGTAACATTTCTTGTTTTCTCACCCCTGGTGTGCAGTCCCTAAATATAACAGTGACAAGCCTGTCCCTGGCGGGGAGCGTTAATTCCCTGAGGACAGGGAAATACAATCTGTGATCCCTTCTGGCTCTAAGGCCCAAGCCAGGCATCTGCATGGGAGGCTGATTGGCAGGGGAGGGATAGAGCTTGGAAGGCTCCACATCTGTGGTTTTCGATAGCTCTTTGAGTGGCAGCTCTCATGTTCATCTCAGCAGTGGAAGCTGGAAGGGTGATCGGGGGAGTATCACTACTTGAGTGCCTTTATAGTCTCCCGTATATCTCGACAAGGGGTCACTTGCAGATGCAGTTTATTACACAAGTGGGCTCTTCAATGCTCTAAATTTTTTTCTGGAATGCTTCCCTTACTCTTCCTGGATAAAGTATCTGGAATAAACCAGCCTGGGTGAGTCAAAACTGTCTTTCATGTATAGGAAAAAATCCTGACAGTTACCGTGCAAGTTAAAAGACAGAGAAGGCCATAGATTTTGCAGCTTTGTATAAATGTGTTCAGTGCTGCCTCAGCTATCTAATTTAGTATCTTAGGATGAGGGCAGTGGGAATTCTGCCTTTGGATTTGACCCTGAATCATGAAGAAGATATTCAAAGCTCTTTATGTGCTACAGTGTTTTCACAGGCCACCTGGTATAATGGCAAGAGTGCATCTTCAAGGACATAGTGAGTAGTTCAGATCCAACACTCATAATATGCACAACAGCTGCTGCTCTCCTCTCATCTCAGGCAGGGTAATTGTGAAACTGTAACCTTTAAATAATGCACTCTTAACTCTGAAAAAGTTTAAGGATGCAGTACGTAAGGAAGAAGCCAGAGCATCTCGTTTTGTGACCTCTCGGGTGGAGCAGACTGGGCACAGGCCGCCACGAGGCTGCTCAGCGTGTGCTGAGCTCTCCTCTCCCAGAGGAGGGGAAGCGCAACCCTGACAGATGGCGAGGGAAGGCCCTAATCGTATAATCGTAGGTATGCAGCCAAATGTGTGATAGCAGAGCCTTTGTTTTGTCCCTGCGTTGTGTGAGATTACCAGAAAGCAGGCTTGCCTCCCTAAGTGGAGGGAAAACAACCTCGTTGTGAGGCACTCTGTCACTTTGTCACATCAGTGCAATAGCTGGCACGCTGCTCTGCCTCTGTCCTCTGGCCAAGCGCGCGTCTTCTGTCGTGGGGAACATTTTTATTTCTGTCATGTTATGCGTGTTAGGTTTGGTTATTGTATAAATTAGAAAGGGCCACCCAATCCTCAAAATGAGAACTGCATCATGCAGCTTGTTCTTTATATGTGAGCAGCCCCCGAAAACATGGTAGCAGAGACATGGTGGCCCTCTTGAGCTAGTCTGAAGCTGTCCACCTACCAGGGCTACTGTCAGTGGTTGTGCTGTGCATCACTGCATGGAGAAAAGTCTCTCTTGCCAAAGAGATAACTATCCAAGGTTTTCTAAGTAACTGAATTGAGTCAGAATCATAGAATGGTTTGAGTCAGAAGGGACCTTAAAGATCATCTAGTTCAAAACTAGTTCTAGATTTGTTTGGGGTTTTTTATTTGTCTTCTCAACTACAAAAAAATAAGTGACACTCCACATTGAATTGTATTTTAAATTTCAGTTAGATAAGTCGTGCATTTAGATGAGTATAGTGAAGCACTTCTTTTGGGCATCCGTAAGAAAATCAAATTAAATGCTAGAATATTAAACATACCAGAGGAGGAAAAGGTCACCCTGATCTTCTGTCTGATTAAACCAGAGTGTGCAGCTGGGCTAGAGTCAGGGTCATCCAGGTCCTCAGGACTGTCTTTCCTGTCTGGACATTCCTTGGTAGTGGCCAGTCATCTTCTGTCAGGTTTGAAAACTTAAATGCTGAGCCAGCAGATGGAATCCAGGATTGCACTGCTGTCTTGGGTGTCTTGCTACTGCTGAACTTTAACCTAGTGAGTCAGAAAAGTCTGACAGCAGTGCTATTCTCAGGAATTTCTTCCCTAAATGACACTGCTTGCTGAATTTGATTTAAGTTCGTGATTAACTTTTGAGTTAACTGAAAAACCATTCTCTGGTAATTTGATGAGGATTCAAGTCTCTCTTTTGCCAGGCTGTCCTGATGGTGCAATGTGCCTACTCAGACTCAGTTTCCAGGGCACCAGAGAGATAATAATTACACTTATTCCCCTTGAATAAGAGATCTGTAAATACCACTGCTCTGTCACCTTAGGTTTCTTTGAAAGTCTTGCAAACTGTCAAAATGGATACGCTGCCTCCCTATGGTTTGCTGTCCCTTATCTCTGAATTAGTGTGATGTCATGGTTTATCTTGAATTGTGCCTCACCATCCCTGACATTTCACTGAAATCCAGCCCGAGAGGCAACACAACATGACCACAGCTTCTCTCATGGGCACCTTCACCTTCTGCACAGTCCTGGTTTCAGTTGTCCCTCTCCTGGAGAGACTGACAGATGGAGCTGCTGCTGGGCCCTGGGCTGCTGCCAGGGGGATTTCTCTGCAGATCAGTGGCATCCACATCCAAACCTGTCACTGCTTGGATGTCCCGTCAAACCTGGGAAGCTCCTGGGAGGTCTCCCAGGAAGCCAGCCCAAATCTGTGTGTCCGCACAAGTTCCTAGCACACCCTCTGTAGAAAGTGGAGTAGTGTATGAGAGTGAAGGTACTTAAAGGCACACAGCAGCTAATAAAGTTGTGTTATTACTCAATATTTGAGAAAATTCCTTCTCATGAAGGCTGCTTGTAGTTTTACATGTGCAGTGCTATTTTCCACTGTAAATTTTGAGTCAAGAAAAGCACATTGCTTTTTGACTATCCTAGGAAGAAGTGATAAATATCAATTTTTGTTTGTAGACCATAGTATGTTTTGATAAATATGAACATTAAGAAACACATATACTTACCCTGTGAAGTACTGTATGATTTAACAGAATTATTTTTCTGTGGGAATAAACTCTCAGAATGATGAGAATTTTCATTCTCTGGAAAGTTAATCACATCATAAAAGAGGATGAACAATAGAACAAGAAAAACTTAGTTGGGTTGAGATGTTGCAGGTTTTGCACATGCATGTATCCTAAAGTATAAAACCATACCTATTTGAATATTTTTATCTGTTAGCTTCCTTAATGGAGTTAATAGGTAATTCAAATTACTGACATACATTTCAGTGGCAATACAGTTTGATTAAGATTCTCAGTTCAGATTTTATGCTAAAAGTATTAAAACCAAAAGATGTATGCTCTCATATGCAACCTTATTTCAAGGTATCAAGGAATTTTTTAAGCATACTAAGAAATAGAAACTTCTTTTTAGAATAATTAATGATTAATATAAGCTCTGTACACTTACTTCATCACACCGGTCCTTATACTGGCTAGAAGCCAGTCTAACAAGCAAAAAAGGTGACAGATGTAAAATCAGGATGGTAAAAACAAAGGTTAAAAAAATTCAATAAAATTAATTTCTGTAAGCTTTTGAAAATGCAGATGCTTGAACTTTTCATGGAAAAATCTTCTTGGGCTATAAAATGACTAGATTTTTTTATGAATTCAGAACACTTAATGACATTTTATGTGCTACTTGCTTACTTGTTTACTATGTCCCATTGGTCAAATACCATTACTAATGTAGTGAAATAAGCCCAGAGTTAAGGCTTCTTAGCTTTTATCCTGACTCCAAAGCTGACATACACTGTTTGGCCTTTGGCTGGTTTAACCTTTCTGTCTCTTTTGCGTTATGGATGTATGAAAGATAAGACTTGAGAACTGGCCGTGAAGATAATTATCACTTGCTATATATATGTGGCTTTCATAACTCAGGATTTCCTGTATGTTCCGTGTGCACTGGAACCCAGGATTTCAGAAATAAGACATTACCCAAGAACTTCAAATGAAGAAAATAGTTATGCAGGAGTTAAAGATGAAGGTAATATTTCTTTGGGGAAAAACAGATTTTTAACTCTAATTACAAGGGCAAAAAAAACCTGTGGTAATTCAAATCTTTGCAAAGGTAAGATCTTTTTCTTCCTTGATTCTTTCTTTTCTGGCAGCTTCTGCTGCAGAATAATCTTCTGTCTGACTTGACATTTTCCTCCTTATTTGAACTGTGATTCTTAATCTCAGCATTTCTGTCTTTAAACAAAGAAATGGTTGCCTACAAGTGGATAGAAATTCATGAGAAAGGCGTTTCTCATTCGTTATTTATAAGCTTCTCTTGTGTTGGATTGGTTTTTTTTAATTGGAAAATTTCAACTTATATTGCTTGCTGCTGATATGTAATAAGGATAACTGAAAAGCTTCCCAGTCTTGTTTAGCAAGGACACATTATGAAAGTTAAGATTACATTAATTTGCTAAAAGTTTCTACAGGATCCACAAGATGAAATGTTTCTGTATTTATTCCAAAGGAAATGATCTTTCTAGATGCTTGGTTTAATTCAGTGATGTAAAGGCATTTAAAACAACATGTCCAGCTTTTGCGATAGATCATTATTTTGTGGAACAGTTTTCAAAATGAGACAAAGGTAAGACAGGTTAGTAGAGACTCTGCAGGCAATTTGCACAGGACTTACTGAAATCTGGGAAGTGTTCTCAGACTTGCCATCGGTTTGCAGTCTACATCTTAGATTTTTCACTGCTTGTGTTTGGCCCATCTTCTTTCCTGAGACTTGTTCTCTAAATACCCTTGGTCACGGCTTTGCTGTCGCTCAGTGTGGCACAAGAGCTCTATGGGAGCCTTCACAGCCAGCAATAGAGGGAATGAGAAAGCAGAGCTGAGATCTGTCAGTGACAAGTCATTGCTAGGTGACTGACAATTTAAAGTGCTAAAGAAAAACCATTCACTCTTTGAAAGGGAATGTGACCAGAAGCCAAATTGGAGAAAGGCAAGCCTCAGGATGCCATAATGTAATGTGTTCATGCAGCCTTCACCCTGTCTCTGGACTGAATGGTTAGAAGTGTCTTTGAAAGCGCAAGTACTTGCGCAGCAACATGTTTTTTGTTTCATGTCTAGGAGATTGATTTGAAATTTTAAACTAAAATCTTCTCAGATATGTGTCCTGCTCTACCTAAGGATCTTTAAGCATCTCAAGTGCGTATGGTCTATGCCTAATTTCACCTGTTGACAGCCGCTTGGGCATTTTCTGAATTATTCTGAATTATTCTGAAATCTGATGAGTAAATATTCCCCATAGCTACCAGCAGCCCTGTTGGACTGTGGTGCATGGATGAGGAACAATGTGCAAGAGCTGAATGTTTCTGTTGTAGGACAAGATTTAATAATATTGGATCCTGAGATAGGCTGCTAAGTGCTGAATATGCAACAAGATTTTCTAATGTGCTGAGCATCTGATCACTCCTACTGAATTAAGGTGGTTAAGCAAAAGGGGCAGCTGACAAAGAGTGGGAGATGGATTGCTAAACTGATGTCAGAGGAAGGTTTTCAGGGAATACAGTGGTAATTTCCTGAGTGGAGAAGCAGGAGGAGGTATATAAAAAAAATTTTGAAAAGCTTTTCAAGGAGGAGGAAACATGCAGGCGTTGTCATATGCAGGGATATTTTTTTCAGGACATACTTAGACCTAGACATTGTGTAAGCTTTCAGCTATAGGTTATGTCTTTCTTCTGCTGCTTCTACATTGAGAATAGCCTAAGTATCCTTTAGATGGGAAACCTCAGTGACCCTTAACCTGTCTGGAGAATAGTCCATAGTAAGTTTATTTAATTTACTTCAAAATTTGGCTTTGTTGGAAAGTGAATATTCACCACTTGCACATGCTTGTGGTCTGCATGGAATTCTAACTTTATAAAAAGCTTCAGTGACACGTAAAAGTATTAAAAGTGTCAAGCTACAGTAAGCTATTTAGA
Source organism: Baryphthengus martii (assembly GCA_013396935.1). Lineage (NCBI taxonomy): Eukaryota > Metazoa > Chordata > Aves > Coraciiformes > Momotidae > Baryphthengus > Baryphthengus martii. The sequence continues at coordinate 203,463 of VWZK01000576.1, forward strand.
ACTTTGAGGTGCTTAATTGCAATTTATACAGCCCTGTGGTTTGGGCGCTACAGTAATATTAGAGCAAATCTGCTTTTGTTCAACATAGCTACCTGATATGTAAATAAAAAATTGTTGTATTAGCTTTGTGAAATATGATCCAATTAATTAAGTGGTAGTGCATCAATTTTTTTGGAGTTGCTTAATGCGGTCTATAAAATTCTGTAATAAAACACGTAGAAGGAAACATTTTAATTCATCTTTAAGAGTAGCTCAGTTCTTTGTTGGCAGAAGGCTTTCATCTTGGCCGTGTAAGTAATCTATTCTGTGTTAATTAATAAAGGATTAGTTATTTATAATTCTGTTACATAGGCATAATTTTCAGTAACGTATTTCTGGTCCAGTTTTCTCTGGATTCGTTTGTTTTCTTACTTTTCTGTTCCTTTGTGAACGAACAGCTACAGATTCAAGTTCTAAAATATCACTGCTCGTGTCACGGTATTGATAAATATTATCTAACAAAGAAAGTATATTTTCCCTCATATTTTTCTTCTGCATTGTAATTTGAGTAAGGAGGGTTTGATACAATCTCTCTGTCATGAGGACAGAAAGATCAAGTTAAAAATAATGAAAGCACTCCAGAAAGAAATCAACATCACATGCTGAATGTTGTGCAAAGCACTTTGTCGGTGTGCTTATTTGAAGGAATCCCGCTTCCTCCTGTCCTTTTGTTGTTGAACACACAGAGATTTTGACAGGTATGAGCTCTGTTGAAAAACAGTGTACTGACTTGAATAATTCAGAATTTTCAATGAAATTGAGGGAATGACATGTACAAAAGTAGAACCAGCAATCTCATCCTTAGTTGTGTCGGCCTATACAAGAGAGCAGAGAGACATAGTGCTGCCTCCTTGCCTCCTTTAATTAATATTTGGAAGTGACTTTATCGTTGATCAGCACTTGTGCTTGGGGAACTGAAAACCCAACAGCTGTAGTTACTCCTTCCTGGGAGTACAAAAGAGCACAAAGACTTTTTGTGTCTTCCCCTCAGCTCCCCTGTAATCAATCTATGAAATGGATAGGATATTCTTCCTCTCATAAAAATTTGGCTCATCTGCTTTATAGCCTGCTTTCCACAACTGTAACTACTTTAAGATATCAAGTATCTTTATGACTTTTCTTGACTTCTTCAAATCTTGACATATGCTCCATGAACTATCCTTTCCCATTTGTAAGGGACAAGGTATTGATCAGGTGATTCCTAGGTACTAAACAGGTTTTTTTCTGCTACACTCTCGGGTTTCTAAGTACGAAAGTCTCACTCTTCGGCTCAGTCCACCATGGAAGCTTGTTTCTCTGAACAGCTCTACCGAGCTCCATTCGTACAAGGGCTAGCTGCCGGTAGGTACCCAGGCTAGCTAGCTGTAGGCTCCCTCGTCTGCGTGGCGCTACGTTGCGGTTACCAGCATAGGCACATTCTCAGTGTGGCTTCATTTGTAAAGGAAGCTGTGTAAGAATTTGTAAACGTTGAAAAGAATGGCGTTGTATGTCACAGGAAGCAATCCCAGAAGATTTCTCAGTTGCAGTACCTTAATCAGTTAAACCACAAATTTACACTCTCTTTTGTGCTTTTCCACCTATTATGTGCTTCTTACATCTAATCTAGTCCCAATAAGCACTCCATACAGAACTCTTTGTGGAGCAATTACTCTTTTCTCTTGGTCGTTCATCAGAGCTATCAGGCTTTAGCCTGTTGCTGTAAAGTTGTGGCTGCATCAACACCGAGGTGCATATCCTCTCCATTTGCTGCAAGTAAATGCTGTGGACTGGCATCTAAGGTGCAAATTGTATGTCAGAATGCATCGTGGTGTTTGTCTCTCTTCTCTCTAGATTGTGTTTTGATGGTTTAGGTCTAGAGGTAATAGCTATCATGCAACAAATACAGATAGAAGTGATTTGGCCTGTTTTTAGCAGTAACCATTTTAGCTTTTAGATGTCTACTGGGAAGATATGATTGTTTAAGACTGTTAAATATTTATGCATATATCTATTTCACAGAGAAATTTCAGCCTATGACAGAAACTATAAACTTTACTTATTAGAGGATGTAGTGCTGTGTAGATGGGCTTTGTGAAGCTGCTGCTGGAGAGCAGGGGATTGCGCTTTTAGTCTACGCTAGTCTTAGGACCCCACAAGTGGGTCATGCTCTTGTGAAAGGCAAATCAGTTTTCAGAACAGCAGAGTCCAGTCTTTGATGGGGTTATAGCACATGCATGGGTATCTCTGTCAGATTTGCAGCCCAGTCTACAATTCTGTTTAAACAATTTTAACAATGAGAGGTGTGGTTTATGTAAGAAAAACTTTTGCCTCCTGTGAACTCTCAGATTAGCATTAATCAGCCTGTAGATTTTGCTAAACAGGAGCTAGCTGCTCCTTTCAGCAGAACTGAACGGGCACAATCGCTCTGAGTGAGAAAGGAGAAAAGGTTAATGTGGAGCTGTTGAGTGATATACAGTCTTTTCAAATGTGCCATCTAGTTCAAGATCATCAGCACTCAAAGTCAGTGACACAAATAGGGTCATGAGCTCAGAATTTAAATGTAAATCAAGTTGTGTATGCCCAGACATGAGGCCTGAAAGGAAACTTTTGGCTCTGCTGAGACAGCTCATCAGTGAAAACTTTTGCTGATGTGCCTGTGTGGTTTATAAGTCTCTGATCAAAATGTAAAGGTTTTAGTGTAAAAGTGATAATTTAGTAAGTTCCCAACAGAAACAGCAGAAATTAATTGATGGCAGATGCTATCAGAAGGGTGAGACAAACGTGTGCCAGAGTTCCAGCCACAGTGGCCAAGGCAGCAGGCAAACAAAATAAGTTCCTATATCTGTGTTACTCTGCTCCATTAGCTACAGGAAGGCCTTGCGTGTGACAGTAGTCCCAAAATAGCTGATGAGAGGAACAGTAACATTTTAGCTCAAGTGCATGTTGGCTTTAATTATATAACATATTATGTTTTGCAGTCAGCGTACTAATGAGTTGCTAATTCCCAGTCAGAATAAGAGATTAGATTCCCAGCATATCTATTGACTAGCCAGTCTACTCTGTACTGATTGGAACCTGCCACTGGGACTCCCCTGGGAAAAGCTTCACTAAGCAAGATGTCCTAGTTGTTTAAATGAGAATGGAATGTGTGATTTAGTCATGTCTGTTTTCTCAGCAAAATGTCCTGCATGGTGTGAGCCAGTAATTAATTGTGTGGTCTTTAAGGTGGAGATGTCTATGCCCAATAACAACAATTCCCTGATTATGTAAATGGATTCTTAGAAACACTTTGCATTTCTTTAAAGAATCAGAAATTTTTCTTTTAATGATGTTAGCTGTCTGGCATTCTGCTTTAATAAATCATGCCCTTCAGGCATATTTCTTTTCCTTTTGACATACTGTCAAAAAAGAAGGTAAAATCAGTTAAATAATTGAGAACATATGAACTGCCATAAACAATCGCTTTTGTTTCTTTCTCTGCAGAAAGAAAGGAAGTGAAAGTGGGAGAGTACAATGCTGTGGATGATGAACTGGAAATATTCAACAACAGCATCAGGTTCCAAGGTAGGAGAGAAAAATGGAAAGAGGTACAGGAATGACATGGATGTATTAGGAATGACATGCATGCTGTTAGAGAACTGTTTCAGGGTTTTTAATATTAAAAAGCTACAACACAGGCTAAAGAAAAAGGGAACAGAACTGTAGTTAAAAAAAAATAGCAGAAGAAATCTGAAGAGAAAATCACGATGTTTTAATATTGTATGCTTGTTTTTAATTCCTATGAGCAGGACAAATTCACGTTTATACGTGCACACAAATGTTCTTTGATATTTCAACAAGCTGCAGATGTGTCTTCTATTTCATTTCCATCAATCAATAACGTTCATCTCACCTGAGGGTTGTTCTCTGCTTGTGTTTGCACACACAAGAAAGAGGTGGCTGTTTTTCTTTGGAAGGTGTCTGTTAGGCAGTTAGAATACAGGATTTCAAAATGCCAAGGCCAGCTTTGAGACGACCCATGTGAAAGAGGGCCAGAGAGGGTGTTCAGCCCAGCAGCACTCCCAAGGTCTGCAGCAGGGACATAGCCTGTGTGGCTGTGTCTTCTCGACATTTTTTATCCCCTGCTGCTCCAAAGTTAACATGGGAACTTCCTCTACCCTCACAGTTAGAGTGTAGACACACCCAAGACTTTCTGAGCATACGGTCGTGGTGGCCATGTCAGTTGAAAGGGATTTTGAGGGTCTCTCCTGTTGAATATAGGCATTCGCATTATTTTTAAAGCTAATTACTGAGATTCAATTTTAAGCTCTGCTATGGTGCAATTCAGTAACAAAAAGTCAAGTCAGCTTCATGAGATCTGTGTGATTTCCCCAGGGAGTAGTGGATGAGTATCAAGCTGCTGTATCCCATGCTCTACTACACCTGCCTCCACTGTTCCAATGCCCAAGGTTCACAAGAGCATGACTAGAGTTTTCACTGCGTTGATCTAATCCATGACTGCATGCCCATCTGATGGAACTTTCCACATTTCCTTTTGGTATCCTTTGCTGGACTTAAAAGAGCACAGCTTCATACACTTCTCACATCTGTCTGGAAGATGAGGCTTTGGAAATGAAGAGTGCAGAATCTGTCCCAGTTGCCAAAGTCTGGGACCCAGCAGATTATTTTTGCTGCAAGGTTCATGTAGTTGAATGTTGATTCAATAACATTAATTTCCAGAAAATATATGCAGGATGAACCAAGTAACAAGGGTTACTTCATGACAAAACAAAGGTTTTCTTCATGACTCCATGCTTTAATAGACAGCAGGTGATGGGAAGAATTCTCTGTTCAGAGTTTTTTCAGCATCAGACTCCTAGTTCTTGTTCGATCACATCTGGTGTTCCTTCAACCTCTATCTGTCTTAAGATGCATTATGTGACTCACAGTGAACCTTCTCCATTTAACCACCTTAACTTTTCATGAAGGCAGTCATATGTGGAGAACACTGTTACTAGGTCTTTTGAAATAAAGAGTGGTAAGTATAGCTGTGTTGAATCCATTGCATAAAATGGTACATGAGAACAATAATTCATTATATTAGAAGCAATAGAACTGAATGGCCATTGCACAGTTAAGAAAATGCATTTTATAGAATCAGTGGTTATTTATGTTTAATAAATATAAATTGTCAATATACTCTAGATACAGCAGGGTGTCTGGTTTTTTCCTTTAATATTAGTTCTTTTAATTCAGGCATGTGCTTTATTGTATTTTTGACTTGTTGCCTGATCTTGTGAAGTGTCATGCACTGTAAATGCGTGATCTTAAGTGAGAAGGGGAAAAGGGGGAAATCTCAGGTACTTTTCTCCAATATCAAATCAGTAAGCGGTCCCTTGACTGCCACTTTATTGTGATTACCTGAAAGGAATTTCTTTTTTGCAGAAATGTTGGGCCTAAAGACCAAAGGATAGCAAGTTTCCATTGTTTGAATTGTTTCAGCTTAGCTGATAGGCATAAAGCTATTTTATTGTAGAAATCCTTGAACATTCTTCTAGGTACAAAGCAGAAGAGTGGACATGAAATTGAGCTCTGGCAGCTGCTAGTCACTTACTTACAGCAGGTCCACAGAGCTCGACCTGTGCACCCATTTTGTGAAAAATGAAGCTGCTCAGGCGTGTGTGGTCGTCCTTGTGGCCTCACAAGAGCTGATGAGAAAGGACAGGCTCAGACACTGTAGGGCACACAAATCCCTTTCAGAAGGAAGACAGTGGTGCAAAAGGCCTTTTGCTAATCTCGCACACCAAGGAAAAACTTAGCAGTCAGGTAAAATGGAGGGTGGGAAGTAGGGGATGCAGAGCTTTCTTTGCAGTTGTCAGAAATAACTCTTCTCATTAAGCCCAGAGGCCTTAATTAGCGGGAGCTGACTGTCAAACAAGCACATGTCTTTGAACGTAATTTTTAAGTTTGGACATTCAAGTCCACATCTTCAGGGTTCTTCAGAGTAGGTCTATCCCTATGAAACCTTCGCTGTACATTTTTCCATATCATTTCATTCTGTAGAGTTCTGAGGACACCAACAGCCCTTCCTCTCCCTGTTCCTGGGGCTTCCCCCACCCTACCCAGGACCCCATTTCATCCCCCCATGGCCCCAGTGATGCCACACCAAGGCTGCTCTCCAGCTATGGTAGCTATCTATAACAGGCCATTTAAATTTGTCCTGTTAATAATGACAGTATTCAGAGAAATTATGCTCTCTGTTTTCTACTTGCTGCTCTGTCACTTGTTTCAGCAAAATGTAACCTCCTGGTAAAATTTGCAGTCATAGTGTGCATTTTAGTGTGTATTTACACTTCAAAATGAGGGTAGTTAGCATATATTTTATGGGGTTCTGCATTAGGGTTTTATTGTGTTTCTTTCTCCAAAGAGGACATTTACCTGCTCCAGAAATACAAATCTTCTTGTCCATCAGTATGACTAGCATATGTCTGTCAAAGTCAATGATTTCATCAGCTATTGATGTGGTTCACAGTTGCTAAATCTGCTAAATCGAGGTATAGTACTAGGAGATGCAAACTTTCTTTCAGAAATTCTGCAGCTGGATGAGCTTTAGACTTTTTTTTCTTCTTGTAATTCTAGGTCTTGAGCCTCCAAAGGACAAAACTATTATTCAAGAGGAGCTACGCAAGATTTCCCTGCCTCTCTACAGCATCCTCTCTGCCCTCACCATCCTAGGAATGATAATGGCCAGTGCTTTCTTGTTCTTTAACATCAAAAACAGAAATCAGAAGTAAGACACTCATGTTACTTCTGTCACTACTTCTTTCATATTTAAATGCCATGTTTGCAGAGTCTGTCATCTATCTATCTATCTATCTATCTGGAACATGTTAAAACTGGAAAGATGATATTTTAGAACTGTTTAATTGGAATCGCTGTGTAATACGTTTGCTTTGAAACAGATTGTCTATGAAGACAAGTTCTTTTATAGTGTCTGGAAAGTGTAATTTTTTAATTTATGTTTGACTGTCTGCTATTAACATTAACCCTAGCTAATTAATCCATTAGTAAAATAGGAGTTCATTTTACTAAACATTCAAAAACCTGAAACAATACTATACTTTATAAAACAGCAAACAATGTACATGCCTGTAGATTTCATGGAGTTCTACATGAACCGTTATCTGTTTGCCTGGTTACAAAAAGCTCTTCTTTATTGCTCTAGTAGCCTAGCAGTAATCTTTTCCTCATTAATGCACTATCACCTTTTGTCCATAGACTGATAAAGATGTCCAGTCCCTACATGAACAACCTTATTATCCTTGGAGGGATGCTTTCTTATGCATCTATTTTTCTTTTTGGTCTTGATGGATCCTTTGTCTCTGAAAAGACATTTGAGACACTTTGCACAGTAAGTAATTCTATGTATTCTGGTTGAAGATATTCTTGCAGGAAGCTCTGAAAGAAATGCAAACAGAAAAGTTCAGTAGTTGGATGTCTCATGCTATTTAATCATTGATACTCTTAATTCTTTCCTGGGATATTTTCTGGGACCAAATTCTGAAACGTGCACAAAGTATATTATTACTATTAGGGAAAGCTTCAGGTACGTTGGGATTTGGTCTCAGACTAAAAGAGTAGATGTAACTTCTTGTTTTGAAATTATATTCATGAAGAGGATTTATTAAAGATTGTATTCATAGCATGTCAACTAGCAATATGTGTGATGCTGATATGTTTTCTTTTATAGATTCCATATGATTTTAGACTTCATGTCTGCTGCTTGTCCAGGTCTTTTATACAGTCGTTTTGACTCTCCAGAGACTTTTACTGCTATTTCCAGGCTACACTATAAACTCACACAAGCCTAGGTCCATGTATGAGATATTCTAGTTAAATCAAAACAAGTGACTCTGAAAGCAAATTCAATGTGCCCACCTAGAAACTTGTAATGCCTTAATTGCTCACGGTAGTATGCAGTCTGACTTACAGAGGCCATTTCAAGGAAAGGGAAAGAACTTCGCTGCAAGAATATTCCTTACAAAACAATACAAACAGCATTTCAATTTATCATATACTTTCTCCTCAAAAAAGTCTAAGGCTGTGCTTGGCCATTTGCCTTAGAATATCAGACTTACTCAGGAGTTTCATCCTTCTTCAGATCTCTAGAAAGATGCAGTTCACAGCACATTTTTTAGAAGTCTGAATTTCTAATATCATTATTGGAGAGAAAAAAACTTTACTTCCAAAGAGTAATTTAAAGCATGAAAGTTGGATGCCTAAAGCTCGTTGATGCAGATGTATCCTAATATTTCAACTGAAATCCTCCATAGTGACTAGAACCGTTATAGAAGTGAAGTGTCATGCTACTTGTTCAGTTATACTGTTTCAAAACACTGGAGACCTCTGTAGTGCATGCCCAGATGAATGGGAAGATGCAGTATAGGTGAACAGACTGGATTTTCTGTGCATAGTCTTAGCTTTCTTAGTTGGGCCTGGACACAGCTGTATTTTGAACATCTAAATATTAGCAGCAAAAGAAAGGAGGACAGACTACCCAGTTTTCCTACAGCTAGAGTGCAAGTTCTCTACACAGACAGTAGAAAGACATCAAAAAGGTGAATCTGTAACTCTCTAAATATGTAGGGGCTAAAAGGAAGTGGAAGATGCCAGCATTCATTTTTTTTCATCCAGCAATTATGTCCTTTTTTTGTGAAACAGCTTCTAAGGGAGAAGTGTCATTAGGAAGCCAGTTGTTGATGTAAATCCCCATTGTTTTCTTACCCTCTGTTGCAGAAGAATCTAGTGGCAGGAGGTTCATGTTTTAAGTCCTGATATCTGCTCAGCCTTGAGGGGTTTCTATTCAGAGTTCCTGACTTCAGTGCTAGGCTGTAAGCCATTCTATGACTAGGCTGCAACCCTCCTCTTGAAACAGCCAAGCACCACTGAACAGAAGGAAAGAAAGTGGGAACCAGAGGTACTTATCAGCATGGAGCTGTTCTAGGGAACAGGTTTCCATCCAGATTTAGCTATATAAAAATAAATTCAAATCCTCCTTTAAATGTGAAACAGCTCAGTCTTAACTCTGAAAAATGAACCAACATCCAAAATCTTGTGCCTCTGAGCTAGAACGTTTCCGCTGTCTGATTTTTCTCATATTTGCTTCTCAAAATATAAGCCTTTCTCTCATATTCTAAATGCAACAAAATTTAAGTGAGGGCTGCTGTGTTCTCTTATCTTGCATATCTCTCTATTAAAAAAAAAAAAATGTACCTGTCATGTGTTTTGAGTCTGTCTGTTTGCCATAGAGGGAAAGATCTGGACAGACGCTTGTGTAAGATTACTACTTTACTTAACTGACCAATAAAAAGAAAGGAGTAGGGAAGAATACTGTGTTCTTAAAGCCAAACTTAGATTAAGAAGGATCACCACATGTCTTAAACAGAGATTCATTTTTTTTTAACATAGTCATTTTTTAACAGTGTTATATCAACAGTGCAGAATCTGTGTGATTTCTCCCCAGTCTTGGCTTTGCAAGTTTTCAGTCCAGTATAGAAACTCTTCTGTCTCACATCCTTTCTTCCCAAATCATCCACTAAGTGCTGGGTACAGTATGTACATTCGGCTTCATGCCATAAACATCCTTATTTCCGTATGGGCAATATGCTTAGTGGTTTCATAAGGACTACTAACAGGTACCAGTCCTTATAGCATCAGACCGGTATAAATCTTTCTTGATCATTCATTTCCCTGGAAATGCATGATTTTGATTACCCGTTCTAGCCTTATTAAGTATTTGTGAAAAATTCTCCTTTTGTGCAAGACTGTGATTTAATCTTTAAAAGAACCAACTGCAAGGGACAGTGATCATAAAATGCCGTTGAGACAAAAACATGTGGGTATAACAAAAACTTCTGAGGCGCAAAGAGCCATGTCAGAGGAGAAAAGAGAGAGTTTTGGGTTTTTTTAGGGAAGTAATAATTTTCATTCAGCTTTTGTAAGCACATGCAAAACTAAAAAGCCGTCATTGTTCATAGAATCATAAAATTGTAAGGGGCCTTAAAGATCATCTAGTTCCAGCCCCGCTGCCCCAGGCAGAGACACCTCCCACTAGATCAGGTTGCTCAGAGCCCCATCCAGCCTGGCCTTAAAAACCTCCAGGGATGGGGCTTCCACCACCTCTCTGGGCAATCTGTTCCAGCATCTCACCACTCTCATGGTGAAGAACTTCTTCCTAATATCTAATCTAAATCTACCCTCCTCTAGTTTAGATCCATTCCCCTTTGTCCTATCACTACCCAACATCCTTTAAAGTCCCTCACCAGCCACAATAAGCTCTCCTTGAAGCTTTCTCTTCTCCAGACTGAACAACCCCAACTCTCTCAGCCTGTCTTCACAGCAGAGGTGCTCCAGCCCTCTGATCCTCCTCGTGGCACTTCTCTGGACATGTTCCAGCACGTCCATATCTGTCTTGTAATAGGGACTTTAGAACTGGATGCAGTACTCCAGGTGGAGTTCCAGGAGAGTGGAGTAGAGGAGGGAGAACCACCTGCCTCGACCTGCTGGCCACACTTCTCTTGATGCAGCCCAGGGTAGGGTTGGCTTTCTGGGCTACAAACGTGCACTGATGGCTCATATTGAGCTTCTCGTCCACCAGCACCCCCAAGTCCTTCTCTTCAGAGCTGCTCTCAAGCCAGTCACTTCCCAGCCTATGTTGGTGCTTGGGATTGCCTCGACACAGATGCAGGACCTTGCACTTGGTCATGAGGTTGGCATGGGCCTGCCTCTGCAGCCTGTCAAGGTCCCTCTGGATGGCATCCCTTCCCTCCAGCGTGTCAGCTGCACCACACAGCTTGGTGTCGTCGGCAGACTTGCTGAGAGTGCACTTAATGTCCCTGTCCATGTCTCTGATGGAGATGTTAAACAAGACCGGTCCCAGTACTGACCCTTGAGGGACTCCACTTGTCACTGGACTCCACTTGGACATGGACCCATTGACAGCCACTCTTTGAGTGCGGCCGTCAAGTCAATTTTTTATCCAGCAAGTGGTCCATCCATCGAACCCATGTTTTACCAGCTTGGAGAGCAGGATGTCGTGCAGGACAGTGTCAAAGGCTTTGCTCAGGTCCAGGTAAATGAGGACTCCAGTTCAGTCTGACGCAATACACAGGTATATTTAAATACATAATAACTTCTGTTTGTATGATAAAAATTCATAATACCAAATGTAGCATTATTTAATTCCATGTCAGAATTAGAGATTAGGTGTCATATTGCAAAACTCCAATTATGTGGAATTAAAAAAATCCAAAGTGAATTCTGACAAAGTGATCAGTGTATTAGAGAACCATTAGATCGTGTCTTACTTTATTAGTTACACAGCGACTTTATTAGTTAAACAGAAAAAGGAAAAGCAACACAATATTTCATTCAATGCATATGTGTGCCAAAGTAGAAAGTGCTTCAGATATGAGGGAGAGAGAGAGTGAGAAATATCTATCTTTGGTTTTAATCTCAGAAGTCCCATGGTATAATATAAAAAAAAAAAAAGTTAAAAGTAAGGGTGTGAAACAAGATGTGATGCCAACTGGAAAAATGCAAGCAAGTGGAAAATAATTGAAAGCATTCATTATGTGGAAGAAAAGGGCTCAAAATTAGCAATGCTAGTGACATATCCTATGAATAGAGTTTAAGCTGACATACTAAATAGAGATACTTAAAATAGAGAGAATATTAGATATGATCATAACGTTTAGACTTCTCTAATACGTTCTACTGAGAATTTCATACTTTACATTTAAGACGAGTAATGTCTTTGCAAATTGGAACTGCTATGGGATGAGAAGCTGCTATGGCCCTAAGGAGGACCGTAGCGTCCTCTTCTTCTTTATGCATCTCCCTCGAGTGGGTAAATAAAACTTTTTTCATATTCTGTGGATATAACTTGATTTGAGCTGAAAAGAAGATTGTTTTAAATACTCCAGGTTGGAGTAAAATGCCCACTCTCCACCCAGTAAGGTCTGGTGTATTAGGTAGTAGTAGATTGAACAGCTCTGCTTATGCTTAGTCCTAGTAGTCCTGATGTATAACAGCACTTTCCTCTCGAGGCTGTGCTGCACTGGGTGATTGGAGTGATAAGGAAGAGGCAAGTTATCTGTTTGAAATAATCCAATACAGGATCCACATCGTTCTGGGAGAAACCTATGCTGGAGATAGCAATTGTCTTCTAGTTTCCTTTACTCTCCAGAGTTCTGCAAAGGTGCTACATCAAAGATGAGAGGATCTAAGTCTTTCCATTTACACAGTCACTAAAATGATGCATGCTTTGTCTTATTTATGTCATTAATTAGCATAATTTATATGAATTGCTAAAACCAGGCAGGTATTCTGCAATTCCTGGTGATCTCGCTGAGCTCTGTTATTGGTTTGCCTTGTATAGAATGAACAGAGCACATGAAGGTGTTTACACACCCGTGGTGTTGGACAGTGCCCTCGTCCATCCCAGGCTGTGCTCAGGCTTTCAGATTTCAGCCACTTGCTCTCAGCCATGATGCAGGCATTTGGAGACAGGCTTTCTACAGAAAGAAGGCACCAGTGAGGTGAGGTGGAGAGACAGAAAGAGAGAAGGAAAGAGTAGAGATACCACCGATAATTCCAGCGACATACAGCATTGTGTGTGACCATCCAGAATTTGTGTTTTCTCAAAAAAACCCCAAACATTCATGGCAACAATAGATGCTATAAACCTTAACTTCCCTAAGGGCTACTTTAAAATGTAACCTTTAAAAGTATCCAGATCTTCAGAAGCACTTAGAGGTTTTTAGATACTGTGGTTCTTAATTATAGATGATGAACACTTCTGACTGTCTCTTGTGGCAATGCGAAATCAGGTTTTGTTCTTTTTTAATGATTTGTCATAGTTTTATATCTGCCCCGTTGAGGGAACAGCTAAGCAAGGTGGAACTCCGTGGTCCACACTGCACCCTTTCTTGGGAAACCCTGAAGCTGCGCAAGGTGAAGATTGCAGTGTGGTGTAAGAGTGAAGAAACGCCCTACAAACCACATCAGAGACTGAGAGACAGGCAGTGGGGAGTAGGAAGGAAAAGCTGGGTGTGAGAGGTTATGGAACAGGTTCCTAGAGATGGGGGCAGACTGCAGGGTGAGGGGGATGCTGGGCAATTTGCTAGAACTCCAAAAGTTACAGAGCTGGCTGAGAGCAGTTCTCAAAGCAGCGACTTGCTTTTAATGGTAAAACAGGGAAAGGGAGAAGATATGTGAACCTTTTGTCTATTTATTTTGGTTTTGTCTTCCCTTGTCACTTCGAGTTTTCTCTGTTTAACCATTTGTGGAGGAACTGACGAAAAAGAAAACATCTAGGCAGTGCTACCTGAAAGCAGTAGCTCTCTCGTGCTGTAGGCAAGAGCCACTTGGAGTAGGCCCTGTGCCTCCAAATAGCATCTAGCCTTGATACTTGGTTAGTAGTTGATGATGCACTCTTTATTTGTACCCTTTATGTTCTTCAGGCCTTGCCATAGGATTGTTGGGTTTTTTTCTCACCCTTTGGACTTTATATTTCCTAGTTCTGTTCCTCAAATTGTTTCATTTTGGCCAGGAATTAAAAAAAAACCAAAACAACAAAACACCAGAGAGACACTCAGCTCCTACTGAACTGCACGAGGATTTGGACCTCTAATTCAGTTCTTTGTCTCTGGAAACCATAGCCTTTGTTTGTATTTTTAGTCTGGCCTTTTTCATTTTGCGTGTATTCTTTCGTTTATTTCCTACTTAATTGTTTAGCTGTTAATTTTAATCTTCCTTTTCTGTATAATCACTTCCATAATTGTCTTCACTGTCGTTCAGTCTGAGACTGATTTCATTCCTATTTAATTCAAAGGCAGTTCTGTTACTGAGTTTAACATGAGCCTGATCAGCTTCTATTTTAGTCAATGACATTTCTTGGGGGAAAAAAAAATTAGAGACAAAAGTTACAAGACTGAATAGATCTTTGAAACAAAATTATTTCACATGCTGAAGCAAATACACCACAACTTTGCCAAAGATTTATTAAGGTAGTATTTTTAGAACATTCTGCCTCTCCTTTGGTACAGCCAGATTTTAAAGCCTCCTTATAGAATCAGGAGCAATTGTAATATCTTTTACACTACTGTTGGATTAATTCTGAAAAATGGTCTGAAATATATTAAGAAATCACTACAGGAGATCTCACAGCATGTGAAGAACCACTGTATTTAATTTATGTGAAAACAGCAGGATTCAATTCTCTAATGTTATTGCCACTTATGTTTTACAAGAACTGTGCCAGTGCCACACAAATTCTAAAGAATGAGTTAAAAGTTGTAAACACATGTCAAAAACTGTTTGCTATAAATGAGAAAAGTATAATTCAAGTGCATGAATTCATTCTTTGGGACCTGCCTGTACTCACACTGGGGATTTTGCTGTGGTTAATAGAAGCAGGATCAAGCCTCAGTAAAAACTTGTTGAGATGACATTTTTCTTCATCATAATTATCCTTTATGTCCCAGATTTGCCAAGAAGAATAGAAGGTGCTTAATTTTCAGCTCATGACTAGTCCACAGAAATCAACAGAATTCTCTACTTAAAGATAATTGTGATTTCCAGGGCTAAACCCACAGCATGATTTATTCTCACGTTTGTCACTTTTAAATGCCTAAGTGTAATAGCAAAATGCCACCAAGCCGCCTTACACTAATGTTCAGTTGCAGCCTAACCCTGTGGACACTGCAGCTTCCAAACCAGGACATGTGCAAAACTGGCTAATTATTAATATTCCTTAAATGAGTCTGTCTGAGTCTCCTAAACTAAGCTGGAGAGTGTCTGCAATATCAAATTCTATGAAAGAAAGATTTGAAAGTATTTTTGTAAAAGAAGCCGTTAAAATGAGGGTCTTGAGATGGTAAAAATGATGCTCACAACAATCTTATATCTGAGTGATTCCACTGCAGGAGCATAATTTAAATGTTTTGCTAAGTGGAGAAGAAATTGTTAAAGAACCAAGCTGATTCACTATCCCATTCAAATAACTGTTATGAAAAATGCCAAGGAGTCACCTAGAGAGGTGTTAACAAGTTTGTTGCTTTTTATGCAACACATGGAAGTTCTTCATGCTAATATTTGATTTTCTTTATTCTTAATTCTGAATCTTTAATCCCATCTTCTTCTTGTTTGCTTGATTCTGGCAGACTGTATTAGTGCGGCAAATTTAAAGCTGCAGCACACAAAAAAAAGAGAATGTGTTGTATATTCAGTTCAGAAGGTTGCTTGTCTTTTTCTTGCAACTTAACAGAGGAGTAAAATACATCTCTGTCTTGATTAACTGCATTTGGAAATGTTATTATTTCTTTCATGAGCTCAATACCTTCCCAGGCGATCCTTGTCAGTTCGTGGCTGTGTGATCTTCTGACTGTATATGCAGTGGTGGCCAAATATGGAAAAATAATGGAACTTCTTTGAAAGTAAGGGTTTTACCACTTATCAATTCAGTCCATTTTCCAAGATAACCTTATTTCATAATTTTATATAGAACTGTAATTGTATGAAAATAAATTATTTTAAATATCTTCAAATAATACTATTTATCTAAAAATTAACGGTAACTAAAACTGATTATGTTTGAAAGCTTCATTCTTCAAGTATTAAAATAAGGAGAGACTTTCTCTTCTTTGTTCAGGAAGTTTCTGGTGCTTTCACGATTTACTAATTTCCCCTTACTAACTCATTCACAATTAGATGTCTTTTATTAATAATGAGTTGTAATATCAAATAACTTTGTAAGTCTGTTACACAGATGTAAATAACAACCACTTCACTATTCACATAAAAAGATGATGGGAATGGTGCAGATAGATTTATATGAAGATATCAAATAGCAGCATTCAAAACGTAGGCTAGCCCTCTAAAGCTCAATGTTGAGAGGAAATATTCAAAGTGATAAGGCTGTTAAGCTATCAGTGCTTATTATATGATGGAAGAATAGCCTTACTGAAAAAATATAAAAGATCTTTAGCACTTTATGGATAGGTTTAAAACAGGCTTTTTGTTGCAAAGGGAAGTTGAAAAGAAATGCTCCTACGGAATGTAAGGAGCTTCTTGTTCATAAAGGCATTGACTCTTTAGATCAACCATACAACATTTGTTTAAACATCTTACAACATTTGTTTAGACACTTATAATTGACAAGGATGGATTTTTGTTGATTTTAAATTAACATCATATCTTTCTGAAGTCTGGAAAATGACCCAGAAAAGTCTCTTTCTTCATAGGGACACTTGCAGTATTTGGTGATCGTTGACTGTGTTGTCCACTAAATAAATGATTTCTAGCTTTTTTGGTTATCTCAGGTAATGCAGCTCTTAGAGATTCTATCAAATAATTCACAAAAAGCACAAATGCCAATCATGGATGCATACATATTATTTTCAAAAATAGATCCTGAACCAGAATAATGTAGGAAGTATAAAGAAAAGAGTAGCTGGAACCGGCATTTTAGCATCTGCATAGAAATTTGTTATTGTTGTATACCAAATCACATTATCTCCTTTGACACTTGTGAGTGGTTTTTGAATGATAGAAAACAAACAAAAAAATACAGGAGATATTTAAATAGTCAAAACATCTTGTTAAAAAAAGAAGTAATAAAGAAGTATAAGCACATAATTGAAGGTATATCCTAAAATTCATTGAAGGAATGAGGAATTTTGTCATGACTTAGGCTTTTAAGAAAAAGATAAACAGTAGCTTTTTTTAAAAAAAAATCTTTCTATAGGATCATAGCAATTTTTTCAGGTTTAGTGTCTAGTTTGGAGTAGAGATTTGAGTGCAAATTTTCCATCTTCTAAGGAGCGAAACTGCTCATTTCCCTTTCCTGCTCTTTTGGTGGGAACTGTGGGGAAGATGATCTTCCTCAGCTGCTTCTGTCATAGAATATTAGAATCATTTTAGTTGGAAGAGACCTTTAAGATCATCAAGTCCAACCATTAACCCAGCACTGCCAGGCCACCACTAAACCATGTCTCTCAGCACCACATCTACACATCTTTTAAATCCCTCCAGGGATGGTGACTCCACGACTTCCCTGGACAGCCTGTTCCAGGGCTTGACAAGCCTTTTGGTGAAGAACATTTTCCTAATATCCAACCAAAACCTCCCCCGATGCAACTTGAGGCCGTTTCATCTTGTCCTATTGCTTGTTACATGGGAGAACAGACTGACCCCCACCTTCCTCCAACCTCCTTTCAGGGAGTTGTAGAATAAGGTCTCCCCTCAGACTCCTTGTCTCCAGGCTAAACAAAACCAATTCCCTCAGCCACACTGTTCCTGCTGGCCACTCTTTCTGATCCAAGCCAGAATGCTGTTGGCTTTCTTGGCCACCTGGGCACACACTGGCTCACATTCAGCCAGCTGTTGACTAACACCCCAAGGTCCTTTTCTGATGGGCAGTTTTACAGTCACTCTTCCCTAGGCCCCCCATGGAGCTCTTGTGGCCTAAGTGCAGGATCGGCACTTGGCCTTGCTGAACCTTGTACCACTGGCCTCAGCCCATTGATCCAGCCTGTCCAGATCCCTCTCTAGAGCCTCCCTACCCTCAAGCAGAGCAACATACCTACCTGACTTGGTATCATCCTCAAACTTACTGATCATTGATAAAGATACTAAACAGAACTGGCCCCAATAGTGAGCCCTGGACTGGCCACCAATTGGATTTAATTCTATTCACCATCACTCTCTGGGCCTAGCCATCCATCCAGTTTTTTATCCAGCAAAGCATATGGCCATCCAAGCCAAGAGCAGACAGTTTCTCCAGGAGAATGCTGTGGGAAACAGTGTCAAAAGGTTTACTGAAGTCTAGGTAGACAACATCCAAAGACTTTCCTTCATCTAGTAAGCAGATCACCTTGTCCTAGAAGGAGGTCAGGTTAGTCAAGCAGGACCTGCCTTTCATAAACCCATGCTAACTGGGCCTGATCACCTGGTTGTCCTGTATGTGCCACGTGATGGCACTTGAGATGATCTGCTCCATAATATTCGCCGGTGCTGAGGTCACACTGACAGGCCTGTAGTTCCATGGATCTTTCTTCTGGCCCTTCTGGTAGACGGGTGTCACTTTTGCCAAACACCAGTCCGTTGGGACCTCCCTGTTTAGTCAGGACTGCTGATAAATGATGGAAAGTGGGTTGATGAGCACTTCTGGCAGCTCCCTCAGTACCCTTGGGTAAATCCCATCCAGCACCATAGAGGGGTTTGCATCATTAAACTTGCCATTAAAAACTTCCACCATGAGAGAATTACTGATCAATTGAATAATATCATTACCATGCTTTGTAATTTTTGGTGTTATTTTTATAATGTTCTTTCAAACGAGTGGGATTTGGATGTATAATACATTTAAGAATATAAAAGGGCAGATATATGAACTGCAGAAACTTCTGTTTTGTAAATTTTTTGCTTTACTGGTACCCTAATGAATTATAGCAGACAAATTCAAGGTAATTTTCTTCAAAAAATGAACATTAATTTTCATCTGATACTTGCCACCTCATTCCTAGCAACAGTGACCTCATTTTGACAAAATCTCTTGAAATGTTTAAACTAGAATGTTTCCAATATAGCCAATATATTATTGCAGTTTGCACAATCCAGTTTAGGAATACATAAAACTTTTTAAACCAAATATGGTAGAAATAATGTTTTTTTTCTGAATATTGGGTTAGAAACATATTATGAGCATAATTGAATTTATTACTCTTCCCAAGAGGCAATTACTGTTTCAGTGAGAACAAAACAGTCTTATTAGAGACATGAAAATACCATGTATCTGTTTGCCAAATATATCACTAAACTGTACACGAAAGAGCTGAATACTTATTAATAACAGCAAAAAGGTTGAATGCTAAATATGGTTATCACAGTTCAATTGATGTGAAATCAAAAAAAGATGTAACCGGCTCATATGACTATATTGATATGAAACATGTTTTTAAATCACTCAGAGTTGATCTAACTGTAGTTTTACTGAAGTTATTAGCATAATGCATAATAATGGATAACAAGCAAAGACTTGAAAAATATTTGAGTAAAAAATAATACTTTGCTGATCGAAATATCTATTCCTTTTTTCTGTTTTTGTTACGGCTTCTTTTTTCGGTACCACATTCATGAATGTCACAAAGTGGCAAAACTCATGTAGTTTGACTCTAATTGCAGTTGGTTTACAGGTTTTATTAATAGCAAGATTAACCAGCCGTCAGTGAACTACGTGTTAGGGTCAATATCAGCAATGCAACAGATAAACCACAACATTAGACGTTAATAAAATGTTAGTATCTAAATAGTCTTCTAGATGTAATTCTGAGACTTTCTAATAAATGCACACACTGAGTGACCTGAGTGACATGCAGACAGCTCCCGCTCACAGGATGCATGGATTACCAGTGCCCCCTTTCATCTGGGGCTGCAGGTTGCCCTGTGCACACCCATCCTATAAGAGGTGTGGGCTCCCTACCTTTGTGTGTATCTCTGCTACCTGGTCATGCCCACACTGGTGAGACGGCACCCCTTGTGCTCACTCTTGCACGCTCAAAGTGTGCGTCCCTGAGTGGTGCACAGTGTTACCAGTTTGGGGCATGTGCTCTCTCAGGCAGTTTTGGGTGTCCATTTGTCTACGTTCTTCTTTGCTAAGATCCAAGGTGCCAGTTCTGTGTGTACTTTTCATTCACTAATTCACCATTATTGACCGTACGTATCTTATTTATTTCTTTTAAGGAACGGTGGTAATTTTCTGTCTCTTACTGTTTTATCGGTATTTTTTGAGTGAGTTGTGTCTCTTTTTTTTTTTTTTTTTTCC
>VWZK01000576.1:223360-238644 GCA_013396935.1 Baryphthengus martii
TTTTTTTTTTTTTTACTACCTTGGTGCCCAGTAACTAATACTTACTAAAAATCTTAATTTCTATTCCCCAGAAAATTTGAGGGGAAAAAAATGTGTTTTGAATGCAAAAATGGAAATTCTAAAGATGTTTGGAAAGGCAAAAACTAGATAATATATATTTAGAAGTGAAACATACAGATTACCCCTAATATATATCTTAGATCCCAAGTTTTGCATCTTAATACAAGACCTAGTTTCTCTTCAGTATGCCTGTCCTGGAGTTATAAATCTAAAGTTCCTTATTCTCCAGAAGTCAGATGTGAAACCAGACTGATTTCCAATGAAAAACATTGCCTTTAAGTCATCTAAAGATTTATTTTCAATATCCTTCCTTAAAATGTCCTAATTTCCATAAATCAGATTGGGTTTATATAAAAAAAAACCCTCTGTACTGGCCAGAGTTGCATGGTCCACATGACCAAAAGAAGGCTGCCTTTCCCTTTGTCTGGCTTTGTCTTCCCTGTCTTTAGCCGTTGTCTCTCCCGAGTGTTTCTGTCTGTAATGTACAGTATCTTAGTACTTCTTTGCTTTTGTGCAGTCTCCCTTTCTGGCAGTTGGTCCACGTGGAGTCTCTAGAGGAAGGAGGAGAAGGTTTCTCCTCCTCCTGATTTCTCAGACTCAGGTTCAGCTGTAGACTCCCAGCTCCCTGCTGTGCCTCTCGCATGGTCTTCCACCTGCTACACTCTATAGTCTCCGGTCCGTCTTTGGGGATGAAAATGGTCTGTTCAGGGCAGAAGAGCTTTCAAATAGCCAAACCTCCAGGGTAAGAGAAAGATAAACTTTCAAGGTATAAGAGGAGACTATGCAGAGCTTGCTACAACTCTGAACGTCACTGGCTTAGGTGAAACCTAGTCTGAAAGGAAGGACCTACCTACAGGGATGCTATGGCCAGGTGGGGAATTGCACAAAAAGCTTTTGTAACTTGTGTTCTGCCCTCTCTGGTCAATTTGATTTTTTTTTCTGTTAAAAAAAAAAACAACAGTCTTCTAGTTTTCACTCTAAAGACATCATGTCTTTTTTTTAGTTTAAAAATCATCTAGTTTTCTCTGAAGGTCACTATGAAGAAAATATCTAGATAGGTCTATGTCAAAGCTGTGGCTGGCTCAGGGTTCCATTACTCCACTGTTCTGTGTAAGCTCACCATCACCATTTTCTCAGGCCTATATTGCAGATATTACCAGATTTTGTCCCCGAGGCCTGCCCACCAAGGCTATGTTCCTGTCTTGCCATTCCTTATATAATAGTTTACAGTAATTTGTTCTTATCTTTCCAAAATGGTCAGGCTCTGCATTAAGTGATACATACCTCAGTACAGTTTCCTCTTACTTAGTTTGAGTGACATCTCTACTTCTCTGTTAATTTCTGTTCAAAACTTTGCTGTGAGTATTAGTTCCGCGGGTTCTTTATGTATTCTTAGTATCTTGGTTTCCTCTACTAGTTACTTCCTGTCTGCACAGAACATGATAAAAGTGAAAAAAAATGCAGAATGTTGTAACCAAGTTGTGGTTTTATATATGGAAGAGAATGTTAATTCAGCATTCAGATTTTTTTATACTTGGGAAGGGGATGGAGGGAGGAGAAAAGAGCAAGAAAGTAATGAATGAGACAATTCTGAAATACCAAGATTTTTGTAAAGTTCTTTGAATATTTTTTTTCTAAAGGTCTTGAGTAAAAAGTTGGCTGAAATGACGATATCCACATTGTCTACTGAAAATTAAATGGCTTTGTCTTTTTTTATATATATTTATATTTTTAGGTCCGAACATGGATTCTTACAGTGGGATACACAACTGCATTTGGAGCAATGTTTGCTAAAACGTGGCGAGTTCATGCAATTTTCAAAAATGTAAAAATGAAGAAAAAGGTGAGGGGAAGTAAACTCTTTTCTAATTGCCCTGTTACTATAATTTTCAAACTATCTTGCTACCTTTCCTAGATAGCCATACTTGTGCTGACTCTGTGTGACACACTCAGTGGTTTGATATTGGGGCTTTCTTGATCTCCTTTTTAGTCTCTGGGAGCTGGAATCAAACATCAACCTTTTGGACCTTATAACAAGAGATAGATGGTGTAGATGACTATAAACTGTCAAAGTGAATTCCAAACTTCACTCTTATTTCCTATGTTGTTTCAGCATCCAGAGGTCTCCTGGTATATTCTCAGCTGTTACGAGATGTTTTCTGTATATGTCTGTTTGGGATATAGGTATTACACACAAGTTTCTCATGGATTGGTAGGAGGAGGCAATAGAAAGTGCTGTTTATTCAGCTTTCTGTTTCTAATTAGCTTACTCTAAGACTGATTGGAATTGAACCACAATAGTCATCTCCAGCATGTTTGGTACAGCACATTTTCTGTAAACAACTCGGCTCAGCTCAGGAGTAGTACAACACTTCATTTGTGTATTGTTCATTTGATATTTTTCCTGTGGAGCTTATTTTCACACATGAAGTGCTTTTAATCAGATGATTTTATTTTAAAATGGGACAACTGGTGAATAGAAATCATTTTCATGGAAAAAAAAAGTGAAGAGAAATGTGCATGAAACACAGAAACAAAATTAATATTTTTCTAGAGTGAGAAGTAGTGCCACATGCAGTTCCTTTATGTAGCCGAATAGACTTATTCTAATAAGTGGTAAAGAGTCATTTACTCCCCAAATAAGTAGAACAATATTCTAGAACCTCATCAGATTTCTCTGTTTCCCTCTGTGTATAGTCATTGAAGAGCCATACTACCTTTTTTTTTTTTTTTAGTACTATTTTATTTTATTCACAGCTGTAACATTTAGGGAGTTGCTGTCATCACAAGATACAACTATCCTTAAAAAGGTTTGGACTTTAGCTAGACTTTAGATAGATAGTTTCTAAGAGAATTTATGTCTCAGGTTATTAAGGAAATATGTGTTGTGGCTGGAACTGACCACCCTGACATTTTAACATGACCACCTAGTACTTTCCTCTACTATTCGGTCATGTCAAGGTTGCTTAAATATTTGTTAATTAAATACCAAATATTGTCCAATGTAAAACAATAATGAAGAATAGATTACAAATATTTTAAAACTAACCAAAATGATAAGAAAATTTTGTACCAGAAACAGCATACGCTGATGGAAGGAAGTGGAACTCACCCTTTCTGTGTCTGTGCAAAGAGCCCACCGTGATCTATCAGTTTATGCTAGTAGAGTCCAGTATATATTTTTTCAAGGATCTTACAATTCCTGTATT
This sequence comes from Baryphthengus martii, assembly GCA_013396935.1. Lineage (NCBI taxonomy): Eukaryota > Metazoa > Chordata > Aves > Coraciiformes > Momotidae > Baryphthengus > Baryphthengus martii. The sequence goes on from VWZK01000576.1 coordinate 226,630, forward strand.
AAAAATTTTTAAGCAAAGCCAAGCCAGTGTTTTACCTTCTTGAAAAATGAAATTTTATGTTGCAAATATGTTTTCAGCTATGTTGGTAGAAATCTTTGTAAATTAATGAAGTTGCACATGACACAACCAATGTAACACATAAAAACATTTACTTAATAACTTTTAGTATCTTGAGAATTTTATCATTTCTACAATACATACTATTCCAAATAGGAATGAAGAGGTACTTCAATGGACTGTCACTAAGTATTTGCCTTACTGTTTTTTAGAAAACATTTCATTTTAGAGTTTCAAGTTGCTAGTCAATATTAAATTTCACAGTCTGTTAATTAAACATAATCATTGAATTCTATATAATGCCTGTTCTTCAACAGGTCTATCAACAACTGCAAGATTCAATTATTTACTCACAGCTGGATGTTAAAAATTATTTAAGGTCTGTTAAAAAGACACTGACCAACATAAGGGAGATAAACTTTCAGATATCTGGAAGAGCTGACCAATGAGATGCTTTGCTTGACCAGAAACGTCAATGCTATTAGGACAAATTATTCAATATTCTGGAATTGAGTAAATAACACATTTCTGTAAACTTTAAAGAATGACCGTTTCAGAGAACTGTCTTGGTTTGCTTTATTTGTATATCACACTTCACAACACAAGCATGCATCATAAAAGACAACAGTTTTCTTAATGCAAAACAAATTAGATCTCCATGATAAATGTTTCTTAGTTACACATTTTCTGCCTTTGATTTTTCAGGATATGTAAAACTGGTTTTAAGAGCTGATTGAAACGTGACATTCTTAGGTCTTACAAGAAGAACATTTTCATTTTCAGCAGATGTAGTTTACAGACAAAGTATTTTGTATCTATGGAAGTGTAGACAATAGAAATTTTCACAAATATCTAAATTGACAAATAAACAAAGGTAGTGCTTCATAAAAAAGCAAGTTGATGTTTTTTGAATTAGTTGTGCTGTGACAGAACAGATCGGTGTTTTAACACAAAGAATACAAAGTTCCAAAATGATTAAGTACTGTGGATCCTATTCATTTATGGTCACTTCAGTTTCCACCTGTATATAAAAGTAAATTCTGATGTTTAGATATATAGCCCTTTTGCCTGTCATCCTGAATATTTTCGTGAGGAAAAATTTCCAAATAGTGAAATTCCTTGACAGAGTGGAATAATCTCTGTGTGACTTTTGAAAATATTAGTTCACTCATTTCATGGAAGTGAGTATTAAGTAAGGGAGAGAAGAGTATGATGAGTGAATCTATCTTCATCAGATAGGGGAAGCTTGCTTCTGAACCTTTACTGAATGCTTATCTTAAGTGTACAACATAGTTTGCTGAAGAGAGGAGTGGACTTCTGTTTCATTGTGAGAAAACAATAATAATACACTGCAGCTCTATTTTAGTGCAGCAGAGAATGGAACTAAATGATTTAGTGTCTTGAATTAGTTGAAAATTTTTGTTAATTTGTGTTTATAAAGCTCTCAAAAATCTCTTTTATTTTCACCCATTTATACATCCATTCCTTTGTTACTGGAAAAAAACACACAATTAATTTCAGAATACACTCCTGCTATCAGGCTACTAATTAACAAATTTAACAAGATTCCCAGAGCTCTGTTACCACCTTTGATCTTGCTGGGACTCAAAGGAAGCAAATTAAAAATGTATTAATTTTAGCTGGATTTGAAACAGAGGGGTGCAGGGGAATCAATTTTTGTCAAATGAAAATTAAAAAATCAGTAGAGGGAAATTAATTATTTTTTAATTTTAAAGAGGTTAGTAGGGATAATGGAAGGTAGAATAGAATTATTATTAAAAAAACCAAAATGTAACACTTATAATTGAGGTGCAATTCTGGTTTTGACATGTCTGCTTTCTGTTGGTTTGGCCAGCAAAATACCTTCTGCTCAGTGAGAGGCAGGGATGGCTCTTGTATTTCTTATGCCAGAAGGAGGACTGACAGTGGGTAACAGGAGAGAAAGGAGAATACTGGTGGCAGGAGATCATGTGGTGTCCTGGGAAAACTTTAGCTAGCTGAACCGTTTGAAGGAGTGAGTCCTTCTGATAAAATTTAGAAGGTTGCGAAGCTGTCTTTTCTGATGGGAACTGCACTGTCTTAGATTTTAGGTGGCCTTAAAGCAGTTCTGCATAATAAGTGCTCCTGCACAACTCCAATATGGCAAATAAAGACTATCCACTTTAGACAAATATTGGAATAGTAAGAAATTCAAAGCAGTCGCATTTAAAGTCTCCATAAGCTAGCTATATTCTACTCCTACAAAGACAAGTATTTGACCATTTGTAGGTGAATGCAATAAAGCAGGATGATCTGGGTCACAAAGTTGCTTGTTGCAGTTTGTATTTCAAAGTGCAATACTTCTCAGTTGACATTGCTAGGATAAGCTTAACATAGTGCGTTCTAGCTCTGTCTATTTGTACTTAAATCTTTCAGCTGTGACATCTGGGGAGGGATGCTTTATGCTTAATTTTCACAGAAAGTATTGTCAATGTACTCAGTTGTTGCTACCACTGTAGACTTCTGGTGGCATAATGTTTTTATGCTAGTAACGTTGCTACAAGAATATAATTGCAGAAGGGATGTGTAACAGCATCTTTTCTGAAGACTTGTGCTGCTATAGTTTTGCCAACATTATTCTACTCATTGATGATATTTCATTACCTTTTCTCTGTTCCTAAGTTTTCTCTGTGACTGTAGAGTTCTCACAGATGAGAATGAGTTAAAGAGCTTAACAAATATAGAGAAAAGATACCGGTGCTATCATAGGGTTAGAAAGCTACAACCAACCACAATAGAAAAAATGACTTACCGGTCTGACCTGACTTAGCCTGTCAGGCTGCAGTCTGGCAAACTTATTGTCTTGCATTCAGCCTATTAAATCCTTAAAAGACTTCTGAAGTGATCTGTCATCTTCATACATTACAAAGACAGACAGGAGGTTGTACAGCCTGCTTTGTTGACAGTAGCACAGGGAAGGGAGGCTGGCACTGCGAGAGAACTGTGGGGCCAGGAGGTCAGGAGCTGGGGAAAGGATGAGAATGAGAACTTGGAATAGCTGCTGAAGGCTTCAGAGGGAATAGGAACCTCTCTGGATACAAGTAATAGGGAAAAGCTTGGCATTATAAACTGGGAGAAGGAGTTGAGGAGAGAGACTGAATCTCTGTAAGAATTCCTGGAGAGTTAAAATGAGATTGAGATTCCACAAAAAAATTGGATGAAGCAAGGGCGGCTGTAAGAAGTGATCAGGAAAGCTGAGTGTGGTGCAACATAGAGCCTGAGTTTGAGATTCAAGTGGCAAACTACAGATGACTTACTAGATCTGATTTAAAATTAGATTAAGACTGAAATTTATAGGCAGAACGGCAGTCCTGAAAAGTAGGGATGTAGACTGGAAAGAAACATAGGAGTGGAGAAGTAATGAGGCAAGAAAAAGTTGAAATTAGGACTTGCTGGAACGGTTGCACAAGGGTGTGGGCAGAGCATGAGAACAACACAGGATTTTAGGGTTTCACTGTTCCTTTTCCTATTACTACATATCTGTAAATCCTACAGGCAAAATACGTGCCTTGTCTTCTTGTTCTGTTGTTGTACAGCTCATGATAGCTACTAGTCACTCTTTTAGCTCAAGCTGATGAGGTGTGCAAAGATCTAAAGGCTCCTTTTGCTGATGCACGCAGCTCTTTCTATAATTGAATTCTGCTTCTTTTCATTTTGTCTGTAAAGAATGGGCTCATGAAAATGTTAAAAGGCTTATGTGGTGGCTAAAAAGTGAAGCACTGAAAACCTACAGCTAGCTAAGATCTCTACATCTCTACAATATATATTTTGTTCTCCCTTGTGCATTATTAGGACACCAGTGCAGCCATAGTTTTCTACAGGATGCTGGTGTCATGGAGCAGACATAGTGATTCTGCTCTGGGTGTGCACTGGAACTGTATAAGAAAAGAGGCAATTTTCTGTTGCAGTCTTTTTCACTTAAACCAGAAAAAGTAAACAACAAAGGAAAAAAAAACAAAACCCTAACTCATAATGAAAAAGGCAGTAGGAGTTTGGAGTAAGGTGGTTTCATGTATAAGACAATTTCGAAGAAAAATAGTTATTTGCTGAATTTTTATGCTTTAGAAATCTTTCTGAGCACAGTTTTCAGGAAAGGATGTTGCTTGGTTTTGAGAAACAAATTTATTACCTGAGTGAAGCAGAGCAGGAATTCTTAAACTTTTCAGCTCCTTGCCTTCCCGCTCCGTTTTTAACACAAATTTGGCCACCCCACCTCCTTAATTCTCTCTACTTAATGATCCATAAAACTGAGGCACGTGGAAGACTGGAAGGGGTAAGAGAGCATTCATGCTCTCTCTGGGAGTGGGGCACGTGGGTTGCTCTGAGCAGCCTCAGTCGAGGTGGGCAGCAGGTGTCTGTGTGCTCTCACTCCGTGGTACTGGCTTCAGGGAAACTGCCAGTACGTGCACAGAGTGTCCCTGGGGGAAAAAATAAACCGGAGGAGAAAGCAACTGGAGGCCACACGCTTATGAGCTTATATATTGCTGCCTTCTCCTCACAACTTGTCTCTGTTTACTGCTATCACCATCCCTTATTTGAAAATCTCAGCAAAAAAGTTTATAGAATGAGTGTAATCTCCAGTTATAAACTTTTCTATAGGATTTTCAAGCCACCTATGTAATTTAGAATTTATTCCAATCTTTCACACAAAAGTCCTAAGGAGATGTTTTAAAAAGTACTCATTATCTTAATAATTTAAAAATAGGTGAAGCGAAATTTTCCACATTATGTTAACAGAGGGTTTAGGTCAGAACCTCACAGGCCAGGTCTTGTTTACTCACTTATATGGCTTTGTAGATGTCGTTCCATATTAGCATAAATGTAGATCATATTACCTAATCAATTCTTTCTGTAACTACTGCTATATTTTTCCAGATGAATTTTCAGACTGTAAATATTTATACTTTTCCAGGACCATTTTTTCAATCTAACTACAGCTTTTTGTGTATATAACAAAAAGCTATGTACTGAATTTCCCCTAGGATACACATGTGTTTCACTATATATGAGAGATCTTAAGTCTGAAAAGGAGATGTGCCAGGATCAAATAATTTGCTTTGGGTAACCATACCAACAGTACAACAAGCTATTAGGGACCATCTGCTGAAAATGAACCAGCATATGGACACCCAAAGAAATATTTAGTGTTATTGTTCAGTCTTAGTGAGTAAGAAAGAAGACAGAGGTTTGAAATTTGCTTATGCTTGGGATTATTTTTTTTTTCATTATGAATAATTACCACTGGAGCAAGTAATCCATGATACTTACAGTGCAGTGTAAATTATTCAGGTGTAGCTTCATGGATTATTAATATAGAGATATGGTACTTCCTAAAGCAATATAAGTGGAAGCCAATTTTATTTTTTTTTTTCCCAAATAGCTGTAACTATAAACTTTAAGTCCAAAGCTTCAAAAATAGTCAATGTAATCCTAGAATCCGTATTTAGATGTAAAATAAGCGTCCTGTTTTTCTTCAGAGCTGATCAGCCAAAATGCCAGCCAGGGAACAATAGGAATCACATTTCTAAAATTTACATTCATATAAATATGGATCAGGGAGCTAAATCTCAAGCTCCTGTCACAGAAAGAAGTTGAGCTAATGAACTGTACATCTAGGAGAAAAATCTGCTTTTGAAGTAATTTATGTATGTAAATTTCTGTATGGTACAATTTGATAAGGCTAAACCTCAGTAGCAACAAAACCAGTGAAAACTCTGTGTGAAATGTAACTGCTCATAAATGGTGCTACAACCATCATTTTTATGTGTTTTGAGACTAAGGGATGACAGAGAAATGAAGAACATGTTGCTATATAGTATGAGGCAATTTATTCCTGAATAGCTCGAAATTGGATTGTAAATGTAATCAAGTGCATTGACGTCTCCAGCTATTTGGGCCCAATGTAGTATGCTTTCCCACAGAATTGTTCATTAAAGAAAATATTAAAGTCTAGGTATTTTAATGTTATCTCAAACAAAATCAGAACATTTCTTTCAGACCATTCAAATACTTTGCACGCTTTTTTTCCTGAAGATTAGGATCCCTTTTAGCACTAAAGATGAGAATTCAATGCCCTGGTAGAAATTCCTTCACCCTTATGGGCCATACAGTGTTGGACTCAGCAGATGCTTTTCTCTCAAAGGTGAGTTTGACCTGCTGTGTTGATGGGACGTGCAGTTATGTCAAGGCAGCATATCTTGCTTTACTTCTGGTAGTGGGCAGAAGTTAACACAATGTTGAGGTTTGTTTCTAAGGCTGTCACCCAAAACATTGTGTACCAAGAATACTCTTCGAATTACTGTCAAGTTGGATTTGTTTTGTGCCATTTTGTTTTTTAAGACTACAATGTTTTTCATTTTTGTCCTCTCAAGAGAGTTTTGTAAAGCTACCCATTGCTACATTGCTCTGTGTGCAACTTGTGGTTGGGTTAGTAACGTTAGTTAAACAATCATCTCTCCAATTCTCTAATGCATTATAGCCATAATTCAGGCTCAGGCTTTCAAGGATGAGGACTTTTTTTTTTTAAGATTTTTTTTAAGCTGTCACTGAATCTCTTCTTCTCTGACCTCCACAAAGTTTCTATCTTCTACTCCCCCTAGGATGTTCCCTCTTTCTTTTATATGAGTTGGAAAAGGGAAAAGATACTTTCTAACTGGATAGCTTCTCCTGGCAGCAAGGCATAGAGCCAACACATCCACATTTGCAATGCAGTTATTGAGAGGATGAGTGTGCCCAAAGATGCTCTGCAATTATCCTGATCATGAGTCAGCAGAGAAGACGCGTTCTAGAAATGTGTACTTAGCTGGCTAGTGACTGTAGCTATTTAATTCTCAAAATCAAGCTTTTTGATCATATCCAGTTGTCCATTATTATCAGTAGTACCACACACTCCAATTATCCTGGAAAGCAGTAAAAATCATCAGGTTCTCAGACTGCAGGGTTCACAATAGATCCTCTCATAAAACATACTTATTTTTAATTTGTAAGTAGATATTCAAACTTTTCATCAAATTAATGAAAATATCTCTAAGAGAATAAAATGTCTTACGCTTAGATTTTTATTGCCAGTGACTTACTGGTCAAAAAAGCTTGCTACTTTGAAGTATGCTTTTTAAAATGTTAGCATTCACTCGTTAAAACTAATGTAATTGCAGTGTGAAGTGTTTCCAATACTAATCATGCAACCTATTATAGGAAATACTCGTAATAGCTGTTGAAAAAAACATTGTGGAGTTATTGGGAACAATGCATAATGTGTTTTCAATAGTCCTTTTTTTTCTCATTCCATTACACAATAGAAATTAAGAATGTGTTACAGAATAGCTCTCTAAAATATTGATGGCTTTACTAACTCAAAGATAGATATCTCCCTCAGCCCATGTGTGGCAAAGTTCACCTATCCACCACTGACTCTGCATCACCAGCCTCATGACCTCATCCCACTTGTGCTGACCCACTAAATGTATGGGAGCAACCCTAAAGTCTCTATTAATCATACTGGGGAAAATGAGAGGGGGGTTTATGCAATAGAATATCTTGAAGGCAAGTTTAGGAGTGGTTATAGGGTCTCTTTTTCCAGCCTCGCAGACTTTATCATTTGTTCCTCGAAACTGCTATTTTTCTGTTTCTCCTCCAGTTCAGAGGTAGGACTCCTGATCAGCATGATTTTTGTATGTACCACGGAGAGGAACATTGGGTTTCAGATTTCTGAGGGCTTCAATAATTGCTGGCAGTGTTATTCATTTAATGGAATAAGGTTCAGGAAGCTTCACATGGGGATCCTTTTGAAGAGAATTTCTCTCTACAGATTCCATCCCAGGAGTCTGGGAAAGAGATAACTGAAAAGAAAAGTTACTGAATAGTATTGTTTATCAACAATCTGTCAGCTAGACTAAAAAGACTATGTAAATCTACATGAGATAAACCAGAATTGCCTCCTTAAAGAGAAAAAAAGCCCTAAATTTTAAAGGAAAATGAAAATATATATTTCTCTTGAAACCTGTAAATAGATGCAAATATACTCCTGGCCTTGCTGTGCTTCTATGGATTCAAATAAAAAAAAATAATAATCAAACAAAACAAACAAAGAAGTCCAACAAACAAAAAGTCCACAAAACCCCACCAAGATTTAGCTAATAGGTCTTCCCTTACATTTAAAGATACTTTATTCTGACAAAGGGAGGTGAAGTTCCTGGCAACAAAGAAACTAACTGAAGAAAAATACATGTGGAAATGAACTATTCAATCCATACTGGAAACCTACTTGTGGAACTCAGTACAAAACTAATGTTGCATCCTGGAGAAGTGGGCAAATCTTCATTTGTAAGACTCTGTTCTTGGTTTAGAATAGAGTTCATCTTTAAGGTCCTTGTCAAATACATTTGCAAAGTTGATTTCTGCCGAGAGGAAAACGGCCTACCAGCTTCTGTTCTGAGTGAATTTGTTTTGAGAACAGATAGCTTCAAATCCAGATATATAGTCCAGACTGGTAGCAATGGCATTTATAACAGTGGGCAGATCTGCCAGGATGAGACAGATTCACCTATCCAATCACAGATGGTAGAAAATATTACTCACAGATGCTGCTGTGTGAGAGCTTGGCTTCAGCAAGGAGGCAGACACACTCACAAAAATGGATTTTATTAAGCTACCGTGCATTTCTCCCAAAGCGGATTTACTGTATACTAGAAGAAAGATGAAAAGGGGAAAAAAAAGAAGAATCTTCCTCTGAAAGAATGATTGTAATAATTGTAAGCAGCCTCAATTGCTCATGACTTTTTTTGTCAGACAGAGAAATTGTTGGATTCACAAGATATGAGTCAAGACTCCTTCAGTGCATCTGGTGTTTCCCAAGGAGTGAATGTACTGAACTTAAGGCGTGCTGGTGGGTGGGAGTGATGGCTGGGGAGAAGGAAAGGTGGGCTTCCTGAGGGTGGAGTGGGGAGATCAGCAAGCCTTTTAGAAACGCTACTAGTGATACACCTATAGCATTTCTCAGGAACATTTACGTTAGGACAAGCTGCTAATCACTGGCAGAAGTAGAAATACCTGAATTTCAACATCTCGCTTTGAAAACCTAGTGTTTTGGTGAAACCTTTTGCTTCAGAGCTGCTCTACTGCAGCAGTTTTGCCAAGGACAGAGCAGGGTTGCGATGGGTGCGTGCGGCAGCTTCAGGAGCCCTACACGCAGCACTGGTAGCGCTGTGTTTTAGAGCTCATTAGAATAGCACAGGTCACTTCCTCAGGTTATCTGATGGGCTTCCTTTTGTTTGCCTTCCTCCTGGATGCCTGGCAGAAGGAAGGGATGAATAATACCTGCTGCCAGTGACAGCTGCTGTTACGCATCTCTCCCCTTCTGTCCAAGAAAGGGCCATTGATAACGCACCACAGAAAACAATGCTCCAAGAGGTATCCAAGGAATAGCTCCTCTGTTTTCTGGATTTCTGCTTTTATTTATTCTAATAATTACCTGCCCAAAAAAGAAAAGTTACCAAAATCATATGTGAAGTAAAATACGAATATAGTAGTGCAAGGTCAAATACAAATGAAAAATGGACAAGAGCAAGGATGAGCAGTTAGGAACATGATCCTGAATAGGAATGTTAATATGAGATTTCTTTTGACCCTGTTAGTGAGTGAATTGTCAGCATTACCGCTTTAAATAGTAACTTTGCAGTCTCGCTTCTGGCTTTGCTGTACCAGTTTGATTAATACGGCCAGGTGTTGATGAATCTGTATCTGATGCAGCTCTAGTTTCAATATCAATTTAGTCTGTATAAATTTGGAAGACAGTAGGCTAGTTGTCTAATGTTTTACCTGTCCTGAGTAAAAAGTTCATTGTTTTCATTGAAAAGATGAGGCATCGTTACTGATGTTTGGGGTTTTTTTACAGGGAATTTCTATGATTTAGTAGATCAGAGGGAAACATTCGTGGAAGATTCTTTTCACACATCTTTAAGTTTCTCAAATGCTTATTTTTAGCAGAAGTTAATTGCCTTCACACCCTCAGGGGGGATAGAGGAGAGGAAGAGAGGGACACATTTCAGAACACTAATTTCTCTGATTCTAAGCTGTACTCAGGATTGGTGAGGTGTATGGACGAATTGCCCTTTGAAGGTTTCTGACTTTACCCACTGGCTACTGAGAGAGGCTAGACACATAATGGTTAAACAGCCAACTTCAGTAAAATAAACCCCCCTCAATTAAGGCGAAAGACCAACCAAAATATGCCAATAAAACAAAATACCTAACTATTTAAGAGGGTGAAGAAGACATTTAGCTTTAGGTGTCCACATTTCATCCTAATCCAACTTCTGTTCAGACTCGACTCCCTGTGATTTTCACTCCTGTGTCTGCACTCAGGGATGTTTCATCCAAGTCCTATTTAGAGGCATTAGATAAGAGTTTAAAGCACATAGGCTTTTTCTACAGTGGGCAACCACACTGATTAACAGTCGTTTTCCAGCTTTGACTATAACTTGGTAAACAACTAAAAGGTTAGGCATCATTTTCTTTTCCCGGAGAAGACAGGGAACTAGGCTATACATACCTGCTTTCTTTTAAGCTTAATGAGGAAACACTTTGCAATAGTCTTCCCCCTTGCACGTCCCCAACAACACACCTTTCCCTTGCAAAGTTCTCCTTGACAAAGCCTCCCGCAGCATGAGAGCTGTGCTGTTGCCCTTCACTCTGCTTCTCCAGGCATGCCTGTGCTGTCTCTGAGGAGATGGATGTACTGCTTCGTTACTTGTGCAGACATGTAGAAAGCGTCATTTTCTGGTCACTTATGATGCTGGGAGCTACGTGGGTTTAAATAACCGGTTTCAGGAAATTTAAATAATACACCAAGTCCTTTAAGTCATTGTGATTGCTAGCCTTTGTTTTATACTTAGTTTATTCCAAATAATTTATAAAATAAACTAGCAGATGAACAAAGAGTGGTGCACGGTATTGCAGAAATGCCTTTCAAAATAAAGAATGTATCTCACTAAATAATATGAAACACAAACTTTCTAAATTACTATTGCATTATTTCAAATCGTGTTCATTTTTATCATTTGCTTAAGCTTGACAGGAGTTCAATGCCAATACAATTTATTCTAGGCAGGAATACCAACCTCGCCTGTATTAAGATTAGCTGACACTTCTGGCTTTGTAATGCATTTTCAGAATCCTAACAAGTTTATCAAATTGAACTGAAATAATCACAATTTTATTAAGCTGCTCAGGCTTAATATTTTTGAATTTTTCATTTGGATTAAACCAACTGTTTCTGAGAACTAAAACTAGGGCAAATTATGTGAGTTTGTCCATGTTAAAACATTTTGGCAATATCTTTTGAGTATTGAATGAGTGTGCATTAGTAATAGCAGTACGTATCAATTTAAAAGCTGTGGACATAGGCAAAAGAGGACTGTCATAAAGTTAATTTTAGCCTGTCATAAGAACATGCTTACAACTTTGCAACTGAAATAATGTACTTGTGTATTTTCTCCTGTGTTGCTATGTGTGTAACAGTAGAAATAATATAGGGATTGCGTGCAGCTATACGAAACTGTAATACATAGTTTAGCTTGTTATTCTTATTAGCAGCTCTTGTTTTCTTATTTGAACCTAGAATCCATGCAAAATTAAAGCCGTGTTTTAAGACACATGTGCATAAAAGCCTCTAACCCTTGTAAATATAGAAGAAATACATAATCCATTCCTGCTCCCAGGGTAACAGAGGCAAATGTTACACACATACACAGAAAACCTCAAAAATGAACTTATCTTCTAATACTTTGCAAGTGTGTTTTCCACATCAGAGAAAGTTATGAGGAAGTGAACACTGTAATTCTTAGTGAAAACTAAATTCCTGCTACTCTGAGAAATGTAATGAAGTTTTCCACATGTAGATACATAAACACAATAGTGGCT
>VWZK01000577.1:0-27171 GCA_013396935.1 Baryphthengus martii
CCTGGCCCTGCTGCCCACGCTGCGGGGGAGGATCCCAAGATTTGTTTAACATACTTTGGAATGTAGAAAAGTGCTCCAGGGCTTCTCTGGTGGGTGTTCCTGTTTTATCCACTCCTCTTTTCCCATATTTTCACTTACAGGGAAGAAAGCCAGAATTAATTCAGATCCCCTCGCACCATGGTGGCTCTCAATCAAACCAACTTGCACCCGGCCTCCTTCCTTCTGCTGGGCGTGGCAGGCCTGGAGGACCTGCACCTCTGGCTCTCCATCCTCTTCTGCCTGGTGTACATCACAACCCTCCTTGGCAACTTCGCCCTCTTGTTTCTCATTGTGAGGGAGCGAAGCCTCCACGAGCCCATGTACCTCTTCCTGGCCATGTTAACGGTGGCAGATCTCGTCTTGTCCTCCTCCACGGTGCCCAAAGCCCTGAGCATATTCTGGTCCCTCTCCAAGGAGATGTCTTTCCACGCCTGCCTTACCCAGATGTTCTTCACACACCTGAGCTTCGTTGCAGAGTCCACCATCCTGCTGGCCATGGCTTTTGACCGGTACGTGGCCATCTGCAACCCTCTGAGATACGCCGCAGTGTTCACGCGCTCGGTAATCGCCAAGATCGGGCTGGCTGCAGTGGCCAGGGGCTTTTGTGTGATGTTCCCCACAATATTCCTCCTCCAGAGGCTGCCCTACTGCGGTCACAGAGTCATGGCCCACACCTACTGTGAGCACATGGGCATCGCCCGCCTGGCCTGCGCCGACATCTCCGTCAACATCTGGTACGGCTTTACCACCATCCTTCTGGCCCCGGGGCTGGACTTGGTGCTCATCGGGGTCTCTTACGTCCTCATTCTGCGGGCTGTCTTCAGGCTCTCGTCCAAGGATGCCCAGCTCAAGGCCGTCAGCACCTGCAGCTCTCACGCTTGCGTTATATTCATGTTCTACACTCCGGCGCTCTTCTCATTTTTCACCCATCGCTTTGGCCACATCGTCCCCCACCACGTTCACATCCTCTTGGCCAATCTCTACGTGCTCCTACCACCCATGCTAAACCCCATCGTCTACGCTGTGAAAAACAAACTCATTCGAGAAAAGGTGTCCCGAGTGCTCCTCCGGACACGGCGACTGCGGTGACGGGGATGCTGCTCCTTTGTCACCACGGAGAAATGGTTGGCACCAGAGAAGCCAAGTGTGTCCATGTGAAACATCCCGTTTGCCTGCCCTTTTCAGACTCAGCCGGACACCACTGTGACCTGATTCCCTGCTGCATGTTTCCTCAGACTGGATCTCGTCACTAGGAGAAAGGAGGAATTAGTGGAGAACCGCAGACCAGAACCTGGGCTGATGCCGTCTGGTGTTTCCCCGTTACCATCAGAGCTTTATCGGTGGGTTTGGTTGGACCTCCATGGTGATGAGATGTGTGATTTTTGCCAGGTCCAGCTCCCCGTTGGGTGCATGTTCCTCGATCTAGTACCTCAAACCTTTCAGAAAATAACAAACATTGTCCTAGGAATGTGCTGAGGAAAAAATCTTGTGTTGGACTAAATGCCGGGATTACTGTTCGGGTTTCTCTGACCTCTGCAGGGATCCGACCCCAAAGGAGATCTTTTTTCAGGAAAACAAAACAAAACCCAGAAACTTTAATAAATAGGGTGAATTATTACAAAGCAGCTTACGGCTCGAGGTTTTACGTCTTCCCAAGGGCCACATGCAAGACCAGGCAGGTGAGCACATCACTCCTGGCGTGGTGGGACCATTGATGTCCATCCTCTACTCTGCATCCCACGTAGCTCCCAATGCTGAGCAGAAGGTTGAGCTGCCCCTCCAAGACCCTTCCCTCCTGCCCATCACGGGCAGGTTGTCTCTTCTCCAGAGAGCAGACATTAAAACTGGAGGTTCCTCATATTGATGATCTTAAAGGGCTTTTCCAACCCAAATGATTCTCTGATTCTCTGATTCGATGATTTGATGATTCGATGATTCAATAATTCGATGATTCTATGATTCTATTCTATGATTGTTCCCTCTCTGTCAGACTTGGTAGAAAAATAACAAGAATCACAGGATCACAGAATTGTTGAGGCTGGAATAGACCTCCGAGATCATCAAGTCCAGCCTATGACCCAACACCACAACACCTAGATAGACCATGAAGATGAAGAGATTCTGTGGGAGCTGACAGACAAACAGTCAGACACAGACACTTTGTTTTCTTTGATTTACACGGGAAGCTGTAAAAAAATATGAAAACTGGAAGGAAGGGGAAGGTGAGAGGGTTTAGTATGAACACTCGTGTAGGAAGTGTGGGAAATTCAAACAGGGGTGTTTGGGATTTTTTTTTCGCACAGAAAAATCCATGGCAGGGGGGTTGCAATGAGATGTTTTTTATGACCCCTTCAAACCCAAATTATTTGATGAGCCTATGATTGTATGATTCTGTGACTCTATGATCCACAACACAGGGGACGTGTGTGACACCAGGGCTGTGCCAAAGCCTGCAAACCCAACACATCCAGGAACCTGATCACGCGTGAACTACAGACACCAAAGGGGCGGCACAGTCATAGAACCCTGGAATCACAGACTGGTTTGGGTTGGGTGGGAAGGGACCTTCCCAGGTCACCTGGTGCAAACCCCCTGCAGGGAGCAGGGACATCTGCAACTCGAGCAGGTTGCTCAGAGCCCCATCCAACCTCCCCTGCAATGGGGCCAGGGATGGGGCAGCCACCACCTCTTGGGGCAACCTGGGCCAGGCTCTCACCACCCTCAGCACCAACAATTTCTCCTCTCTGCTCCAAATCTCCCTCTTTTAGTTTCAAACCATCCCCCTTGTCCTGTCCCAACAGGCCCTGCTCCAAAGTCTGTCCCCAGTCACGTCCCACCGCATGCACAGCTCACTTGGATGCTGTGCCGAGCCAGGCTCTCGAGGTGGGTGGGCGGTTGCTGATTTAGGGAACCGCTGAGCTGAAGATTCCTCCTACAGCTTCTACTTCAGAGGTGGTTATTAAAGACACAGTGTCCCTCCTGCTCCAACAACTCACATCCACCCCGAGTGCTGCTCTCTGTCAGTGTAGCTGGGGACATGTGAACCTCCCGCATGTCTCTTACAATCATAGAATCATCCAGGTCGGAAAAAAACTCCAAGATCAGCAAGTCCAACCATTAACCCTACTCTACCCAGTCAACTGCTAACCCCTGTCCCTCAGCACCACAGCTCCACACCTTGGAAACCCCTCCAGGGAGCAGAGGGACTCCAGCCCTGCCCTGGGCAGCCTGGCACACGCCTGGACAACCCTGAAAGGGCTGGAAGAAATTGTTCCTCAGCTCCAACCTAAACCTCCCCTGGGGCAACTGGAGGCCGCTTCCTCTTGTCCTGCCGCTTGTTCCCTGGGAGCAGAGCCCGACCCTCCCTGGCTCCAAGCTGCTGAATGTCAGGGAGTTGTGGAGAGCCAGAAGGTCTCCCTGGAGCCTCCTTTGCTCCAGGCTGAACAAGCCCAGCTCCCTCAGCCGCTCCTCCCCACACTCCTGCTCCACACCCTTCCCCAGCTCCATTGCCCTTCTCTGGCCACACTCCAGCCCCTCCAGCTCCTTCTGGGAGGGAATTCCCAATAGTAACTCCATGATTCCAGGGATGTCCTCCCCAGTGCTCAGTCCAGGGGGAAGATCCCTGTCCTGGTCAAACAGGCTTTGGAGGATGGAGAGCCCAGCTGCTGCCTGGGAGGGATGGTGAACATGCATCTGGCCAAGGCCCCAGTGCTGTGCTGAACAAACATGGGAAAACGCAGGAAACTAATCTCAGAGCTGGATTTCAAGCAGAACACCATAAAACACAAACTCCTGATTCCACTGGATGCTAAAAACAGGCATTAAACAGAAATGTGAGAGATGTGCCAGAAACCTCAGGACTCTCTCTATATTTAGCCGGGCAGGTCACCGCCGCCTCTCAGGCTGGAAGAGCAGCTCGCGCATTTGAACGACTTTTATCGTTTTTTCTGACTGTAAGTTCATCTAATAAAAGACAGAACCTCTCACCACAAACTAAATTTGCCTGACAGATCTGCGGCTACATCCGTACGGCAGCTGCGTATTTCTAACGGTATTTTTATAGCTACAGCAAACACTCCACTCCGCTGTCGGAGCTTCTGCCACCTGACAAAGACAGTCCCCAAATGTCCTGCTTGTGATTTCCGCAGAGTCCTTCTCCAGGACTTGCGTCCAGTAGTTGGCTTTGCACTTGCTGGGGCAGGATGCTGTTGTAAAGTACCCCAGAGTCCTCAGCACAAGCACCTGGACCTGTTGGAGCGGGGCCAGAGGAGCCCCAGCGATGCTGGGAGGGCTGGAACCCTCTGCTGGGAGGCCAGGCTGGCAGAGTTGGGCTTGTGCAGCCTGGAGAAGAGAAGGCTCCAGGGAGACCTTCTGGGGGCCTGTCAGGGCTTCCAGGGGCCTGTCAGAAAGATGGGGACAGACTTTGGAGCAGGGCCTGTGGGGACAGGACAAGGGGGATGGGTTGAAACTGAAAGAGGGAGATTTGGAGCAGAGAGAAGGAGAAATTGTTGTTGCTGAGCGTGGTGAGAGCCTGTCCCAGGCTGCCCCGAGAGGTGGTGGCTGCCCCATCCCTGGCCCCATTGCAGGGGAGGTTGGATGGGGCTCTGAGCAACCTGCTCCAGTTGCAGATGGCCCTGCTCCCTGCAGGGGGATGTAGCAGATGACCTTGGAAGGTCCCTTCCCACCCAAACCCTTCCATGATTCTATGATTCTGTAACTCTACGTCCTCAGCATTTGCCTGGCCAGGCAGCTGGGACACGTGTCCTGCACACTGATCCCATAACCTGGTACCACGGCATGGCCATAGCTGTCCATGGGCTTTGTGCTGAGCTTGCAAGGCCTCAGGACTGAGGTTCACCAGGTTTTCTCTCTTTGAACTTGTCCTGCTCTGTCTGGAGCTTTGTTTTTCCCAGATTTAGCAGAAATGGCAACTTTTATCCTGATTATGGCTGTGACTTTTCCTACAGTGCAACCATAGCTTTGGTTTATTGCAGATAGTAGCAAAAAGCAGCGATTTTGAGAAAAAGGAGATATTTTTGACTTTGACATAAGGGCGTAGTGCTGAGAAACATGGATCTGGTGGGACAGCAGGGACCTTGAGGCGTGAGGAGGTGGGATGAGGCAGCACAAGGTGGTAAGAGATGGGGCAGAGGCTGGCACTGGTGACCTCATGGCTGTAAACAACTTGTCAATGGTCAGTTGAGGAAATGCAGTTTCAGAGCTGGATAAAAATGCTTCGGAGGTGGCAAAGAGAGCGAAGAATGAGTATCCAGTGTGCCTAAAATGCACCATGTTTAGGAAATCCCTGGAGGGGTTTCCAAGGCGTGGAGCTGTGGTGCTGAGGGACAGGGCTCAGGGGTGCCCTGGCAGGGATGGGGCAGTGCTGGGACTCCAGCAGCTCAACGGTCTCTTCCAACTCAAAGGATTCTATGAAATCTGCGTGTACCAGGGACTTTCAGACCAGTGAAGAGAAAGCAAAGTACAAAACCACGTTACCAAACACAAAAAAAAAGATGTCAAGCGGACCCCAGAGTGAGGCAGGAGAAGCCATGAACGTCAACCTCGTACTCCCTGTGAAGGACTCCAGGTTTCGATGACTCGATGTAACATCAACCACCCACAACCTTAGGACCCAGAGGGGTGTTGAAGGGCTGAGCATGACCCTGGGGAGGAGGCAGAAATTGAGGAGAGTGTGTAAAACAATTGTAAGTTAGTAGCAGTGGTGGTGGTGCTACAACTTCTTTTTCTGTAGAGAAATATTAATTTCTTTCTTGTTTTCTGTAATAATTGGACCTGGACTAACGATGTTTCCTGTATGAGCCTGTTTTCAATTACACTAACAATTAATTCTTGGCTTTATACATAAATTGCTTTGGTTATTTTGCCTTTAAATGAGACTCTGATCACAACAACACCCGCTTTGTGGCAGCGGGAAGCCATGTGGGACACCACCAGGCATCTCCAATGAGATCTCAGCTCTCCAGCGGCACAAAATAATGACCTGTAGGCTAGTACCTTGAGCTCCGAGCCCCGGGGTGCCCAGAGGCACCCAGAGAACCCTAAAGCAGCTGCTAACACAGAGTTGACCCTGGGGAAAAAACATCCAAAGTAACTTCATCCCTAATCGTGGAGATAAGTTGCAGGAGGAAAATTAACTGGCTGGAGCAAATGTGGGTGCACCTACCAAGCACCCACCCCATTAGGTAGGAGGATATGGGCAGGACTGTGGTCAGAAGGGGAGAGTTGCCCCATTCATTGAATATTTTGGGTTGTAAAGAGCCTTTAATGTCACCTGGTCCAAACCCCTGCAGTGAGCAGGGACACAGAATCATGGAATCATTTGACTAGGAGAGTCCTTGGAGCTCCTGGAGTCCCAGCGCTGCCCCATCCCTGCCAGGGCCCCACTGAGCCCTGTCCCTCAGCACCACAGCTCCACGCCTTGGAAACCCCTCCAGGGAGCAGGGGGACTCCAGCCCTGCCCTGGGCAGCCTGGCACACGCCTGGACAACCCTGCAGGGAGGGGAAGAAATTGTTCCTCAGCTCCAACCTCAACCTCCCCTGGGGCAACTGGAGGCCACTTCCTCTTGTCCTGCTGCTTGTTCCTTGGGAGCAGAGCCCGAGCCCACCTGGCTCCAAGCTGCTGAATGTCAGGGAGTTGTGGAGAGCCAGAAGGTCTCCCCTGAGCCTCCTTTGCTCCAGGCTGAACAAGCCCAGCTCCCTCAGCCGCTCCTCCCCACACTCCTGCTCCACAACCTTCATCAGCTTCCATCAGGTCAGGTTGCTCAGAGGCTCATCCAACCTCCCCTGGGATGGTGCCAGGGATGAGGCAGTGACCACCTCTTGGGGCAGCCTGGGCCAGGCTCTCACCACCCTCAGCAACAACAATTTCTCCTTCTCTCTGCTCCAAATCTCCCTCTTTTAGTTGCAAACCATCCCCCTTGTCCTGTCCCAACAGGCCCTGCTCCAAAGTCTGTCCCCATCTTTCTGACAGGCCCCTGGAAGCCCTGACAGGCCCCCAGAAGGTCTCCCTGGAGCCTTCTCTTCTCCAGGCTGCACAAGCCCAACGCTCAGAACTCTCAGAACATGTGGGGAAAACTCTCAGAACAAGTAAGAAAGGGCTGGATCCATCGGATCTCCATGGATGAGTACATCATACAGGAGAGGGTCAATGTGGCTCTGCTGACCTGCAGAAGACAAGACTCCCTAACCTACTGCAGGTCCTCCAAGGGCTGGAAAGGATTCTGGCCAGGGCAGATGCAGGTGATGGGGTCTACCTGGATTCCCGAGGTCTCTGAGCAAAGTCCCCAAGAAAAGGTCATGAAATAAGCCAGAGAGAAATGAGAGTGAAGTTCCACACGTCACTGGATAATAGAATGATGAAGTGAAGGTTGGTGGCGACCAACAGGGCACCCCTGCAGGAACCTGTGCTGGGATTTCTGCTTTCCAGCAAATTCTACCTGGGACAATAGGAAGAGAAACGAGTTTCTGACGATGCTCAATTACACCAGGAACAGGAGGACCAGCTGTGAAAATCCACAGAAGACACTGATAAGACTGAGTCATTGAACAATAAAACAGATAAAAAAAAAAAAAAATCAAAAGCAGTTGAGATAAACACGCAGCGAATGCACATGGGGGAGAAACGAAACGCTTCGGATAGAAAATGACCGGCTGGTGGTGAACAATTATGTCTGAGGAACAAGCTGTCACCATTACCAGCCTGTTATGACAACATGGTTCAGTGATCGGCGGCTCCCAGAACAAAGCAGACGTTGGAAACACCTCAGAGAGGAGCAGAAGACAAGGTCAGGGCGGCAGCGGAGCCTCTGGGACACGCATCCCGGGAAGGGAGCGAGCAGAGCCTGGCATTGGCTGGAAGGAGGCAATGGAAGGGAGATAGGGCAGAGGTGGCCAAGGCTGGAAGGTGAGTGGTGGGAATTTTGCTCCTTGTCACTTCCAAGACGAGAGCCAGAAGCACAAGAAATTAAACCAGACCGGTTCAGGGTGAACAGAGAGATGTCACAAGTCATGCAGCCGGTCATTAGGTTGTGGGAACCATGAAAACAGCATCTCCTAGAGCCTACAATGTCCATGTGTGAGGGTGGTGAGAGCCTGGCCCAGGCTGCCCCGAGAGGTGGTGGCTGCCCCATCCCTGGCCCCATTGCAGGGGAGGTTGGATGGGGCTCTGAGCAACCTGCTCGAGTTGCAGATGTCCCTGCTCCCTGCAGGAGGTTTGCACCAGATGGCCTTGGAAGGTCCCTTCCCACCCAAACCATTCCATGATTCTGTCTTATGCTTCATTTTTTTGTGATGAGCATCAGCCTTTCTCTGTTTTCTCCTGGCAGGATCCTGGATCTGCCCCTCCTTGGCTTTTATTTTTCCTCCCACAACGGAGCCAATCAAAACCACTTGGTGCAGAGGAACAAGGGCTTGTTATGAATGGCCAAGGCCGATAAGAAACCTGCCTTTTTAAAAAAAAAAACAACAACAAAACCACCAGATTCTTTCCCAGGCCTAGAGGGTGTTGCCTGTGAAAGAGGCTGGACAAGCTGGTTGCCACCAGAACAACTGCTTCTAAGGTAACAAACGCTGGCAGGAGTTAAACCTCGTTAAACTTCCTAGGGCAGGACTCCCAAGTGCCAGCACCTGCGTTAGAAGATTTTCCCTTTAAAGCCGACCCCTGGAAGCTGCTGAGCTGAGAGGTTTTGAGGTCTTGCAGAGGGTTTAGGAGCTCTCTGGCTGGTAAGGTTGAGATTGGGGTGGAGTTGTTGGGTTGATGTATAATTATGAAGCAACTTGATTGCTTCCTACTCCTCAGGTTTGTGTGTCTGCTTCCAGAGAGCTGTAATTGGTGTTTTCTCTGTTGTTTTATGTTGTTTTAATGCTGAAAGGGATTTGTCTTGCACCTGTGTTCTGCAAAATGCTTCTTAAAAGGTGATCTCTAGAGGTTCTTCTGCTTTGTTGACAAGGAACATGAGGAACGTGTTGTGGGTTTGGTTGCTGTTGGGGCTTGTTTTTTTTTTTTTTTTTCTTTTGAGGAATAGCATCACAATGGTNTCTTGTGAGGTTTTTTTCTTAGTAGTTCAGGTGTCTTTTGGGTTGTTTCTTTTTTAGTAAACTACCATAAAGGCCCTATGAGCTTCTAGGTGGGCAGAGGAGGCTGAGCCAGGATTTTGTGAAGGGTCTGTTATTGTTCCAGTCAGGTCTCCTTTGGGCCTGGGGGTCTCCAAAGCCCCAGATGCAGATAAACTGAAGAAAATACTGTACTTTCTTCACATACCCCTGAAAACAAGGTGGACCTCCTGCAGCTCATGGTCCATGGGAGATGTCAGGGGACTAGGGCATTAACCTACCTCCTCAGAATCAGAGAACCCCCTGAACCAGCAATATCTGGGTGCAGAAATTGAGGATCTGAGATCTCTGCACTGAAACACTGGGGTGGCTTGATGTGGAAGGACCCCGATTTGAACGGTCCTCACGACATCTCCATCATGATTTGTAGTGGTTGAGGCTTCCTGTTGAACAGCTCGAGTGTTAAAAGGGGTGTTTGTCTCTGGGGTGTCTTCCAGAGGACAACGTGTTGTTGATCTCAGCTTTGTTTAGGAGGGGCTGATCTTGTGTCCTTGGTGTTGGGAGCTGCTGGTGAAGTGTCCTCAGGAGCACCTGGGCCACTGCAGCACTTTGCTTACTACTGACTGTGGCAAAGTCCCTCCTGTGCTCATAGAATCGCAGAAGGGTTTGGATGGGGAGGGACCCCCCCAAGGTCATCTGGTCCAACCCCCTGCAGGGAGCAGGGACATCTGCAACTCAAGCAGGTTGCTCAGAGCCCCATCCAACCTCCCCTGCAATGGGGCCAGGGATGGGGCAGCCTGGGCCAGGCTCTCACCACCCTTGGCACCAACAATTTCTCCTTCTCTCTGCTCTAAATCTCCCTCTTTTACTTTCAAACCATCCCCCTTTGTCCTGTCCCAACAGGCCCTGCTCCAAAGTCTGTCCCCATCTTTCTGACAGGCCCCTGGAAGCCCTGACAGGCCCCCAGAAGGTCTCCCTGGAGCCTTCTCTTCTCCAGGCTGCCCAAGCCCAACTCTCCTAGCAGAAGGTTCCAGCCCTCCCAGCATCGCTGGGGCTCCTCTGGCCCTGCTCCAACAGCTCCCTGTCCTTGTGTTGTCCCCTGTCTCCAGTTCTGTTCTGTCACTTTCCAACTCCAGGATCCAAGTGGGCTGCCCGTGAGGATGGGGGTAGGACAGGCGCTGATTGTGCTGTTGGCCGCCAGTGCGGTGCTGCCCATGAAGGACCCGCTGCTGAACATCTGCATGGATGCCAAACACCACAAAACCAAGCCTGGCCCAGAGGGGATGCTATACAACCAGGTAGGACTCTGCTGATGGGTTGGGTGGGGTTGTTGGTGTGTTATCAAGAAAGCCTGTGGTGGGCACGAGGCCTGTCCATTTGCTGTGTTCTTCTAGCAAAGGGTCAGAGCAGATGTTGTGGTGTGGGGGTTTCTGTCAGCTCGAGGTCACTTCTCTTTAACCAGGGGGCCTCCCCTTCCCAAAGCTTGGGTTCCCCAGATCAGAACCAGCTGAAGGATGGTCAGGAGACACCCCCGCATCTGCTGCTTCTCTCAATTCTAGAGACTCATCTTGCTAACTGAAGAGCTCAACTCCCAGGACCTTGGTGGAAGTGGGGCCAAGAGCAAACCAGGGTGCAAGAGTTTGTTCCTAGTCCTCAGGCTGCCACTAATTCCTGCTGAGGACCTGAACTCCTCTTCCTGCTCTTCTTCCGACTCCACTTTGCTGCAGATCTGAGCTCTTCAGGCCAAAGTGCCCTAGGGTTTGCTGGAGGAGAGCAGATCCTCTTGCTGCTGGAGGCTTCTTGCTGGAGGCCGTGCAGGGAGCTGGCACCTGCAACATCCTGGAGCTGCTGCCTGTCCTCCCTGACCAGCTTGTCTTCTGCTCTCTTGCAGTGTTCTCCCTGGAAGGACAATGCCTGCTGCACGGCCAACACCAGTTCAGAAGCCCACAAGGACCAATCCAACTTGTACAACTTCAACTGGAACCACTGTGGGCTGATGCCACCCAAGTGCAAGCGCCACTTCATCCAGGACACGTGTTTGTACGAGTGCTCCCCCAACCTGGGGCCCTGGATCAACCAGGTAGGATCAGATCTGCTGCCATTAGGAAGACAGGACTTGTGATGGCCACATGATATGTTATATACCGGTCCTCCATGGGGAATACCCCTGGAACATATGGAATGTGCTTCCCAGGGACATTTGCCTATGGAGTGGCAAGAGTCAAAGTGAGACCTTTGCAGGATGGAGAGTTGGGTGGAAAGGAATATCATGAATTTCAACCAGGGCAACTGTAGGGTCCTGCCGTTGGGGAGGAACAACACCTTGCACCAGTATAGAAGAGGAGTGACCTGCTGGGAAGCAGCTCCATGGAAGAGGACCTGGGAGTGCTGGGAGGCAACAAGTTGTCTATGAGCCAGCAATGGGCCATCGTGGCCAAGAGGCCAATGGTCTACTGGGGGCATGAAGAGTGTGGGCAGCAGGGTGAGGGAGGTTCTCCTGCCCCTCTGCTCTGCCCTGGCAAGATAGCATCTGGAGTGTTGGGTCCAGTGCTGGGCTCCCCAGTTCCAGAGGGACCAGGAGCTGCTGGGGAGAGTCTGGGGGAGTCTGGGAAGCTGCTGAGGGGCCTGGAGCATCTGTGTGGGCAGGAAAGGCTGAGAGCCCTGGGGCTGTTCAGCTGCAGAAGAGCAGCCCCAGAGGGGAGCTGAGCAAGGCTGAGCAAGAGCTCAAGGGCCCCCGGGGGGCGAGAGGCTGGGGCCAGACTCTGCTCAGGGGTGCCCAGCGCCAGGACGAGGGGCACCGGGCACCGACTGGAAGCCAGGAGGTTCCCTGGGAGCGGGAGGAGCAGCTTGTTTGTTGGGAGGGGGTTGGAGCCTGGCCCAGGCTGCCCAGAGAGCTTGGGGAGTCTCCTTGTCTGGAGAGATTCCAAAGGTGCCTGGACCCTGCGCTGCTGGGCCCCCTGCTCTGGGTGACCCTGCTGGAGCAGGGGGTTGGAGGGAGGTGTGTCACCGGAGGAGCTCCAGAGGGACCTTCCAACACCCACCATTCTGTGGTTCTGAGAGGACTTTTCCAAACTCTACTCAGTCAGACCAGCTGGTGGCAGAACTGCTTGTTGTCCAGGCATGTCTCTGCTGGGGCTGAAATCCTCTTCTGAGATCAGCTCTGGAGCCCAGTGGATGAGGTTGGGGGAGGGCTCTGGCACGTCGCAGATGCCACCACTTCACTTTTGAGGGCCACCACCAGTGCTCACGGTCCTGTTCCTTCGCAGGTTGACAGCAGCTGGCGCCGGGAGAGGATTCTTCATGTACCGCTCTGCAAAGAGGACTGCGAGGAGTGGTGGGAGGACTGCAAGGACTACGTGACATGCAAAGAGAACTGGCACAAGGGCTGGAACTGGGCAACAGGTTGGTGGGGCAAACATCTCCCCACCCCTGTGGGCAAGGCCCACCAGTGTCACTGCCTGCCTGGTGGTGGGAGCCAGGAACAATAATTTCTGTTGCCTGCCTTTGTCATTGCTGACTAGAAGGCGGCCAAGCCACCATCCATCAGCCAAGAGGTGGTGCTGGGCTGTGGGCTGGTGGCCACCTCCTCCCAGGTGAGAGGACAGGAGCGAGGTGTTCCAGCTAACGTTCTCCTCTGGTGATATTTCTCCAGGAACGAACCGCTGTCCTTGGGGCTCCATGTGCAGACCCTTCAGCCAAGTCTTCCCTCGACCAAAAGACCTATGTGAGAAAATCTGGTCCAACTCCTACAAATACACCACGGAGCACCGGGGCAGCGGGCGCTGCATCCAGATGTGGTTTGACCCTGCCCAGGGAAACCCCAACGTGGTGGTGGCCAAGTACTATGCTTGGAAAAAGAGGTCCTCGGCCACTCAGACGGACAACGTGACTACTGAGAGTGGCGAAGTCCCCTGTGCTCTGCCGTGGCCGATCCTGCTCCTGCTGCCTCTGGGGGTGGCCCTTGAGGGAGCTGGGGGCTGTGGATCCCATGGATGGAGGTCCCTGTGAAGGTACCTGGCTTGAACTGCTCCAGCTGCTCTACAAGAGGGGCTGGCACAGGTAACTTGGGTCTGTCTGTTCAAACCGATCACATGTCATCAGGGCTCTGCAGGAGTGATGCTGCTGGACCTTGATATCTGCCTCTGGCTGCTGGGAGAGGTGGTTGTCTCCTTGCCACCCCAGGAAGGGTTGTGCTGTGTGTCTCTGCTCTGATGTAGAAGCTCTTTCTCATCTGTTCCCACCTCCTGGCTGTGTGCTGGGTTGGTGGTGCTTCCTGCAAGGTCCTCAGCTGAGCTCTGGAGTCTTGTCCTTCATATTGCTCTGACCCTCTGAAGGGTGGGGATGGTAATAAAATGTTCCTCAGAATCAACCTCGGTGTACTGGAGTGAAGCACTATCAAGGTGGTGGAGCTGCTCTGGGTGCTGGTCTGGACTTAGAGGCAGGGGGTGGGCAGCTCTGTACCTGTAGGACAATGCCTGGGGGGTAGGAGAGAGAGGTAGATGTAGATCTCCTGGTCAGTGACAGCTCCTTAGCAGCTGTGATCTGCTCCCTGCTCCTGGAGGAACTGCAGGGTGACCTGGATGTCCGCACTAGGGCTTCTGGAGGGGTTTCAAGCTGTGGAGATGTGGCTTTGGAACCCCTCCACAGATGGAGAATCCATCCCTGCCCTGGGCAGCCTGGCACAGGCCTGGACAACCCTGCAGGGCAAGAAATTGTTCCTCAGCTCCAACCTCAACCTCCCCTGGGACAACTGGAGGCTGCTGCTTCTTGTCCTGGTGCTTGTTCCTTGGGAGCAGAGCCCGACCCTCCCTGGCTCCAAGCTGCTGAATGTCAGGGAGTTGTGGAGAGCCAGAAGGTCTCCCCAGAGCCTCCTTTGCTCCAGGCTGAACAAGCCCAGCTCCCTCAGCCGCTCCTCCCCACACTCCTGCTCCACACCCTTCCCCAGCTCCGGTGCCCTTCTCTGGCCACACTCCAGCTCTTTCTGCCTTTCCAGGGTAGACCTGCTGTGTTAAGGGCAGGGAGCCTGCAAACAGGAACAAGACATCCCTGAGGAACTTGTGGAGCCAAGGACTGAGTACTTCCAGCAATTTCTCCCAGATCCAATTGATTTTTTCATTCCAAAAATGGTGGGTTTAGAGCTAGTGAAAGCTGCATGGGCTGGTTGTCCAGGAAAATGTGAACAGGTTGAGGAATGTTCTGCCCAAATCCATGGGGTTGAAAAGAAGGCGTCTGGTTTACAAAAGGCTCGTTGGATGAGCAGTGTTTTGGAGGAGGTGTTGGAGCTGAGGATGAGGCCAGCAGCACAGAGGAGATGATATCCACAGCCCGGGGCAGGCTGTGTCTGGCAAGGATCAGCAGGAGCCGTGGTGGCAGCCAGGACCACGTCGTGCCAGAGCAGGTGGGGATGGAGAGATGAAAGTGGGCACCTGCACATAGAGAGGTAGAAGTTGGTGCTGAGATGGACAAACTGCTTGGTCTCGGCTTTGCCCCAAAACACCTCCCTCCCCGCTGTGATATTTGATTTTTGTCCAGGGCTTATGGCTTTGCCCAAGGAGCAGCTCTGTAGACTAATATTCTTGAAAATTAATAAGTTTCCCACAGTGTAATTATTTCAGGGGAAGCAGCAGTGCTGCAAAATGGAGCTAAAACCTTTTTAATGTCTTTATTCTGTGAGGGTTGTTTGTTTTTATTTTTTTACTTGCTTTTGTTGCTTGGTTTCTGTTTTGTTTTTGTTTTACTAGATGAAAACACTAAACAAGGAGAGTGGATTTGGTAAGACCAAGTGATGACTCATAAAATCATAGAGTCCTTTGGATTGGAAGGGACTTTCAAGATCATCCAGTTCCAACCCCCCTGCCATGGGCAGGGACACCTCCCACAAGACCAGGTTGGACAGGGCTTGGAGAAACCTGGTCTTGAACACATCCAGGGATGGATCATCCACAGCTTCCCTGGGCAACCTGGGCCAGGCTCTTGCCACCCTCAGAGTCAAGAACTTGCTTCTCACTTCTAATCTAAATCTTTCCCCTTCTGGTTTGAAGCCACCACCCCTCGTGCTGTCACTACAAGTCCTTGTGAAAACTCCCTCCCCGGCTTTTTTTGAGGCCCCTTCAGATACTGAGAGGCCTCCAGAAGGTCTCCCTAGGGCCGTCTCTTCTCCAAACTGAACAGCCTGCCTTCATAAGGAAAACACTTCTTCAGGAAGCTTTGCAGTTCATCAAAGATGTGACCAAAAAAAAAGTGTTGCTGTTTGGTGGGATTTTTTTAAAACATAGAAGCAAGAAGGGTACTAAAAATTATCTCGCATAAACTGCTGCTTTTTGGGCCGATCCTCTGCACGAGAAGAGGAAAAACAACAAAACCGCAGCGCTCGAGCTTGGCCAAACCCAGATCGATTTGCAGAAAAAAAAAAAAAACACCCTCAAAAGCCGAGTGGGAGGGGGAGGCCAAATGCAATTTGCATTTGGTGAGACGTGGAGCTTAACCCACAAGTTCCTGTGTTATTCAAGGGCCGGGGAGTTGTGTCAAGCGTGGAATGATCGGAGCGTGCGCGCAGCAGTTGGTTATTTCTAATTATAAATAAGTTGTCCACTGAAGTAGCTGAATGTCAGCAACAAAGTAAGAAATTGGGGGGGGGAGGTGAGAAATAATGTCAAGAAAACAAATGGTTTGAAATCACAAGGGTGGGGTAAGGGTCCCTTAGTGGGGGGTGGGAACAGTTCAAAGGTTGTTGAGATAAATGAGATGATAAGGATGAAAGAGAAGGAAAACCCCAGGAAGAAAGTCGGCCTGGCTTCGGAAAGCTGGGAAAGGGTAAAGAAGCGACAGTTAGAAACAAATTCGATTAACATTTATTCCCTGAAAAAAATACTGAAAAAAAAACCCCAGGAAAACCAAATTAACATTTATTACCTGGGGGAAAAAAAGAAAAAAACAAAAACGCACAACAGAAAAAAACCAAATTAGCATTTGTTGCCTGAAAAAAATACTGAAGAAAAATGCACAAACCGAATATTTATGGACCGTCTTATGATCTGTTTTACAGCAGGAAAATGGGCAGCAGCGAGCGCAGATGTCTGAGGGCCGCAGCAGCCCGCTGGCTCCTTTAGGTGGGGCAACAGCCCTTGGGAAGCAGGGAGAAACGGGAAATTCCTTCTGCCTCGGCTGGGATGAGGCTTCGGATGCTTTGCACGGCTTCAAAAGCAAGAGGCAGGAGAAGGACCTAAATGGAACTCCCCCAAAGCGAAGGCGAAAAATAAAAAGAGACGTCATCTCTTATTCACTGTAGACTTGAGGCGCGGGGGGGGTGAGAAGGAAACGGTCTGGTTTCGGCCGTTAGTCGCTGGTTTCGTTAAGGAGCTTTTAGGGAAACGGCGGTTTCTTTGGGTCTGAGTGTGTGGCCGTGGTCGTGACATCCTGGGGACAGAGATCTGATCTTGCTTAAAGGATCTGGCCTTTCATCGGCGTGTTCTGTGAGAACGTCCCAGTCTGACCACGTCTTTATTATTCTGCCTATTTAATTTTTGTTAGGGTAACTCCAGCACCCTTCTGGTGATTGGGTGGGGACACCGCATATTAATTTGTCAGTGAATTACAGAATGGATTGGGTTGGAAGGGGCCTTTGGAACGATCATCTCCTTCCAAACCCCTGCCGTGGACAGGGACACCTCCCACTAGAGCAGGTTGCTCAGAGCCTCATCCAGCCTGGTCCTGAAGACATCCAGTGGTGGAACACCCACAGCTTCCCTGGGCAACCTGGGCCAGGCTCTCACTACCCTCAGAGGGAAGAACTTCTTCCTCCTTTCTGATCTGAATCTCCCCTCTTCCAGTTTGAAGCCACCACCCCTCGTGCTGTCACTACAAGCCCTTGTGAAAAGTCCCTCCCCAGCTTTTCTTGTAGCCCCTTCAGGTGCTGGAACAAGGTCTGACAGAGCAACGGGGAGAAGATTGATGTTCAGAACTGTCCTGAGACAGTGGATGTGAAATGAGAAATGTGATTACAGCGTTGGGAGGAATGGGAGGATTGATGCCAGTAAACGCTTGTGTCAAACTGGTTAGTCTGGAAGTAGCATTGATCTGTAAGGGCCTGGCGGTTCATAGTATTCTTTGTTTGATTTTTATATTTATATTATTTTGCATTAATATTATTTTCTATAAATTTTAATTTATTTTATTTTAAATATATTTATATATACTATTTTGATAGTCACAGAATCATTAAGGTTGGAAAAGACCTCCAAGATCATCAAGTCCAACCCAACATTATCAAGACCACTAAACCGTGTCCTGAAGCGCCTCATCTACACATTTTCTGAACCCCTCCAGGGATGGGGACTCCACCNGACAGGGACACCTCCCACTAGAGCAGGTTGCTCAGAGCCTCATCCAGCCTGGTCCTGAAGACATCCAGTGGTGGAACACCCACAGCTTCCCTGGGCAACCTGGGCCAGGCTCTCACTACCCTCAGAGGGAAGAACTTCTTCCTCCTTTCTGATCTGAATCTCCCCTCTTCCAGTTTGAAGCCACCACCCCTCGTGCTGTCACTACAAGCCCTTGTGAAAAGTCCCTCCCCAGCTTTTCTTGTAGCCCCTTCAGGTGCTGGAACAAGGTCTGACAGAGCAACGGGGAGAAGATTGATGTTCAGAACTGTCCTGAGACAGTGGATGTGAAATGAGAAATGTGATTACAGCGTTGGGAGGAATGGGAGGATTGATGCCAGTAAACGCTTGTGTCAAACTGGTTAGTCTGGAAGTAGCATTGATCTGTAAGGGCCTGGCGGTTCATAGTATTCTTTGTTTGATTTTTATATTTATATTATTTTGCATTAATATTATTTTCTATAAATTTTAATTTATTTTATTTTAAATATATTTATATATACTATTTTGATAGTCACAGAATCATTAAGGTTGGAAAAGACCTCCAAGATCATCAAGTCCAACCCAACATTATCAAGACCACTAAACCGTGTCCTGAAGCGCCTCATCTACACATTTTCTGAACCCCTCCAGGGATGGGGACTCCACCCCCTCCCTGGGCAGCCTGTTCCAAGGCCTCACCACTCTTGAAGTAGAGAAACTTTTTATAATATTGCTGAATTTTTCACTGGCAAATTGTGTAGGTAGGGTGGATTCCTCCGTTATCAAACATCAAGGTGCATTGGTTTGTTGTTCTCAATGATCCTGGATTTTAGCCAGACCTCGTGCCCCCTGAGTGTCTAAGGCAGGCTTGGTCTGAAGAGTTTCCCTTCGGACGCGGTTTCCCCTTCTGACGCTCCACGAGGAATGTCAAACACACAAATGATAAAGCAGAAAAAAACCTGAAGCTGTGACCAAAGGGTGTTATTTACATTACAACATTCTGCGGGGAGAAGGTTCTTCTGTAGGCTCCATCTTCCAGCTCCATCCTTTGGGCTAATAAAAGGAATTATTTCTCTTCTGACACTGAAGGCAGGACCAGATGACTAAGGTCTGATAGAACCACATTTTTCAGAAAAAATGTGTCGTTAGCGGTGGTTGGTTGCTGGAGGTGAAAGTGGCCCAGCTATAAAGCAATTAGCTTCTCAAAATAATTAGCTACAACCATTTTCTAACCCTCAATCTATTGCTCCCAACAGCAAAACTCTGTCCTTCTAATGAATGGAGATGAAATTACTGCTGATGTGGAAGTTCTCCTCCGCTAACGGGTGAGTCGCCTTGATCCGATGACTGTCAGGGGCAGAGGGCAGTGAGAAATGTCACCCGGGTCCCGTCAGGGTTCATTTCCTAGAACTTGGGGTCATTATCAGCTAAGCTGGATGATAAAAGCCCCTGTCCAGCTGACTGCAGATGATCCATCAGCTTGATGTGTCATCGCACCTGGATGGAGAGGCAAAAACAGCAGTTAAGGATTGAATTTAACTGACTGGGAGAGTTGAGATGGTTCAGCCTGGAGAAGAGAAGGCTCCAGGAAGACCTTCTGGGGGCCTGCCAGATATTTGCAACTAGAGCAGGTTGCTCAGAGCCCCATCCAACCTCCCCTGCAATGGGCCAGGGATGGGGCAGCCACCACCTCTCGGGGCACCCTAGGATAGGGTCTTACCATCCTCAGCATAAAAAAACTCTTCCTTATATCTAAATCTCCCCTTTTTAAATTTCAACCCATCCCCCCTTGTCCTGTCCCAACGGGCCCTGCTCCAAAGTCTGTCCCCATCTTTCTGACAGGCCCCTGGAAGCCCTGACAGGCCCCCAGAAGGTCTCCCTGGAGCCTTCTCTTCTCCAGGCTGAACAAGCCCAACTCTCTCAGCTGGTTCTTGTGCATCCCATCGAGCTAAACCCAAACGCTTCCCCCATCACGTCTCTGCGACTCCCAAGCCCCGGCAGCCACGTTCATTTCTCTCTGCAGTGATCCCCATGCTGCAGAGACCGGCACGACATCTCACCACCTCCTCAGCAGAGCTCAGAAGAGACCCCACCAAGGAGGGATTTCCCCATGTGGGGTCGTTTTCCAGCCATTCCAAAATCTCACAGATTGGCCTGAACATAAAATCACCAAATTCCAGCTTGGAAAGGACATCAAGAATCATCTGGTCCAAGCTTTCTTGGGAAACCAGGACTCTCCAGTGTGGAAGAGGGCGACCAAAGGTCTGGGGAAGGGCTCCGTAAAATCTGGAGCGATCCGGTGAGGACGTTCGGGTGTCATTTTTCGCTGTCTCTTTTAGTACCGGAACCAAGATGCGTTAAATAAACCAGCGGGTGGCAAATTCAAACCCAATTACGGGAGAAGATTTTCCCTCAGCAGGATTAAGCTTTGGAACATCTTGTCTGAGTGAGTGGCAAACGTTGAACCTCTGCAGGGGTTCCATCGAGTGATAAGATAAATCCATAGGAAAAGAGAAAAATCTGTTAAAGAAGATTCGACGCAAACCACTCCTCTTGGCTCAGAAAGTGCCGGAACCTCAGATGGAGAGAGGGTAGCAGAGAAATGACCCCCTCCATGTGCTTGCCATGGGTTTATTCCTTCCTGAGCACCACCCGGGTCACAGCATCGACCAAACAGACCTTCAAGGTGTCCCCAACAAGCACAGAGCTCCCTCAGGGGCTGTTCAGCTCCTCGAGGAACATCAAACATTGTTCAACCGCAGCATCTCCCTCCCCAAACCGAGGACATGGAGAGAAACCGCCTGGAGCCTGGAGCAGGGTGTCCAGCCCCCTGGAGCATCACTGAGGGTGTGGCAAGGAGATAGGACATTCCTCAGGGAGAGTCCTTGAAGTTTGGAAGGTGGGAATTGTTCACTGTCGTATAATCTTGGAGATGGGAGGTTCTCCTTCTCCTCTACTCTGCCCTGGGGAAGCCACATCTGGAGTGTTGGGGCCAGTTCTGGGCTCCCCAGTTCCAGAGGGACAGGGAAATACCAGAGAGAGGCCAAGGGAGGCTCCGAGGAGGAGGAAGAGACTGGAACATCTCTCTTGGGAGGAAAGACTGAGAGCCCTGGGGCTCTTGAGTCTGGAGAAGAGAAGCCTGAGAGGGGATCTGATTCCTGCTTCCAAATGTCTGCAGGGTGGGGGTGAAGGAGAAGGGGCCAGGCTCTTGTCAGTGGTGCCCTGGGATAGGACGAGGGGCAATGGGCACCAACTGGAACCCAGCAAGTTCCACCTCAACAGGAGGAGAAACTTCTTTGGTGTGAGGGTGACAGAGCCTGTCCCAGGCTGCCCAGAGAGGTGGTGGAGTCTCCTTCTCTGGAGACTTTCCAACCCCCCTGGATGTGTTCCTGTGTGTCCTGCCCTGGGTGATCCTGCTCTGGCAGGGGGGGGTGGACTCAAAGATTTCTGGAGATCCCTTCCAACCCCTGCTGTTCTATGACCAATTCTATGAACCATGGTGACACAACTTCTTAGCCATTGCATCCTGACACCTTACAGGGAGGAGCTTTTTATAGAATTATAGAATGTTTTGGGTTGGAATTGACGGCTCAGCTCCAGCTCCTCACCCCCAGCCCCCCCAAGCCCTTCTCCTCAGGGCTCTCTCCAGCCCTGCACCCCAGCCTGGGCTGGTACCTGGGGGTGGCCCTGACCCAGGGGCAGGACCCTGCCCTTGGCCTGGTTGAACCTTGTGAGGTTCACACAGACTCAATCCTCCATCTTGTGCTGGTCCTTCCGGAAGGATCCCATCCTTCAGATGTGTCAACCACGCCACTCAGCCTGCACCAGGAGCTGCTGGTCCATGGTGATCTCCACGCTAGAAAGAACTCAGACCTTGTTAAACACCGTTTTAAATGTGATTTATTAAAGGTAACACTATAAACCATGAGAGGACCGATGGATAATCCTCATAGAACCATTGAATCCCAGTCTGAAAGGGACCTGAAGAACCATTCGGTCCAACCTTTCTTGGGAAAAACCCAGTCCAGCCAAATCTTCAAAGTGTCCAGCGCTGGGCACTACACCACTTCCCCAAACTACAAAGGGCAGGGACATTGGCCTGAGGTTTGAAACCTCAGAAAGCACCGGCAGAGCCTGCTCTTGATGCTCCCTACATGGTACCCAAGGGCAAAGTAAGGACACAGTGTTTGTTCTCTTCTCTCTGTTCTAATTAATATGTTAATTCTTGTGCTTGAAGTTTTTTTCCTAATTACAGGAGAATTAGGAAATTTTTGGTTGAGAAAGGATTGCTGTGATTGTCTTTTTCTGACATCTTGCATCACACTTCCAGGAGAATTTCATAGCCAATGTACTCAACAAACCCATCACGGGCTTCAGGCAAAGCACCCACCTCAGGACAATTCCTGTTCTCAGCTTTATGGCCCCAAACGATAAAGAATTTGTCATCTGTCCTGTTTTTTTAATCTTCGGATTTGCAGATGAGCAGCGTCTCCTTTCATCCAATTCCTGTGTAACTTCAATTTCCAGCTGCTGGGTCACGTTGTGCTCGTGGGTCACACTGAAGAGCCGTCACCATCAACCACGCACCGACCGGTGGATAATTTTTAGATCAATTCAGCTTTTTTTTTTTTTGCCCGTCGCAGTCTAAAGAAAGTAAGAAAGAGACTTGTTGCCCCAGAGAGCACAAGATGTATTCCTGCAGATCTCTCCCTGAAAGCTCGTTCTCTCCGGTGAAATCTGTATTAAATTTGTATTTTAATTTTATTCAAAAAATAAGTGGGCTGCCCACAGACCAGAAAACAGACCAGCGCCCACTCGCACCTGCAGATGATACAAATTCTCTCAATTACCCAAGTTCATAGCAGAGGATAATGAGTGTGCTGCTGGTTGTTTATCCCTGTCTGTTGATGACTATGGGATAAAATGTCCATGAAGGAGAGGAAAATTCATCAAAAGCATTAAGGAAATTCTAATTTGTCAGCTACCTCAAGATGTTGAAAGTTCCCAACAGCAAAAAGGGTTTTTTTTTAAATATCACTGAATTAGAATCATAGAATCACAGAATCGTTTTGGTTGGGAGAGCCCTTGGAGCTGCTGCAGTCCCAGCGCTGCCCCAGCCCTGCCAGGGCACCACTGAGCCCTGTCCCTCAGCACCACAGCTCCACGCCTTGGAAACCCCTCCAGGGAGCAGGGGGACTCCAGCCCTGCCCTGGGCAGCCTGGCACAGACCTGGACAACCCTGCAGCGGGATGGGAAGAAATTGTTCCTCAGCTCCAAACTCAACCTCCCCTGGGGCAACTGGAGGCTGCTTCCTCTTGTCCTGCTGCTTGTTCCTTGGGAGCAGAGCCCGACCCTCCCTGGCTCCAAGCTGCTGAATGTCAGGGAGTTGTGGAGAGCCAGAAGGTCTCCCCGGAACCTCCTTTGCTCCAGGCTGCACAAGCCCAGCTCCCTCAGCCGCTCCTCCCCACACTCCTGCTCCACACCCTTCCCCAGCTCCATTGCCCTTCTCTGGCCACGCTCCAGCCCCTCCAGCTCCTTCTGGGAGGGAATTCCCCAAACTGACCCCAGGATTTGAGCAGCAGCCTCCCCAGTGCCCAGCTCAGGGGGACGATCCCTGCCCTGGCCCTGCTGCCCCCCCAGTGCTGCCCCCCCCAGGATGCTGGGGGCTTCTTGCCCCCCTGGGCACTCTCGGGCTCATCTCCGGCCGCCTGGTGACCAACCCCCCAGGGCCTTTCCTGCCAGGCACTTTCCGGCCGCTCTGCCCCACCCTGGACTGCTGCAGTGGGTTGGTGTGACCCACAGCTCTCCAGGTCACACTCCAGTGTCTTTTCATCCCGTCCTCTCTCTCATGACACCTGCCCCGCCGCGCTGATTTCGTGGTCAGATGAAGCACAGACGGAGCTGGGACTTGCTTTGCAGGAGAAGAGCAGGGAGGGACACGTGGTGCAAGGAGATCTGACCAGCCCGTAAACTTCTCCTGGTCTTTAGACTCAATCATTAGGCAGCAGTATTGTCTGCTTTTCTTCTCTATTGCAGAGATCGTTTGGCTTTAATGCGCTTTTTATCTCTACTTCATTCTCCTGAACCTGGGGAGATGTGAGATCCCGCAGCTGCCCGTGCCTCGGATCAATGTAAACCCAATGAGAAGACGACAAGAGAAGACACATGGGGGTAGAGGGTTATTAAACAATATTTCCTGCCTGGTTTCTAGAGCCAGAGCCTATTTGTTTATTTATTTTTATTTCATTAACCCGAGAGGCTGCATTTGAAAATCCAGAGCGACTCAATACCCGGGAAATGGGGATCTGTTCCTTCAACATTTTCTCCTTCTCACTGGAAGGCATTTCACATTTTGTTGCTCGAGATGTTAACTCTGTGAGGCTGAGCAATGTGCAAAGGACATTGAACACACAGCGGAGAAAATGTCTTAAAAAAAAAAAAAAAAAGGAAAAGTGAAAAATATTATTACATTGCCTGCCAGGCACAGATCAGAAGGAAAAAATGTCTTTTCATTTGTTCAGAATTTTGTAATTTGACAAAATTGACCCAGGTCTGCCCAGGGCAGGGCTGGAGTCCCCCTGCTCCCTGGAGGGGTTTCCAAGGCGTGGAGCTGTGGTGCTGAGGGACAGGGCTCAGTGGGGCCCTGGCAGGGCTGGGGCAGTGCTGGGACTCCAGCAGCTCCAAGGGCTCTTCCAACTCAAACAATTCTATAAGTCAATTACTCTGTGGCTTTAACTGAAAGAGAGAAGATTTAGCTTCAATGTAAAGAAGTTCTTCACCGTGAGGGTGACGCGACACTACCTCAGGTTGCTCAGAGAATTTGCAAATGCCTCATCTCTGAAAATTCTCAAGGCCGCATTGGACAGGATTTTGAGCAACCTGGTCTAGTGGGAGGTATTCCTGCCCATGGCAGGGGGGGTTGGAAGAAGATGGTCTTTAAGGTCGCTTCCAACACAAACAATTCCGTGATCCTATGGCTCTATTCCTGAGACACAGAGCATTCGGGATGAGGAGCTGGGAGTCCCACTAAGATGTTCATGACCTCCCCGTAGTGACACTTCACTCTTATTCTTGCAGCAAACAACTCTTGGGGCAGTTGAACACCCCCAGCACCTTCTCTTTTATCTGTTGTGTCCACGCACCGTACACGATGGGGTTCAGCAGCGGGGGGAAGAGCACGTACATGTTGGCCAGGAGGATGTGGACGTGGTGGGGGATTTCCCGGCCAAAGCGGTGCGTTAAAATGGTGAAAAAAGCAGGAATGTAGAAAAGCAATATCACACAGAGGTGAGAGCTGCAGGTGTTGAAAGCTTTGTGGCGGGCTGTCCTGGAAGGAAGCCTGAACAACGCCAGAAGAATTAAGACGTAGGAGGCAGCGATGAGCAGGACATCCACCGCTACGGCCGCAATAGGCACTGCGAGCCCGTAGACGACGTTGATGGAGATGTCGGCGCAGGCCAGGCGGGCGACGCCGATGTGCTCGCAGTAGGTGTGGGGGATGACGTTGTGCCCGCAGAACGGCAGCCGCTTCGGAAGAAAGACGCAGGGTAAAATGATGCAGAAACTCCTCAGCAGAGCCACCAGCCCGGCTTTGACGACCACCGAGGGGGTCAGCGGGGCCGTGTAGCGCAGCGGGTGGCAGATGGCCACAAAGCGATCCAGCGCCATGGCCGACAGGATCACCGACTCCACCGAGAAGCTGAAATGCAGGAAGAACATCTGAGTCAGGCAGGCACCCAAGGAAATCTTGCCGGCGCTGAACCAGTAGAGAGCCAGCATCTTGGGCACCGTCGTGGTGGACAACGTCAGGTCAGCCACAGCAAGCATGGACAGGAAGAGGTACACGGGCTGGTGAAGGCTGCGTTCTGTCCTGATGACAAACAACACGACCCAGTTTCCCAGCACGGTCACCAGGTACATGGAGCAGAACGGAATCGAGATCCAGATGTGTGACTTCTCCATACCGGGGATGCCGGCCAGGATGAATGTCACTGGTGCTGGGCTGGTGAGGTTGAACAGCGGCATCTTTCACCTGAAAGCAAAGGCAAGAGACACGGCAGAATGTTATTTGAGATGTTTAAGGTCTTACGTCACTGCCAAATACCTTGAATCCTCTTCTCTGACCTGCTAATAGCCAAAGACACAGGGATGAACCCAAATTTGAGCAACCTGCTCTGGTGGAAGAAGTCCCTGCCCATGGTGGTGTGATTCGAACTAGATGATCTTTAGGGTCTCTTCCAACTCAAACCATTTGACGATTCTCTGATTCCAAATTATGAAGACTCGTTGCCTACAACATATTGCAGAATGTACTTCTAGAATCATAGAATCATCGGATGGTTTGGGTTGGAAGAGACCTCTGAGATCACGGAGTTCACCTGTTCCCCCAGCACTGCCAGAGCACCACTAAACCATGCCCCTCAGCACCATATCTCCACATCTTGGAACCCCCTCCAAGGTACTTCTTTTATACTCCTGTTATGTGTAAACAACCAGGTCCATATTTTCTCCTCCCCTCAAGGTGATTTTCTGTGAGATCCCCACCTCCACACTCAGTGGATCCCAGACTATCTAGAATTTAATGTTAGCCTTTTGCAGGAGGAGGCCAGCACAGAATACATCGACGGGCAGCATCGAAAACCTTGTGTTTGTCACTAACCCCCCAACAGACACATTGGATGGGGCTCTGAGCAACCTGCTCTAGTGGGAGGTGTCCCTGCCCATGGCAGGGGGAGTGGAACGAGATGATCGTTGAGGTCCCTCCCAACCCAAAGCAGTCTTTGGTTCTATGAATATCTATGACTTCTCTTTTTACTTCCTGCCATATTTATAGCGAATTGTTTTAAATCAGTACAGAATTAGATCCTTATTATCAGCACTAATTCTATTTCCCAGGCTGCCCCCTCCCATCCTGTGTCTCTGCAGGAGCCGCATCCCCAGACTGTCTTGGTTGGGGATTTTTCAGACGGGCATCGCGTCTCTCTCACCGTGAGCGGGGAGAGGGGCGCAGAACCGCGGGATCCGCTCGCTGGTGCCAACCCCCGTCGCTCCCTCGCGCGAGGGGCCGACGCCTGGGTCGGCAGCAACCTCACGGGTTGGGGTTGGAGTCCTCGCAGCCCTGTCTCCTCTCGGCCGCCTTGCGGTTAAGTCCTGCTTTGGGGGTTGATGTTTCAGAGCCGTTATGGCAGAAGCTGCTGAAAAACAGTCCTGTCCTGTTTTAACTCAGGTGAGAGCGGCTCTGCTCCGGCCTCCAGCATCCCGTGGACCTCTCCGGGGCAGCAGGGCACCCTTTGCCGTGGCTGGGGCTGAAGCTCCATCTCACACGGGTCTGGCCCTGACCCAAGAGTCTTTCCAAGCACCTGGTTACCTTTAATTTCTGCTCGATTCGGCATCAACAAAGAGGTGCAAAGAAAATGTAGGGACAGGGTTTAATGGTGGCCGGGCAGTGCTGGGGTAATGGTTGGACTGGATGATCCTAAAGGTCTTTTCCAGAAAATAGGATTCAATGATTCCAAAAGGAAAGGGGGTGTATTTTCGTTCCAAGTACTTTCACTTAGAGCAGAGTGGATGGAGGCAGGACCAACCCTCACGGCTCAGACCCCTTGAATTGATGTTCTGCAGGTCTGGACTAGAGGAAGCAATTGTGGTGGACAGGGGAATGATCAAGGTTTTGCTGAAGTGCTCGAGATGTTCTCAGACA
>VWZK01000578.1:1850-13301 GCA_013396935.1 Baryphthengus martii
ATTTTATTTAAAGATGAGAGAGGAGTGTGTGTATCTATCTAAAGATATATTTAGATAGATGGAGGGGGGGTGATTAGAGTAAAACTTTATACTCCTGCGATTCTCTGAGATAACTAGAACGCTGACTTTTTGTTTTTTCCTTCTAATCAGATGTCACAGAGCTCATTTAAAAATTAATTTTTTTGCTGGTATCTTTTCCTGGCATTCTGGTATTCGACCTAGTCTGTGCACTTGCTTAAGTAGGAGTTTCAGAGTAACGTTTAGATCAAAGGCTCCATAATTATTTTATAATAAATCGTTATCATTTCCTTTGTCATAGATAAAAATGAGACAAATGAATGTCCCAAGTCCTTGCTGCCCACCCTCTAGTAAGACATTTCCTTTTCATTGCCTGGGCTGGGAGTTGGAAGTTTCTTACATCGCCTCAAGTTCAGTTTTTTTTCTTTGCAAGTCTCTTTTATGTGGCAAAAGTTTATAGATTATGCAGTTAGTGGTTTTCAAATGTGCCTTAGGGCTTCACACAAGCTTTTGTGTAATGCTGTTCTATATGCAAGCGCTGGGCACGCTGGACTTTGCCTTTTAGAAGGACGTGTGAAAATAAACGGTGGTATTTGCAAATCTTTCAGAGGGAGACCAGAAGCCTTATGAGGCACAAATGTCAAAAATGTGGTGGAAAACTTGAGGAGCACCTCCTGTGATCCTACAGACCGGTGCATGGAAAAGCAGGACTCAAATACTTAGCTCCTTCTACTACCTCGAAGGGCACCAACACAATTTCTTTTATTTGGGTTTTCGGTTAAAATATTCAGGTTTTCTCATTGCCCTTGTTGAACTTCATGAGGTTCCTCACCGCCCAGCTCTCCAGCCTGCCCAATCCTCAGCACTCATGCACTCATCCCTTTTATTAGCACGATCCCAAGTTTGCTACACCCCAAGGAGAATCCCACACAGATCTTACACTTCACTGCAGGGTAAATCGAGAAATGTAACCTAGTTGAAGAAGGTCTTGCCGCCTTCTCATGCAGCGCAGAGTCCACCGAGAAAAAGCACTTGCTCTATTTTAAGAATTGTAGCTGCTGGCTCCTCATTGAGCAGTGAAATGATACAAAAGGAGGTTTTTTCCTCACTCCTGCGAGAGCTTAGAAGACTACGAACTTCTGTGTCAAAGTTGCCAAGCTAATCGTAGGATCATAGAATGGTTTGAGTTGGAAGGGACCTTCAAGATCATCCAGTTCCAACCCCCCTGCCATGGACAGGGACACCTCCCACTAGAGCAGGTTGCTCAGAGCCTCATCCAGCCTGGGCTTCAACACTTCCAGGGATGAGGCTCCACACCTTCTCTGGGCAACCTGTTCCCATGTCTCACCACCCTCAGAGTAAAGAACTTCTTCCTAATGTCCAATCTAAATCTCCCCTGCTCTAGTTTCAAACCATTGCCCCTTGTTCTGTCCCCACAGGCCCTTATAAAAAATCCCTCCCCAGCTTTCTTCTAGGTCCCTTCAGGTTCTGGAGGATGTTATAAGGTCTCCTTGGAGCCTTTTCTTCTCCAGGCTGAACAGCCCCAACTCTTTCAGCCCTCTGATCATCTTTGTGACCTCCTCTGGACCCTCTCCAACAGATCAACGTCCTTCTTGTGTTGGAGACTCCAGAGCTGGACGCAGTGCTCCAGGAGGGGTCTCACCAGAGCAGAGTAGAGGGGCAGAATCACCTCCCTTGACCTGCTGACCACGCTTATTTTGGATGCAACCCAGGTTATAGTTGGGGGGCTTTTTGGACTGCCAGTGCCTATTGCCGGCTCACGTTTGGCTCTTCATCAACCAGCACTCCTAAGTCTTCTCTGCAGGGCTACTCTCCATCCACTCATCACCCAGCCTGTGTTTGTGCTTGGGATTGTCCCATCCCAGGTGCAGGACCTTGCGCTTGGCCTTGTTGAACTTCATGAGGTTGGCCGGGGCCCGTGACTAGACTCCCTACAGTATCCTTTAAACAGTTTTATTACTAATCGAAGAATACTGCTTAGTTTTAGATAAAATTGCTTTTATATAAAATCATTATCTAGATTTCTTATATAAAAATATAAAAAAAAGAGGCACAGAGATGAATTTCTATATTTCTAACTCCCTTTTGCCTGAATCTAAACTTGCTTATCCTGAGTCCCACTGAAACTTGAATATAATGGTGGGCCTTGAACTTTTGCTGTCTACACGACTTCTT
The DNA here is from genome assembly GCA_013396935.1 of Baryphthengus martii. Taxonomy (NCBI): domain Eukaryota; kingdom Metazoa; phylum Chordata; class Aves; order Coraciiformes; family Momotidae; genus Baryphthengus; species Baryphthengus martii. Next base: position 4,065 of record VWZK01000578.1, read on the forward strand.
TCCTTCCATCCGTGTTGGCCTTATATTTTTGACAGAAAGTGAAATTAAAACCTTCTCCTCCCCTTCACCGTGTCACCCGTCCTAGAATTCTCTACTTGAAACTTTTTTTTTTGGCAGCCTATTGCAGATTCCCGAGGCCCGCTGTTTCTAACTGGACAGCTTAGGTTTCATCTGTTAGAAGGATGACGACAGATATGTTGTGGAATTCAAATATTTTGAAATCAAGCTGTAATTTTGCCGCTGGTGATCGCAGTTATTCCGAAACAAAGACGTTGGCGAAGCAGTCGGAACCCGGCGAGTTCCGTGCCTTAGGTAGCGGGAACGTTCTTTCAGGGCTTTCCAGATTTCATTTCTGCAGCCTGGCCAAATTATTTTGAGCACATATGTTGAAACTGGCTTTGATTATATTGGAAGGTGTAAGAGGCTGGTCTTTTGGAAAGTCAGGCTCCTCTAAGTACGTAGGTAACATGTTTTAAAACGTTAATTTCTGTCTGTGAATCATTCTCTCCCATTATCAGAGGTGACATTTCCATTTAATTTCCCGGTGGGATTCCATTTAGTGTTTTCCGAACAACGCCGGTCAAAGTCATATTTGTTTTGGTAGATGGCCTTCAGAAAGAAATTTTGATTGGAGGAGTTGCAAAGTTTTGAAAATGGAAGAAAGTAGAGTTTTTAGAGATTAAATATTTGTGAAAGTTTTACTTGTTTTCTGTTAAATTCAGCGCCTTCGAGAGACGTCAAACGCGAGGCAGTTGTGGCAGATCTGAATGTAATATCAGGAACAAAGGATTTGGGAGTCTGCTGAATTTTCTTATTTTGATCCTGTTCTTATTCAGGGAATTGTGTATTTAGTGCTGTACTGGCTTTGGCTGAGCTGGAGTTAATGTTCCCCAGAGCAGCTCTTGTGGTGCTGGGCTTTGCATTGGGAGGCAGAGAAGACGCCGGTGGTGTGGCTGCTGCTGAGCAGCGCTCGCACAGCGCCAAGGCTTCTCTCCAACATCTTCCCCCCACCATGCCCGGTGGGATGGGGTGGGCAAGATCTTGGGAGGGAACACAGTCAGCACAGCTGACCCAAACTGACCCAAGAGATATTCCACACCGTGTGACGTCAGCTCAAGTATAAAAGGAAGAGGGGGTTGGGGTCATCTGTTTGTGAAGACGCTTGTCCTCTGAGCAACCGCCACGCGTACCAGAGCCCTGCTTCCTGGGAAAGGCCAGACATCACCTGCTGGTGGGAAAGAGAGAATAAGATCTTGTTTTGCTTCACTTTGCGTGTACATGGCTCCCTTTTTGCTTTTTTGATTTCCTNCCAACTCTCTCAGCCTGTCTCCACAGCAGAGGTGCTCCAGCCCTCAGATCATCCTCGTGGCCCTTCTCTGGACACGTTCCAGCACGTCCAGATCTTTCTTGGAATAGGGACTGCAGAACTGGAGGCAAGGCTCCAGGTGGGGTCTCACCAGAGTAGAGCAGAGGGGGAGGACCCCCTCCCTCGCCCTGCTGGCCACACTTCTCTTGCTGTAGCCCAGGACGGGGTTGGCTTTGTGGGCTGCGAGTGGGCACTGATGACTCACGCTGAGCTTTTCTTCCACCAGCACCCCCAAGTCTTTCTCTTCAGAGCTGCTCTCAAGCCAGTCACCTATAGATGCAGGCTACATCCTCACAGTAAATGAAATATTTTGTTGGTCTTGAGTCCATCTGACCAGATCCACACTACTAAACCCTTTCACCTGAGAGAACACTTTAGCAACACCAACCAAGCGGATCAATACACCAACAAATCTGCAAGGTGGGGGTCTTGGATCTAGTGCATACGCTACATCCTGCTTAAATTTGCTTAAATTAGAACTTTCCTTCTTCTTTCCTCCTCAGCCTCTTGATTTCTTGTTTGGTGTTGACAACTACGTGACCTCCCAGGCTAAAATATGCTGGTTTTTTGACACTCCAGATGCAAGAATCTCTCTTGCGCTTGCCTGAATTACAGAGAGGTTATTAAATTTTATTAGGGTGGGCTCCTCCTTCTCACCCAGGAAGGCAGGATTCACTGTGAAGCTCTGTGCCCTGCATTTTATACTTTTTAAGAGTACAAGCAGTAGCAAATGTTGCCTAAATATAAACGAGACAAATCACTTTTGCTGGAGATTGAAGATGTTGATTATTCATCACCTAATGGTGACTGTGGATTTTGGGTGCCTGATCCTCAGTCTTGTTTTTGAGGGAAACGGTGATGTTTAGTTCTTGAAGTTCTCAATGCTTTGGATGCTGACAGCTCAGCAGAGTCTGTGGCCCTTTGTATGGAATGGTAACAGATGGGACCCACCTCTGGAGTATTGTGTCCAGTTCTGGGCTCCCAGAGACAAGGAACTGCTGGAGAGAATCCATGGAGGCTTCAAAGATGCTGAGGGACCTGGAATATCTCTGTGCCCAGGGGCTGAGCACCCTGGGGCTGTTTAGCGTGGAGAAATGAAGATTCAGAGGCAATCTGATCAATCCTCATCAATATCAAAGGGTGGTGGTCAAGAGGATGGGACCAGATTCTTGCCAGTGGTGCCCAGTGATAGGACAAGGGGCAGCAGGCACGGACTGGAACCCAGGAGGTTCCATTTGAACATGAGGAGAAACTTCTTTGGTGTGAGGGTGTTGGAGCCTCGCCCAGGTCTCCAGCCCCCAGAGAGGTTGTGGAGTTCCTCAGCCTGTCCTCGTAGGAGAGGTGCTCCAGCCCTCTGATCGTTTTCGTGGCCGTTCTCTGGAGCCGCTCCGTCAGGTCCATGTCATTCTTGTGTTGAGGGCTCCAGAGCTGGACACAGAGCTCCAGGTGAGGTCTGACCAGAGCAGAGCAGAGGGGCAGAATCACCTCTCCCACCTACTGGCCACACTTCTTTTGATGTGGCCCGGGATGCCGTCGGCCTTTGGGGCTGCAAGGTCGCATTGTCGGCATCGTCCGGCTTCTCATCCACCGGTACCCCCAAGTCCTTTTCCGCTGGGCTGCTCCCTACGGAGACTCAAGAGAGATTATCACTTTCAATTGTATTTCTACAGCCCCATCCCCCAGTTTCTTCTTGTCTTGTGCAAAGGAAGCCAGAGCAGGAGTGTGTTTTAACTTTGCTCAGAGCAACAGAACTGTTGGGACGTACGACGCCGATAAATTGGCTGGAATTTTCACCTAGTGCACCCCGGCTTCCATTCTCTTGCCGCCCTCGTGAACGGTACTTCTTGTTCTCGTGTTGGAGTTGGCTTTGAAGAGGCAGGGTTGCCTGTGGCAGTCGAGGGGAAAATCAGAAGGAAATTTAAATGATTAATTAATGTAATGTAGTGTCTGTTTTACCAAAGGCTTTCAGGGACTTATTTAGCTCGATTAATGAGAGAAATTCCAACAGCAGAGTTTTAGAATAGGTTTTTGAAGAGCGTAAATGACACGGCTGCTGGAGGGGAAATGATCTTACACCTCTTCATGTTGAGCCATCCACTGAATTAGTACTAAGGAAAAATATTTCCGTAGAGTTTCTATTTCTTTTTTAGTTATTATTTAGTATTTATAAAATGAACCTGGTACACATTGTCTTTGAAGCTGTAAAAGATCATAGAATCGTAAAATGACTTCAGTTGGAAGGGACCTTCAAGATCATCTCATTCCAACCCCCCTGCCATGGGCTGGGACACCTCCCACTGGAGCAGGTTGCTCAGAGCCTCATCCAGCCTGGGCTTCAACACTTCCAGGGAAGAAGCATCCACAACTTCTCTGGGCAACCTGTTCCAGTTTCTCACCACCCTCAGAGTACAGAACTTCTTCCTGATGTCTAATTAAAAGTTAACCCTGCTCTAGATTAAAAGATGTAAATCTCAAATGCAGCTGTCAGCTAAAAGTGTCCTTGTGTCTAAAAGTGACTGGGCAAAAGCGTGAAGAAAAGTCCACTGAAGGATACTGAAGAGGTCCCACCTTGGGGCCACGGGGTCTCTGAAGGCTGGATAAATATTAGAGAAAGGTTTCCATAAGTTGTCTGGGGCCAGACTCTGCTCAGGGGTGCCCAGCACCAGGACAAGGGGCACTGGGCACCAACTGGAAGCCAGAAGGTTCCCTGGGAGCTGGAGGAGCAAGTTCTTTGGTGGGAAGGTGTTGGAGCCTGGCCCAGGCTGCCCAGAGAGCTTGGGGAGTCTCCTTGTCTGGAGAGATTCCCAAGGCGCCTGGACCCTGCGCTGCTGGGCCCCCTGCTCTGGGTGACCCTGCTGGAGCAGGGGGGTGGCACCAGCTGATCTCCAGAGGTCCCTTCCAACCCCCACCATGCTGTGAGATGTCCTTGCGCTGCTTCTGTGCTTCTTTGTTGGAGGGAGAGCAAGGGTCTGAACTGACCTTTAGTCCAAGCTGGAACAGCTGGTTTGCATTATGTGCTTCAGGTTTCAGAACCAAACAGAAATGATAAAAAGAAGTAAAAATGTCGTGATCTTGAAAATTTTGAAATGTTTGGTTTTAATCTATTTCAAATTGCTGTGAACGTGCTGAAATTTGGGAACAAAGACTGCTGAAGGAAACCACTGTTATTTCATACTATTAGAGTTAGGTTAGATGGGACTCCTGCAAATTATCCAGCTCAATTCCGACCTCTGAGTGGGGCTGCCTTCAAAGTTAGAGCCTTGCTCAGTTGAGTACTGAAATCTCCAAGGATGTGAATCCCACAGTTTTTTTAGGTGCCTTGGTCCTGTGCTTAACCTTCTCCATTACAAAAAAACTTTTCCTCAGCTGGAGCTGGACTTTTGCGTATTGCTTCAAAACTACACCGCAAAACGTTTCAATACTTCTGAAACGTCTGCAGCTTTGTTCTTTCTCCAGAACAACGATGAAAAACCCCCTATTAATTGATTATTTCCCGTGGATTTGGAATATAAGGCTTGCTGACAATCGCCAATGAAGAATGTCAGCAATTCCTCTCCAGCCCTGATTATATTATTTAACATCGGTGAAAATGTTTGTCAGCCCAAAAGTTACAGCTGTCTGTGGGGATGCAAAATATCTTGAGGTAAGAGATGGGGTCCTGTAGAGAAAAACTCATATCCTGTAATTCCAGAGCAGAAGAATTACTGTCATTTTTGAAATGAAAACTAAAAAGCAAATTTTTGCACTCTTGTGTAATCACAGAATAATGGAGGTTGGAAAAGTCCTCCGGAGGTCTGTGTTCCAACTTCCCACTCCGAGCAGGGCCGCCTTAGGTGGGTGAGGTTGCTCACCTATCAAAATATAGATGGTTCTTCCATCAAAAGTGTTCTGTTTGTTGAAAGACTACAGTAGATTGCCACTTAGTTTTCTGCGCTGTCTCTGTTAGAAGAGTTTTTAGTGGCCAGAAAAAGTATTTTTTCGATGTACTAAAAAAGTCTACACTTTACTTGTGGCTATGTGGACTAAAGGCTAAGTGTGCTAATTATTTTTCCTCTTTTAAGTACTTGGGCAACAATATTATACTCGCCAAAGGTCCAGCTGACAGGCAGGAGGCCAGGAGGACACTGATAGGCTATGGAATTGGAGGTGAAGGGATAAAGGAGTAAGAAAGTTAGAAAATGGAGGGATGAAAGTGAATCCGCAGGCAATCTGAGTATATGAGTTAGAGAAGAGAAGGAAGGAGGATGGCTTGTTGAGGGGAACTAAAGTAAAGAATGAGAATGTCTGGCTTTCAGGGTAACTGTGACATCACTGTGAAAAGAGGGATCGAGACATGGAATTTCACAGGGGCTCATGTTAAGGTCATGAGCCACAGAGGAGAACCCACAAAAGAAGGTGACCAGTGAACTACCTCCTCGTTACCAGTGACTCCAGCATTAGCAGAGCAGTTCCAGGAGAGGCAGATAACCCCCTGCAGGCCTCCAGTGTCGGCAGGATCCTCTGCTGGGAGGCCAGGCTGGGAGAGATGGGCTTCTTCAGCCTGGAGAAGAGAAGGCTCCAAGGAGACCTTCTGGGGGCCTGTCAGGGCTTCCAGGGGCCTGTCAGAAAGATGGGGATGGACTTTGGAGCAGGGCCTGTTGGGACAGGACAAGGGGGGATGGTTGGAAACTGCAAGAGAGAGCTTGAGCCTGGAGAGAAGGGAGAAGTTGTTGGTGCTGAGGGTGGGGAGAGGCTGGCCCAGGTTGCTCCGAGAGGTGGTGGCTGCCCCATCCCTGGAACAATTCCAGGTCAGTTTGGCTGGGGCTCTGAGCAACCTGCTCTAGTTGCAGATGTCCCTGCTCAGTGCAGGGGGGATGGACTAGATGACCTAGAAAGGTCCCTTCCCACCCAGACCATTCCATGATTCTATGATCCCCAAATTCTCAGAGCATCAGGCTTTATGTGCTGGAAAGAGAGCTCACACCCTCACGATTTCTGTAATCATTACAAGCAGCGAGGTTTTATCTCATATTTTACATTAGTACGTAGCTTTCCCAAATTAGGGCCGGTGCTGTGCCTACTATTTTAATATCAAGAGGTTTCAATAAAGGTGAAGAGAAAAGAATCTTACCCTTTTTAAAGCTTGCATAAAATGCTACTTTTGAATACCAAGCAATTCCTTTCATGAACCACAACCCAGCCCCGGCGCACCAAAGGAGGTTCCTTGGTCGGCCCAAGAACACTCCTGCGCAGCTCACAGATGGAAGCACCAATGGCATCCCCTGTGGCTTTTGTTTTAGTGAAGCCTCTGGAGCAGGAGGGCTGGTTCTTCATTACATAAATGCGAGTACATCTTGATTTATCCTTAGCCCACTTTATTCCTTATATTGTGAGGAACACGTGATACCTTGATCGCGATTGAATTGGTCTCTGGTGAGACCCCACCTGGAGCACTGCGTCCAGCTCTGGAGTCTCCAACACAAGAACTGTTGGAGAGGGTCCAGAGGAGGTGACAAAGATGATCAGAGGGCTGGAGCATCTCTCCTAGGAGGACAGGCTGAGGGAGTTGGATCTGTTCAGCCTGGAGAAGAAAAGGCTCCAAGGAGACCTTATAACATCCTCCAGAACCTGAAGGGACCTAGAGGAAAGCTGGGAGGGACTTTTAATAAGGGCCTGTGGGAACAGGACAAGGGGCAATGGTTTGAAACTAGAGCAGGAAAGATTTAGATTGGACACTAGGAGGAAGTTCTTTACTCTGAGGGTGGTGAGACACTGGAACGGGTTGCCTAGAGAAGTTGTGGAGCCTGATCCCTGGAAGTGTTGAAGCCCAGGCTGGATGAGGCTCTGAGCAACCTGCTCTAGTGGGAGGTGTCCCTGCCCGTGGGAGGTGTCCCTGCCCATGGCAGGGGGGTTGGAACTGGATGATCTTGAAGGCTGCCCTTGTAAAAAGTCACTCCCCAGCTTTCCTGTATCCCCTTTCAGGTACTGGGAGGCCACTATAAGGTCTCCCTGTAGTCTTCTCCAGACTGAACAGCCCCAACTCCCTCAGCTTGTCCCCATAGGAGAGGTGCTTCAGCCCTCTGATCATCTTTGTAGCTTCCTCTGGACCCTCTCCAACAGATCCAAGTAGCTGTGTAGTAGTTGGTTATCCTACCCCATACTGACTTTCACATAATTTGTCCAGCCTACAATGTGGTGAGGACCATGTTCAACTCCCCTGAACATGGATCCCCTGAGAACACATCTGAGCGGGAACTCTGCTCGATTGGTCCCCTGTTGCCAATTCAAGCAAAGAGGAAACATTAAAATACTCAACCGGTAGGATAAGAATAGTAAGCTCTTGGCGTTTGAGCTTACTAAGGGTTCTCAGACTTTTGTCTACCTAGAACCCTCGGAAAAAAGACGACGCGGCCTCAAGTGACGTTAATGGCCTCCCATTTTTAGGAGCCCTGCCTGTCAGAAACGATGGCTCAAAGAAGCGTGAGCTACTGGCCATAAACAGACTCCTTCCTTTGAGAGCTTTAAGTGGCACTTCAAAGAGAGCCGGTGGCCGTGCCGCGGTGACTCGGGGTGTCACCACCTCGTCACTGGAAACACCTCTGGAGATCTTTGGAGACCAAGGCAGCGAACGTAACTAAAATATCTGTCTCTCCTTAAGGATTGTAGATATTTCTGGAGGCTGAGTGAGTGCTGCTGAGATTTGTGTTTGTAGAGGGTGATTTTGCCGCCCGTCCACCCTAGTTCTTGGCGCTAGAAAAAAGCGGGAAGGTATTTAAACACCACGGTGTCCCTGCTTTTAGTCCTCGTTGCCTTCAGTTGGCTCAAAGACCTCCTGCTAACAGAAGGAGAAACTTCTCGAGAGAATTAAAAAATATCTTCGCAGACTTATCATCAAACTGCAAAGAAACATCTGTTGTATTATCGCTTTCTTCTCTTTTCCCAGTACTTCTCATCGTTCGATTTACTTTTCTTTTTTCTGTTTTTTTTGTTTGTTTTTTTTGTTTTTTTTTTGTTGTTAAATCTGCACATTCTTTTGCTGTTTACCTGCCAAAACTTCTCAGAAATTGGCACTTTTTCAGTATGTTAAATCTATTTTAGTTTTAATACTCTATCGGTAAACGCCGTTTTAATATAGCTCGGTACGATTTTATAGCTTGCGCTTTTTTCGGCATTTACATCGAAGAAGCAAAAATCTGGGATCGTCTGTTGTTATTATAAATGAAACTTTAAAATATTAATTCACCCAACTAATAAGGAATCCTTAAAGTATTTGATATGGGTTGCAAAAATACTGTCATTACTGAAGGGCATTTTATACGTTTCTGTTTTATAACCTATAACAATGTGTTAATTTGTTTGTTTTTTTTTCCAAAGCTTCTTTTGGATCCTTCTTGCTGGGATTATTTAGCAACTCAGGTTTTTTATGTCCTTATGGGTGCAGAGCAGGATTTTTCCCTGCTGCCTGCTTTTGATTTTTCTTACATCTGATTTTCGTGATCCTGTAATTACGTCGGCTCAATGTTTGATTGCGTGATAATTTAACGTAAGGATGACTCCATCCTCCTCCGACGGGTAAAAGCAGAGGCTTCATTTGATCAAGGGTGATACAAACCTTTCACCCATTTTATTATCTCTTTTATTATATTTTTGAGCTGGGAAAGGTGAACATCATGAAGTTCAATAAGGCCAAGTGTAGAGTCCTCCATCTGGGGAGGAATAACCCCGGGCACCAGGACAGATTAGGGGATGTCCTGCTGGAAAGCAGCCCCATGGAGAAAGACCTTGGGAGTCCTAGTGGACAGTAAGTTGTCCATGGGACAGCAATGGGCCCTTGGGGCCAAGAGGCCAATGGTCTCCTGGGGAGGCATTAAGAAAAGTGTGTCCAGCAGGTC
>VWZK01000578.1:13594-30267 GCA_013396935.1 Baryphthengus martii
AAGGCAGAGTAGAGGGGGAGGAGAACCTCTCTTGACCTACTAACCACCCCCCTCCTAATGCACCCCAGGATGCCATTGACCTTCTTGGCCACAAGGGCACAGTGCTGGCTCACGGTCATCCTGTTGTCCACCAGGACTCCCAGATCCCTTTCCCCTACACTGCTCTCCAACAGGTCTGTCCCCAGCCTATACTGGAACCTGGGGTTGTTCCTGCCCAGATGCAACAAGTCTCCTTCTCTGGAGACTTTCCAACCCCCCCGCCCCGGATCTGTTCCTGTGTGGTGATCCTTCCTGGGTGATCCTTGCTCTGGCAGTGGGGTTGGACTCGATGATCTCCAGCGGTCCCTTCCAACCCCTACCCCTCTCTGATTCTATGATTCTGTGAAATATGCTGGAGTTGTTTTGCTCTAGTGCGGAGCTGTACAGCACACTTCATTTGAGTAGTTACCAAGCCTTGAAGACGTCGAGTTATTGTGTTAGAATTTTCCTGTGTGAAAAGACTTCGGTTCTACGTTGTTTTTAGGGTATGAGTTGTTTTGATTAGTCCTTAATAAAATAAAGATAAATTTATTATAATGTCCTTCATCGTTATTGACACTTTGAGATTGTAGTCTCCTAGCAACAGACGACAATTTGGATAAAAAAGAGGTTAAGCGTAGAGAAATCTACTTCTCCCTACTTATTAATTTCAAGCTCTTACTAACTGGAAAAACTGCAACCAAATTTAGAAAAAAACCCAGTTTGCTCCTAACTACTTTGTGTATTTTCTCAATACTTTTTAGTGGAGAAATAATCAAAGTATTGGTGTTATGATCCCTGCAGTCCAGCTGTGCAGGAAGAAATGGAGAATTTTACTAACAAGGTTGAGCTTAAACACGATTTTTCACCATGTAATACTAGGTCTTCCATGCTGTTGGGTCATCCTGGCCTTGTAAAGTTGGAAACATCCTCCAAGAATAAATAATCCCCCTGTGCTGGGAGCATCCAGCTGTAGCGGTCGGTGGAGACTGAACGTTGGCTCATCCCTGACTGTGTTTTCCCTTGGTTGTAACTTGGGTCAGCGATCGATGACTTCACACGCTGTACAGACAAGATGCTCCTTCCCCAGGGCTATACAGCTGGAAGATGACCTTAGGTCTCCGTCCTTCCACCCAGGTGCCCCATCTGCCAGACCAGAAGTCCTTCATCTATAGCCGAGAAGCGACATTTTGCCTTTGAGACTCTGGCATTGCTCAGAGAAATAAGTAGAGTTTGTGTTGCTGTGATCTAAGTGGATGGGGGGAGGGAGGGATGATGTTGCCCATGGAATGTTAGATTGCCAGGACTGTTGCCCATGGGTCTGTAAAGATTCGAGGCCATTTGCTGTTGAGCTATGGTTGGTTTTTGGTGATGTGTGGCTACCAGTGCATTCTTTATCTCTAGCTTAGAGCCACAACTCTTACAGAGACAAAAGACCTTGAGTACTGTGTCCGGTTCTGGTGTCCCCACCATAAGAGGGACATAGATCTGTTGGAACGAGTCCAGAGGAGGCCACAAAGATGATCCAGGGGCTGGAGCACCTCTGCTATGAGGATGGGCTGAGGGAGCTGGGATTGTTCAGCCTGGAGAAGAGAAGACTCCAGGGGGACCTTCTAACTGCCTTCCAATAACTAAAGGGAACCTCCAGGGAGGCTGGAGAGGGACTCTTCACAAGAGTGTCCATCAACAGAATGAGGGGAAATGGTGTTAAGCTGAAGGAGAAGAGGTTTAGACTGGATCTTAGGAAGAAGTTCTTCAGTCTGAGGGTGGTGAGACTCTGGAATCGATTTCCCAGGGAAGCTGTGGATGCCCCTTCCCTGGAGGTGTTCAAGGTCAGGTTGGCTGAGGCCTTGAGCAACCTGGTCTAGTTGAGAGGTGTCCCTGCCCATGGCAGGGGGGTTGGATGAGACGATCTCTGAGGTCCCTTCCAACCTCAGCCATTCTAGGTTTCTATGATTCTATGATTTAAAAATAAATCTATTAAAAAAAAAAAAAGGAAACCTATGTACAGCCCCGGAATTCTTTTTCTCCAAACCAGTGCAAGGCTTTCCATATCCTCTTTTCTAATATCACTTTCTACCTCTTTAAAAGAATGTCCTTTTCTAAATGTCGCTTTCTACCTGTGACTTAAAATGTCCCTGTGGTCCTGATTTCTGACTCACTGTTACTACGGGTCGTGACATTTGTTTGCTTAATGTCTACTGCTTCACTACTCTGTTAGGATTTTAGGTTTGGCCTGATCTAACTCGTGCATTTTCACTGTCTCTTACCAGTACCCGATCCCTTCATAACTGATGCCTGTAAGCATTAGATAGATTTAGATAGCGTAGATTTCGATTAGAAAGTAGGAAGAAGCTCTTTACTCTGAGGGTAGTGAGACTCCGGAAGGGGTTGCCCAGAGAAGCTGTGGAGCCTGATCCCTGGAAGTGTTGAAGCCCAGGCTGGATGAGGCTCTGAGCAACCTGCTCTAGTGGGAGGTGTTCCTGCCCATGACAGGGGGTTGGCCCTAAATGATCTATAAATCCCTTCCAACTCAAGCTATTCTATGATTAATATTAAAATTAAGTTAAACTTGCATTAAAATGAAATGCTATTTGAAGCAGCACGTAAAAAGACACAGCATTTTATTTGATGTCTGTAGTTACTACAAACCTTTGGTATACAAGGGGAGTTCAAAAGTTTCTGTTGATGAGCTTGGATGTTATCAGCATTGCCTTGGTCTCTCAGCTCCGTACCATGTCACGTCATGCTTGGTCTGAGGGGCTTTTTGGCCTTGTTTGGCCTTTTTTTTTTTAAAGAAAGGCATAAATCCTACTTAGCAATTCATAATGGAATGTCGCTTTGTCCTTCTTTACACTTCCCACTGGGACTTTTTTCTCTGCACCGGTAAAAAATCCTAGTTTCAAAAGATGCTTTAGGTGAGCGTGCCAAGTAACACCATTAAAACTGGGAGAAGCTCCGTGGAATTCTAGTCCTTCTGCATATCTGGGCTGTTGAGAAATCGTTCTACACTTGAGTAGATGCTGTCTTGAGCCATGAGAGACATTTCAAAGAACTCTCCCCTTCTCACAGGGGTATTTGCGTCATCGTCTTGGCTGGAACAAGTTCCTTTGACATGCTAATGAATTCCCAACTCCAGGAGGTCCTTTCTACCAACTTCCTTTACATCAGATTTAATGCTGTTAGAAGAGCACAAGGAAATTTAACCCGCCAAACGTGAGCCGTCATCATTTCTGCTGCTTCATGCAAATGTGACGTGCATGACGTGAAGAGATGATTGACGGACGGAATTCTTTATACAGCGTCAAGGGGAACGGGCTCAGCCGTAACCTTGCTCTGTTGGAGAGAAGCAAAGTCCTGGGGTGATGCCGTTGTAGGACCACGTTAATTACTCAGAAATTAAGAAGAGGAACAAGGAATTCTTGAGAGAAGATACTATGAAAGATATTTGATAGCCGTTATTTTATTATTTTAAAAAAAATGAAATATTAAGCTTTTCTGTAGGCTCTCCTCTTTTGCTGACTTTTAGGAATTTTCACAATTCTCCTTTTTAATGGGTCACCTTCATAGAGTCGTAGAGTCATGGAGTTGTGGAGTCATTGTGGAGTCATCATGGAGGAGTCATGGAGGAGCCATAGAGTTCTTGCCTGAATCTCAGATCAACTCTCAATACAGAAAACATAGGAAAAGCACTGCCTACGCTGACGTGCTGGGCTGGTCCATGAATATGGACACAGTTCCTGGTATCACAGAATCACGGAATGTTCGGGTTGGAAGGGACCTTCAAAATCATCAAGGTCCAACCCCCTGCCATGGGCAGGGCCACCTCCCACTAGAGTAGGTTGCTCGGTACCCCATCCAACCTGGTCTTGAAGGCATCCAACAATGGAACAGCCACAATTTCTCTGGGCAACCTGTTCCAGTGTCTCACCACCCTCAGGGGGAAGAACTTCTTCCTAATTTGTAATCTCTTCCTCCAGTTTGAAGCCATCACCCTTCGTCCTGTCGCTACAAACCCTTATAAAAAGTCCCTCCCCAGCTTTCTCGTAGGCCCCCTTCGAATACTAAAGATACCGGTCGTGTGGCCAAGAATAAGCTTCCCTGAAAATAATACGAATATTTCCAAAAATTAGAAGCATCGAGCTCTGGATGAACCTTCCAGTGGCAGTAAGAAGGCACATCACTTAAACATTATCTACAGAAGTGCCCAGTGTATTGCTGAGAGCACGAGACTGGGCTCAGGGACCCAGCTGGTCCCTCCCTAACAGAATAACAATTAAACTATAACTCGCAAGATAAAATACTTTCCAAAGTGAATTATGTTTGTCTTAATATCTGACCTTTCTTTTGCAAGATGATTTGATTTCTTGGCCTTTCTGAGTCACACGACCGTGGGCTGAAGATAAAATTTTAACTCATTCAGGAAACTACGCTTCCATTCATACAGAGGGTAAGGTGTGCTGTTCCCTTTTATGCTCTCAGAAGAATGCCTTCGTCAATAAAAGCTTTTTTTTTATTAAATTCGCGCTGTCGTATCTCCTTTTTTACGTTTGGCGAGGATTAATATTTCGCTGTCGTTCAGTCGTGAAAGAACAGATCCTTAGAATGAGCTGTGACAAGAGAGAGGTGAAGAAGGACTTTGATAGACAGATCTGATATAATGACACAGAAGATAATATACAATCCGTTGCCCTCCTATCTTGATCTTTTATATACGTTCAACTATAGGGAAAAAAGAAAAAAAAAGAGGAAAAAAGCTTTTTATTAAAAGCAAAAAACCCCAAATGCTAGATGGTTTGCTTACAGAAAGCTTTTTTGAGTCTCTGCTGCCGGGAAGTGGAGGATACGTGTGACCATCCGACCTTCTTTTCCTCTTAGCAGGGCAGTGGTAACGTTCCCTCACCGATCACTGGAGCTTAACGGCGGAATCATTTTGCTAAGATGTCCTCAAAACCGTTCATCTATCCAGCAGTCCCACTGAGAAGTCTTTGGAAAAGACATTAAATATCCGGAGTGTTTTGGATGTACGTTTCTCTCTTACTTCTTCTTCACCTCCTTCTGCTCAAGGGGGCAAAAAAAAAGCCTTCCAGCCTGTGGCTCCGTGTTACAACTCAACGAAGCTTCTGTGATTGTGCCGCGTGTCTGTTCCTCGTTGTTGCCGGTAACTTCTGAATCAGCTGGCCAGCCTCAAGCGGATTTGAAGGAAGGATGGCCTGACTTGAAGGAGAGGGATCACGGAGTGCTCACACTGAAGGGAAATTCAGCTCTTCTGCTTTAGGGGTAGTTGGCAAGCTGAGCAGTATGTCCTTGTGGCTGTCTCAGAAGCACGGCCTCAAACTACCCTCAGGATGCTTCTTCAGTAGTAACAAAATGGTCAAATAACGTTTTTAGAGGAGCTGTGGTCAGTGAGAAAGCGGAGGGAGCAAAGGTTACAAATCTGTAGGAAACCAGACTTTGTTGGCTTCATTTCTCCACAAAATATCCCAATTAAACGTGTCAGTCCACACAATGCAGTCGTAGTGTGGACGAGTCATGGTCTCCTCAGGCCTGGGAGTTTGCTTCATTCCAACACGTGCAAAATCAAGCCACGTTTTCCACATGAAGATCTCCCTACGTGCCACTGTGACAATTGACTGTCATAGAGAATCATAGAGTTATGGAATGGGTTTGGGTTGGAAGGGACCTTTCAACATCATCTGGTCCAACCCCCCTGCAGGGAGCAGGACCATCTGCAACTAGAGCAGGTTGCTCAGAGCCCCAGCCAACCTCCCCTGCAATGGGGCCAGGGATGGGGCCTCAAGACCTCTCTGGGCGACCTATTTTTCCCTCTCCGTCAGCTTCAATCTCCAAAATGCCCATTTTTCCTTAATTCTCATACAACAGAAAACAAAATTGTAAAAAAATCCGTGAAGGTGGAATTAAAAGGAGTTGACACTTCAACATTTCGGCGTTGTACTTCCAAGGAATTATGTTCTGCTCCAACACTGCCTGTGTTTCTTCTTGCTTAGCATGGATTTTAACGCGTTGATTTTGCCGTCGCTGGAAGTGCCGCCCTGAATCCAAACAACTGCCTGGTTACGAAGAGACCGAACTTCTATTTGCTTGTAAATTTAATCTCTCTAAAACTACGGAAAGAAAGATTTTATCTTGATAGTCTTTGTATCTTTTGTTTAAAGACGTGTGGAATTCTTCTTAAAAAACCCTTTTTTTTTCTTCGATGAGATATTATCATTGAAATGACTGTATTAAACTCAACATCATGAATAATTCATAAGGCAATTCGGAAAAAAAAATTGCCATGCAAAACTGCAATAATTAGTTTTATGTGATAGGAAAAGCATTATTTTCATATTTAGACAGGAAGTGAGCGTTTATTTAGATACACCATTCATCGTGTACTAAATTGCGGCATAAACGAGCGTTGGTAATTTAGAAAAAAAATAAAAAATGACACGTTAATTTGAAACCCAGCCCTACGATGCGAACTTGTACGTTGCCACCTACCTGATAAAATCGATTACTTTGTGTTTTTTAAGCGTTTGCTGTGAAGTAGGTGCTTTTAAACTGTGATGGCACATTTAAAATTAGATTCCGGCCCGTGATGTCGCCTTCTATGAATTTCTTTGCGTCTTATTTGTAATATTTTGGGTAGTAATACCAATAATTTTCTGACAGTTTGCATTCATTGCCTTCAGTCTTGTGGACAACTTTAAAGAAGCCGTGGGATGGTTGGATGGAGTCATGGCCTATACCTTAAACTACTACTTTCCTCAGTCTGGGATTGGAAGTTGCCTAAATACTGTCGTACAAATACTACCTGACGTCTTCTCGGAGGAGGCTGTTTGGCAGTTTTGAGTCAACCTGTCGTCTTTTCTCTTACTGACATCTTGAAAAATTGCTCCCTTTTCCAAACACAGAGTAAGGAGTGTGCTGAGTAAACACCCTGAACTCCTATCCTGTCCTAAACCCCGCGTTTTGCAGAATCCTCAATTTCTAGTTATTCTCTTAATCAAACGGAGTGTGTGTTGTTTGGCATTTTTTTAGCGTAATTAATCACCCTGTAGACAGGAAATAGAAAAAATCCTGTTTTATTTCTTGAAGTTGCAATTGGCAAAGCTTCCAGGCTTATGTGGGAAGAGAGCACAGATATTTTCATGTTCTTTGAGCTCCATCCTTGGGCTACTGGATGTTGACGTGTGTTTTTCAAGGCTGCTCATCAAAAGCTAAAGGGTGGGGGTCAAGAGGCTGGGGCCAGACTCTGCTCAGTGGAGCCCAGTGCCAGGACGAGGGGCAGTGGGCACCGACTGGAAGCCAGGAGGTTCCCTGGGAGTGGGAGGAGCAACTTGTTTGGTGGGAGGGGGGTGGAGCCTGGCCCAGGCTGCCCAGAGAGCTTGGGGAGTCTCCTTGTCTGGAGAGATTCCAAAGGTGCCTGGACCCTGCGCTGCTGGGCCCCCTGCTCTGGGTGACCCTGCTGGAGCAGGGGGGTGGCACCAGGTGATCTCCAGAGGTTCCTTCCAACCCCCACTATTCTGTGATTCTGTGATTCTGTGATTCTGTGATTCTGTGATTGTGTGAAGAGCATCAGGCCTTGTCTTTCAGTGCTAAAATACTTCCGTATGGTGCTTACTTACCTTGAAACCTTTTCAAAGCTTTTCATGACGCAGGATTCAGCCCAGCTCTGCGTTTGTAGAATCCTTTCCCTGCTCTCTTGAATTTAAGATCCTCTTCTATCGGTAGGTGTTGAAACGAGGTAGCTGGTCTCTAAATAACACCATTAACATCTTGAGCGGGACCCGGACGTTTGGCAGGGGCAGTCAGGCAGAGGTGTACGGGATAAAGATTATGGCTAGGAGTGCAAATAGCACTGGTCTATCGAAATTATTCCTAAATATTCTCTTTAGTCTTTTTTTTTTCTACCTCTCTGATGATTTGGGGACTGCCTCGTTAATGCCTGGTGCCTAGACCTGGAAAAGATCGCGTGCCGTCAACTTGGAAGAGCCGCTCTTGTTCTTTGTTTTCTCTAACGTGAAGGGGCTATAAAATGTTAGCAAATAATTTCTTTCCCCGTTCCATTAAAGGCATCCTCAGAACAGCCTTCACAGCGGTTTCGACACCTTTTGTAACTCCTTATTCTGCGCAGAACGGGGCAGACTCGTTTCATCAAAGCTCATCTGTGCAAACTTTTGTTGTGCTAATGTGGGCTCCCTCGGGGTGCTCTGCACAAATTTTAACATTTTGACTTCTGCACTGCTGGATTTTGTGTATGTCACCTAAAAAAGCAGCAAGAAATTTGTTTCTTCTTTTTTTTTTTGTTGTTGTTGTTGTTGTTATTGCCAGTCCTTTGTTCCTTCAAAGGCTTTTCAAGGCCCTTTCCTCGGGTTTTTGTGGATGCGCCGATTTCTTTCCACGGTTTGAAGTCAGCAGAAGATTTTCTCTGTTACTTTTTGAACTGACAGGTTTTGTTGAGCTTTCAAAGGCACTGCAAGATCCGGGGTTGTGTCGTTATCAACACTGTCAGATTCTTTCTGCAATCACAAAAGAGCCAGCCAAAGACTCTCGAAAGCAAGACGAGAATTTACTGGGGATGTGCAGAAACCCTGCCTAGGGTTTCTTCTCCTTGCTCCTGGGGTACCAACTATCAACATGACCATGGCTTTGTTCTAAGTAGTATATAAAAGTCATGTTGCCTATGCAAAGTGAACATTTCCAAGCCTCGGGAAATGGTAGAGCAGTTTGGCGAGGATCGGGCTCTTCTCCCAAGGAACAAGCGATAGGACGAGAGGAAAAGGCCTCAAGTTGTTCCAGGGGAGGTTTTACTTGGACGTGAGGAAAAATTCCTCCCTCAAAAGGCTTGTCAAGACCTGGAAGAGGCTGCCCAGGACAGTGATGGGGATTTTCAATCTCTCCCGTCCCTGGAGGGATTGAAAAGCCGTGGAGATGTGGTGCTGAGGGACAGGGGTTAGTGGTGCCCTGGCCAGGATGGGGGAATGGTTGGTCTCAACGCTCTTAAAGGTCTCTTCCAACCAAAATGATTCTATGACTCTAGTATCCAAAATAATTACATTTTTAGATATAAAATTTCTACCATATGGCTTTAGTGGCTCCATTTCCCTTCTACCAAGCTGCGTGTGAACCTTTTCCGACGTTTGCGTTTCCATGGCTGATGTGTTCCCGAAAGCTGGAGTCATCTGGCGGTAGAGGCTGCGCGGGGGTTGGGATCCCTCCAGGAGGGAAAAAGGTAACGTTGGATCAGCAAAACGTTTCGTATCAAAAAGAGCAAAAGGATAAGAGTTTTGCAGCACAGTTCAAAAGGATCAATAGAAATGAAAATCTTCCCCCCGCAATTAAAAGAGGGAAACCACGGTCTTTTGAAACGGCAAAGTTCTGGCTTTCTCCTATAATAAAACCTGTGAGTTTCCACCGCCCTAAGTGACATTGCAGATATTGAGATGTGAGGGCAGTGTGAACTTAGAGAATAAAAAAAAAAAAACCAGGAGATTTATAGAGAACCAGAACGTTTAGAAGCCGACAAGGCCAGTGTGACTTCATTGACTTCCACGGTTTTCGCTTGTAGAAAGGTCTGTATCTCCTCGCTATGACATAATAAATAATCCTGTCTTCAGTACAACTTGTGGCTTAAAAGGTTCTGAGTGGAAATTCCAGGACCAAGGATCTGACTGGGCTTTTTTACCAGTTGTAAATTTTTGACAGCTCGCTGCCTTAGACCTGAGGTTAAATATACCAGCAAGATACAACGTCCTACAACACGATTTAATGGTGGGAGAATGAAGATGAACTTCTTCCTTCTGCTAAAAATAAACTGATATTTGCAGTTCGGTTTCTTAAAAATATATTGACTTTTTCTACTGTAGGTGCTTTTTGGGTACGTTTCTGGGTTCCTGGGCACATCATCCTCTAAATGTGACCCATGTGGTTGGAGAAATCATATATTTCATGGAGAACTGTGCTCTGCATTAATTTTCTGTTTCATTGGCATGTTCTGTTTGCTTTGCCTAAGTAACTACCGAGAGCAAAATGATTCCATTTGAAAGACGTGGAAAACATTCTTGTTCCGTACAGGTGGGAAATATTTGCTCTGCTCTATTTACAAAATTATTTATATGTTGTTCAGGTCAAACGTTCCTTCTAGAAAACAAAAAAATCATCTCCTTTCAGAGTATTTTAACATTTGTTCTCATAGACCGTGTTGTGCATAGAAATGTTTCTTTTTTTGGAAAGTATTTGAATTATTTTTTTTTTTTTTGAATCTCACTTCAAAAAAGTGAAGGCAAAGTTTCATTTCAACGGGAGCAGGACTACATATAAATGTTTCTTTTTCTGGAAAGTATTTTAATTTATTTTTTTTTTTTAATCTCACTTCAAAAAAATCAAGGCAAAGTTTTATTTCAATGGGAGCAGGACTGGGCCAGTATATCTTAGATTCTTTTTAATATGGTGGTTGACATTTCTAACCAGTTAGAGGTTTAAAAAACCTGAGTTTGAGGGCTGAAATGAAGTTAATTGCAATAGGAAAAATAGCCGAAGGCATGACTTACTAATTTTAGGAATTTTACAAAAAGAGCACCTGTAAAGTCACGATGAGGGGATCTTTAACATCCATATTTTTAAGTTCTGTCCCAGACAAGAGGAGCAAATGAATACGCACTGTTGTTATTTTTATAAAAGTAAATAAATAACTTGGAAGTAGATTCAAGGTAATGATTTGTGAAAAAGTGGTTGGGATATCGTTTGCTGGCACTTCCTTGCTTTCTGCAATTTTTGTTTTCATTTTTCGGTGTTTTAATGTCATCTTCTGAAGAACTGTCATTAGATTTATGTTGGAGTAAAGCATTAAAATGCTATTTTCAGGTGGGTTTTTTCCCAGCAGAAATCAATAAGGAATATTCACTGTCTGCAACAACTGTACCGTTCCAAACTAGAGGAAAAAGGAGATACTATTGTGAATTTGAGCAGAGAAAATTGCTTTAAAGCTGTGAAATAAAGAGATAGAACTTTCTAAAGATACTTATTCTGCTTAGTTGTGTAAAAATTCAGTACCAGCTTACATTCCTGCGGGAGTTATTTATTTAGGTGAAAAACAAGCATCAGCTCTGTAAATATAATTTTAGAAATGTTACCTCAGTATTGGTGTAACATCCCAGTGTGCTGTGTGCTCCAGATGTATCTAAAGGAGAAATGGTTGCTGTCCCAAATCAGATGTACTAAGAGAAGCAGAAGTGTGGGAATGGAAAGAGAGAAAAACCAGGTGCCTACAGGCTCTGCTCCCCGTAGGGAATTAAATAGCTCAGAGATGAAACTCATATTCATAGAACCAGAGAACCACAGAAGGGTTTGGGTTGGAAGACACTTTTCAAGGTCATCTAGTCCAACATCTGCAACTAGAGCAGGTTGCTCGGAGCCCCAGCCAACCTCCCCTGCAATGGGGCCAGGGATGGGGCAGCCACCACCTCTCGGGGCAACCTGGGCCGTTTGTCTCACCACCCTCAGCACCAACAATTTCTCCCTTCTCTCCAGGCTCAATCTCCCTCTTTCAGTTTCCAGCCATCCCCCCTTGTCCTGTCCCAACAGGCCCTGCTCCAAAATCTGGCCCCATCTTTCTGACAGGCCCCTGGAAGCCCTGACAGGCCCCCAGAAGGTCTCCCTGGAGCCTTCTCTTCTCCAGGCTGAACAAGCCCAACCCTCCCAGCCTGGCCTCCCAGCAGAGGGTTCCAGCCCTCCCAGCATTGCTGGGGCTCCTCTGGCCCCGCTCCACCAGCTCCCTGTCTCTCCTGGGCTGAGGACTCTCGAGCTGGAGCCAGCCCTGCAGGGGGGGTGTCCGCAGAGCCCTGGGAGCAGAGGGGCAGGATCCCCTCCCACTCCCTACTATTTAATCAGACAGTCCCTGGGCACGTTTTAGCAGTGCAGACAAGAACCATTGAAACAGTCTTGCCCCAGTTTGGGTATGGCCTTGCTGGTTTGGAGGATGAGGGAGGTTGGTGTGGATGCTGCCAGAGTGGCCTCAAGCCAGAGAATGGGCTGAGATGTTCTGTGGTTTGCCATCGTAGTTGTACCCAGATAGTTCCTGGAGTAAAAAGCTGCTGTTGTTACCACCACTCTTTAGTCTTACAGATTTACCCAATCATTAAAGTGGTCTTTAACCGTTGTTTTTTGTGAAAGAATTTGGAGATGCAAGGGAGTATTGGAAAGCTCTGAGTGCAAAATTCAGCATAAAATTAAAAAAATATACATGAGGAGATAGCCAGGAAGTGTGTGGAGATTCAGTGTGATGGTGCATCAATTACAGCAACAATATTCCAGTAGCAGCTGGTCAGAGAGTTTCAGAAGGTTGCACAATTCCTTTGAAGCCAGTAAATATGGAAAGTTTTCACTTGGTGTCTGTAGTAGCATCTAACGGAAGAATTGAGGGACAAGTAACTCCGGTGACCTCAGCTGCGTTTTGTGTGCAAGGGGAAAGTGCGATGTGTGAATCTAGGAGCCAGGTATGGATGGAAATAAGACGGCTCTGCTCTACAACTTTAGCTGTAAAGCCAAGGTGGGAAGATTAGGTTGCAGAAATATGTTGGAGAAAAAGCAGCCAGACTTCTACCTTCAGTGGAGATGAGAGTGAGGGAAGGTACGAGTTGGCATTGACTTTGAAGATCTGTGCCTGAAAAGAGCAAAATTAGTTTTTTATTTATATATATATGTCTTAAAAATACGTATCTGGTGGAAATCATGATCTTCAGACTGAGGTTTTGCCGTGATGAGACGGTGGGAAGGGACAGACCATGGGGACCTTCAACTGAGGTGACTACTGTAGCCGCGCTGAGCTTAATGGAACTGCATTGGTTTACATCAATTAATTCCTGTCTTAGAAACTTATTACTCCAAAACCAGTTACCTGCTTACCCTGGTTCCAACTGGAAACCCCCCAACCAAGTCAATTCTTGAGCAAACCCTATGGAGCGTGGACTTTTCAAAGATTTTTTGGTTGGTTAATGACAGTGCTGTCATATCTTATAACACATAGGATCATCTCTGATTTGATTTCAGTAGAAGAGCAGAGCCAACGGACACGAGAGATGCCACGGAGACCTCTTCTTGTTGCCTCTGCTCTGGCCAGGAAAGACCTTTTAGTAGTAAATGTTTAGGAAAGTTCCCTATGAATGCTCCTAATTTTGGGTTTTTTTGATGGTAGACACCTTGGGTGAACTAATTTGTTGTCACCAGAGATAGACACAAAATTAAAGATTCCTTTTGATATGAGGATCTTAGTTATTGGAACAGAAAACCACTAGGCCGTCATTTTATTTCCTTGAGCTTAACAAGTCGAGTTTTCCTCATGGGCAGAAAAAACCCGAATGCCATTGCCAGGTAACTTTCACCTAGTCATCCAAATTAAGTACATTTTATATTTTCTAATTCTCCTGGGTTACTTTAACCAACAGAAATGATTTTGCTCACTCTTCTGCTCCGATGTGTTGAGATTACTTCCTGTGTTCGCACTCTTCACTCAAGTTATGGTAGTGGGAAGAATAAATAGAAGATACTTTTCTGCTAAACTTTAGTCTAGAAACTATAGTCTCTGTTGATCAAATTCTTGGCAAAATATTCTCGTTCCCAAAATAACCTCGCTGAAAAGATCACCTGAATATATACAGTCCGTGGGTTTAGGGGCATTTTTTTCTATAATAATAATAATTCTCCTGCACAGAAATGTAAAGAGCATTTCAAGCTCAGATCACGATGCTGGTTTTACAGAACGGGCTACAAAAAATATCTCCTTCCAAAGCTTTTGCCTTTCTTTTATTCCTACCTGTTCAGCTATAACAATAGTTGGACAAAGTAAATTTTGAAGTCTTCATCTCTTAAGAGGCTGAAATTGTTTAGCTGCCATCTAGCTTTATTTATTCAGTGCCGGCTCATCGGTAAAGTTCTGTAAAAACTTCTATTTTTGCTCTTTCCCGGCATTCTTTTCTGCTGAATTCTTTGTTTCTTGTCATTCCTGCGTCGTTCTACACGAGATCCCTTTATACAACTTAAAGCTTCTTGGATTTCAACCAAGTCCAGGAGCTGCTTTTGAAGGCTGATGCGCAGTCTCGGAGGTGGGGGAGGTTTGGTGTTTAAAGAGCTGAGGCCTGGTGATTTAACTCTTCAGTTGTTTGAACTTCACTAATGTAGATGCTTCATCTTCAACAACTCCTGTCGTGTCAGCACCGTAGGTTTGTGGTTCAGAGGCTTGTGATAGGTCAAGCCAACGGAGAGTGTCTACATAGCTTGAAAAGGAGAAAAGTCCAGGAGAAAAGTCCAGGAGAAACCAGTAAATTCTGGCCACCCTTTCTTGTCTCACTTTCTCCATTGACATTGTTAGATTAGGTTTCCAGGGTCCTCCTCCTGCAGAGTCCTCCTCCTCCTCCTCCGGCTTATCTGAAGGATTGTGTTTGTCTTGGTACAGCCATGTCTAGTCTTGGTTAAAAAAAACCCCACCTCCTTTTCTCAGCTCTATTATAATAGTGTTGATTTGTTTTCTCAGCGTAAGAGGCTCAAGAGGCTTTTTCATTTTTTATGGAGAGACTTACTGTTCAGAGAAGTAACCTTTAAGATCATCAAGTCCAACCATTAACACAGCACTGCCAAGTTCTCTCAGCTCTTTTCAAAGAATTACTCTGGATGTTCTTGTTTGAATGAAGGATTGTTAAAATTTAGGAGATGAATGCTGTCCCTGGCCTGGTGGAAATGGAGTCCTAGGACCACGCTGGATGGAAGAGAACTCCTGACATCTTTAGTTCAACATCCTGCACTTGGAGCAGGTTGCTCAAGGCTTTGACTATTAGAGGACAAGACAGGTCCCACTGCCTTTCTGAGCCCTGCTGCAGCGTTTGTCCAGATCTATGATAAATTTATTATTCTTTCTTTTTTTTTTTCTTGAATTGGAATCTTCCATATTTCAACTTCTGCCTGTTGCTTCTTGTCATTTTCGTTTACGCCTGCAGGAAGGATCTGGTTTCATCTCCCCTACACCCTCCAGTTAAGTGGACAGCAACAAGATCGACTCTTCACCTTCTCCTCTTAATCACAGAATCATTAAGGTTGGAAAAGACCTCCAAGTTCATCGAGTCCGACTGTCTACCCAACGTTATCATGACCACTAAACCATGTCCTGAAGTGCTACGTCTACATGTTTTTTGAACACCTCCAGGGATGGTGACTCCACCCCCTCCCTGGGCAGCCTTTTCCAATGCCTCACCATTCTTTCAGTATAGAAATTTTTCCAGTCTAAGCCTTCCCTGGCACAACTTAAGCCCATTATCTCTTGTTCTATCACTAGTCACTTGAGAGAAAAGACCAACACTCATCTCACTACAACCTCCTTTCAGGTAGTTGTAGAGAGCAATGGTCTCCTCTCAGCCTCCTCTTTTTTCACACTAAACAATCCCAGTTCCCTCAGCCGGCTGCTGCTAAGACATGTCCTCCAGACCCCTCACCAGCTTTGTTGCCCTTCTCTGGACCTGCTCCAGCACCTCAATGTCTTTTTTATATCGGAGTGCCCCAAACTGAACGTGTCACACAAAGCCAATTCTTTCAGCAGCCCCTCATGTGTCCTGTGTTCCAGACCCCTCACTATTTTGGCACTCTGTAGATGACTGTCTGTCTGTCTGCCGACTTACATATGGAATCATAGAATCATTCAGGTTGGAAAAGACCCATGGGATTACCGAGTCCAACCGTTAACCCTACTCTACAAAGCTCACCCCTAAACCATATCCCCCAACACCACATCTAAATGACCTTTAAACACACCCAGGAATGAGGACTCAACCACCTTCCTGGGCAGCCTGTTCCAATGGCTGACTACTCTTTCTGGGAATTTTTTTTTCCTAATGTCCAGTCTAAACCTACCCTGTTGCAGCTGGAAGCCGTTCCCCTTTGTTCTATCACTAAAGACCTGTGAGAAGAGACCAGCACCAGCCTCTCTACAACCTCCTTTCAGGGAGTTGTAGCGAGTGAGGAGGTCTCCCCTCAGCCTCCTCTCCCTCAAACGAACCAGCCCCAGCTCCTTCAATCGCTCTTCCTAAGATTTCTTCTCCAGGCCCTTCATCAGCTTCGTTGCCTCCTCTGCCCTCGCTCCAGCACCTCCATATCTCTCTTGTGTTGAGGTGCCCAACACTGGACAGGTTACTCAACGTGTACCTCTCTGTCTATCTACCTATAGTTTGGTAGCCCTATATAAATACAACCATTATACAAAGGATAATTCTCTAAAGCAGTGGATCAGATGCAACTTCTTTAATGTTTATAAATATGGAAAGGGCAGTGNGTCTCCTCTCAGCCTCCTCTTTTTTCACACTAAACAATCCCAGTTCCCTCAGCCGGCTGCTGCTAAGACATGTCCTCCAGACCCCTCACCAGCTTTGTTGCCCTTCTCTGGACCTGCTCCAGCACCTCAATGTCTTTTTTATATCGGAGTGCCCCAAACTGAACGTGTCACACAAAGCCAATTCTTTCAGCAGCCCCTCATGTGTCCTGTGTTCCAGACCCCTCACTATTTTGGCACTCTGTAGATGGCTGTCTGTCTGTCTGCCAACTTACATATGGAATCATAGAATCATTCAGGTTGGAAAAGACCCATGGGATTATCGAGTCCAACCGTTAAC
>VWZK01000578.1:30377-40833 GCA_013396935.1 Baryphthengus martii
GACAGGACAAGGGGCACTGGGTGCAAACTGGAGCAGAGGAGGTTCTGGGTAAACACAAGGAAATGCTTTTTCCAGTGAGGGTGACAGAGCCTGGCCCAGGCTGCCCAGAGAGGTGGTGGAGTCTCCTTCTCTGGAGACTTTCCAGCCCCCCCTGGATCTGTTGCTGTGTGGCCTGCCCTGGGTGATCCTGCTCTGGCAGGGGGGTTGGACTTGATGATCTTTCGAGGTCCCTTCCAGCCCGTACCATTCTCTGATTCGGTGTGATTCTGTGTGATTAAGCAGTTCCGTACTAACAGCTTCACAGAGTCAAACTGCACATGGGCTACTTAGGTGGAATCCCAGGGCTTGCAAGTCAAGGGGTCATTCTTAATGGCGTTCGAGAGACATTCTGTCCATTTGGTGGTTAAGATAGAATTTCTAATCCCACGTCAAAGTGCTATTTTCCTCTTTTCTGGTGCACGCCTTCCCTGGCTGCCATGTTTGTCTCCAGAAGCAATGCATACAAAGAGGGTGACTGCAGCCATATACTTTGCAAATGCAAAATATCTAAAATTAGTATTTGCTTTGGGAAGCTGAAGTTATGGAAATGGCGTAAAATAAACATAAAGCAAATGAAGAGAAGAAATATTATAAAATATAGAGGAATGTGTGGGGTTTTTTAAACTGCCAGCATCTGGAGTGAGCTTTCAGATGTTAAATACCATATTGTCTTCTTATTACTTTTCTTTTATTCTTTTACCTCGGTTATTAGAAGAACAAATGATGGTGGAATTTAGAGGGTGAGCAGTGAGGATCAGGAGATTGAAAGTAATATTTGCAAGTCCTTAAAGATGAAGGTAGCAGAAAACCAAATGGTTTCCAAAAAGGGACGTTTCGTGGAGTGATTTATCTGAGATGGCATCGCCGTTTGTTGTACAATTTCGGTCTGGTTGCTATGGGAACCAATTTTACTGTTGCAGTGATTGTTAATCAGGATTTGTAGTTATACCATTTTTACCACAAGGCCTTATATCCTTCCGGATTAAATCACAGTTCTCATTGACAGAGGTGTACATCAAACGTTATGGCCGGAAATAAAATCTGACCAACCTTCCTGGGATTTTTTTTTTCTCACCATTACTATGAGCAAAAAGCAGAAGCTGAAGTTAACTTTTACAGGAGCTCGAGGATTCTGCCTCAGTCACATTTGTCACGCTGGCACAATCTGAGGAAAAGAGAAAACACCAAAAAAAAATAATTATTTTTCATTTAAGTGGAAATTAAATCAGATACATTTTGTACATATTGCTCCTTCCAGCATCTCTTAAGGCAGAGTTAGAGCTTAAGGTCATCTGAAGTGAAGAACTTTATATATATTAAGAAAAGGCAGAGCTATTTGTGTTTCTGGAGGGAGGATTCGACACTCAAAAGTTTAGATACCTCAGCAGTGTAAATATTCTGTATCCTTTCAATTCTCCCTCTGGTTTTACAACTGTCCCTGCAAAGAGGGTGTTGGCAGGAACGGGGACAAAAGGGCTGGTGCAGTGTGGGTCGAATTATCCTTGGCTTCGGCTAAAGGAGGATACTGGAGTCAGAGAGTGTGACTTCTGTGGACCTGGGCCTGTCCTGTTCTCTGTAAGGATAATAGAAATGGGAAGAAGAATTATTTCTCTCCAAATTTTTTCGCTTAGTGATCTGAAGAAGTAAGCTGAAGTGCTTGTCTGGACACCGAAAGCTTAAAGTAATAGAAATACGCATTTCTGCTTGATCTTTTTTACATAGTTTCTTTACTACCGAAAAAACCTAAATAAATTCTGAAGAAAGCCATTGGTAAATTGACAATCGATGGAATCCTGCGCTCAAAATCCACAGCAAACTTGAAAACCAGATGCGAATGGTTACCTTGTCCACTCATCTCAGCGGGTGTTTTATGCAGAATCGTATTGATGGCCAATATCGTTCAGCGTTCACTGGAGATCAGTTTTGATGGAATCATTAAACAAAATACTTCTCTTGGAGTCCAAAATTACTGACCTCTGATGGCACAGCTCCAGTTCCCCGCTCCCCTGGTAAGCTCCTTTAACTTGCCCACTGAAAAGTTGTCACCAGACAATTTGTGATGGATCGTGAGCTGGAATTACGTGGATCGCATCGCTCGAGTATTGACTGGGCTGGGGATTATTTTCCCGTCTCCTCTATTACATAAGTGGTGTTTTGGCAGAATTTCTGAAGTGCCGTAACCAGAACTGCCGTTCCCAGATTTCTGTTGATCTGAGAGTATATTGCTCGGCGTGAGACAGCCAGGTAGCGCTCGCTGTGGCATTTCACAAAAGCCCTCCGATTGTTGGCTTTGTCCCCGATCAACTAAATTCACAGCTTCTCCAGGCTCAAGTCAGCCTGGTTGAGCCAGGAACATCTATGTAACAGTTTTGTTTTCACTTCATTGTATTCCAAGTACACTGAGGGGATGCAATATCAAAACATTAGCAAGGTGCTAGTCTCCTTTTTTTTTTTTTTTTTTGATCCCTTTCCTGATTTTCATTCTCCCTTCCTTCTCCTTTTTCACGTTCGCTGCTGCCGATACCCAGCCCCCCGCTATAATTCTGATTGGCTAAATTAATTCTGCAGCATCCTGCTGTGAATAATTATGTTCATCCAGTGTGGAGCTGGATGCCTTTCTCTCCCCCTTCTCCTCCTTGCCTAAATTATAATGTGACAATTGAAGCTCACAGCTGGCTCATCAGAGGTGGCCAGTTTGGGAATTGGCACATCTGAATGTGCCTCTCCGTTAACTCTCTGCCTTGATTGCTTAAGACAAGACATATGTAAACCCCGTGATTATTACCATTTGGTGCGTTTCACAAAGATACTGCTTTAAACTGCAAAGCTGTTGTGTTGGGAGGGGGGAGGGGAAATTACAGGAATTTTTTCCCTTCCCCTCCCCACAGTTCCCTCCAACAATAAATAGCTGTCAGACTTCTGTCAAGAATGAAATTATAGGAGCACATGAGGCCTTGATTACATTGTTTAGGAGAGGTTGCTATTAGCATACTGAAATGAAGTCTAATTTTTCAGTGCTTCAGCTCAGTCAAGAATCAAGGGACACGGGAGGGGGAAGGGATATCATCTACGAGAAAGGAATGATGTAATTCCGCGCGACCGTTCCGTGGCCTCGTCCCGTCGTCGGGGGTTAAAAAACAGGCAGCAAAACGAATAAATATTTTCTGCTGAGCTGTAGAATTGGTTGGGAGGTGAGGCAAAGCTGGTGCATTACCAAACCAAACATTCCCGTTAGGTCTGTCCTTTGTCAACTTTCTTAAAGACACCTCAACAGCAAATCAGTGCATCTTTAATCCATCCTCACGCAGCTTCCAGTTCCCTCGGTCCGATTGTGTTTTGAAGTTGAAAATACCCTAGTTTTTAATGAATTGTTTGCATAATTCGTAGCGTGTTGCCCGTTCGGCTCCCGTGCATCCTCTGCTGACGCAACGGGCCAGCAATGGGCCCTCGTGGCCAAGAGGCCAATGGGCTCCTGGGAGGCATTAAGAAAAGTGTGTCCAGCAGGTCAAGGGAGGTTCTCCTCCCCCTCTGCTCTGCCCTGCTGAGACCATCCCTGGAATACTGGATCCAGTGCTGGGCTCCCCAATTCAAGAGAGACAGGGACCTACTGGAGAGAGTCCAACGGAGGTTACGACAATAATGAAGGGACTAGAACGTCTCTCCTGTAAAGAGGGACTGAGTGAACTGGGGCTGTTTAGCCTTAAAAGGAGACGGCTGAGAGGGGATCTGATTCATGTCTATAAATCTCTGAGGGGTGGGGGTCAAGAGGGATGGGACAATCTCTTTTCAGTGGTGCCCAGCAATAGAAAAAGAAATAATGGGTTTAAGTTAGAACACAGGAAGTTCCACCT
This sequence comes from Baryphthengus martii, assembly GCA_013396935.1. Taxonomy (NCBI): domain Eukaryota; kingdom Metazoa; phylum Chordata; class Aves; order Coraciiformes; family Momotidae; genus Baryphthengus; species Baryphthengus martii. The sequence continues at coordinate 34,268 of VWZK01000578.1, forward strand.
CAACAGGAGGAGAAACTTCTTTGGTGTGAGGGTGACAGAGCCTGGCCCAGGCTGCCCAGAGAGGTGGTGGAGTCTCCTTCTCTGGAGACTTCCAAAACCCACCTGGGTCTATTCCTGTGTGGCCTGCCCTGGGTGATCCTGCTCTGGCAGGGGGGTTGGACTCCATGATCTCCAGAGGTCCCTTCCAACCTCTACCATTCTATAAATCTATGATTCTATGACTTGTGTTTATTATCCAGTCGGCTGTAGGGGGAATGCCCTTGTTGTGGTTTTGTTGTTTACAATTCCTGGTGCTGTGCACACATTGCAGGCTCAGTTTGAAATTCTTTCGTTGCGTCTTCGATGAGTGTCCTACCCTTTCAATATTTTAGTGTCCGTGGCTTCTAAGGTGGCAGTTTTATTCGTCACAGATACATTGCTTCAACTACCTCTGTTTTGGTGAGGTGGAAATAAATAAAAATAGTTTGGACTGATTCCTGAAACGATCGACCCGCAGTTTGGAAAGGGTCAAGATCCATTTGGGTTTGTCGGGACGACGGAGAGCAGCAAGAAGAGAGCAGGAGCTGTGCATGAGGATGCATAAGAATTCTACTTGCCTGAGCTTGAGTTGGCCGCCTGGCTGAGATGCACGTGACATCCAAATCAAGCATTTAGAATGGATTTATACCTCAACATCGTGAATTTGCTGGATGGCACACACTCCGCAGCAAGTTCTTACGGAAATATTAGCCATTTTATCTTCCCAGTTTGAAATGCTCAACACTTTCTTATGACTTAACAGCGTCATCCAGGGGGACGTGGTAATTACAAGGAATTCAATCTGAAATACCCCTGAAAGGAAACAAAATATCTTGCTAATTCTTTAAAAACCCATCCTGAGATCTGCTGCTTTGGAGACTTCTTACCTGGAAAAAATTCTCATGGTTTACTTTCTTGGAAAGCTGGGAGGCTCTCGATTGACTCACGTGGCCTGTGGAGCTCGTTGGCAAAGGCTACTGTGAATGCCAGGAGTTTACCAGAGCTCAGAAGGCATTTAGAGAAATTCAGAGAAGAAAAATCCCTTAAGAGCTGTTAAACAATAAATATTGATGTCTTTAACGTAGATAATTGTCAATGAGAGGATCTATGAGGAGGTACCATGGCGTGCTTCACACTGTCACTACCAAAGGAAGGGACCCAGAGATACTTTTGGTCAGCTCCAGTGTGAATGTTCTTAGGTTTATATGGAATATCGAGCACCTTGTGTTTTAGTTAATATTTACCTGGGGTTTGTCTTTATGTGGACACCAGATGGTTGGTATTAAATTCTAAAGCTTCTCTTGGAGTGGGTTGGACTTTCCAGAGCATTTCTAATATAAAGATAAAAAGACAATTCGAAAGATAGCTCTTGCTAAAATAGATATTATTCATTTCCGTGTTTTAAATGTTTTGGTTGCTTCACTATCAGGAGCAGAGAGTAATGGGGGGAAAAGGAGAGAGAAGGAGTGTAAGGTGGTGTGGAACCAAAGGGCTTTCTAGGTCAAAGCTGGTATCTCCATGTGTGCCCAGACTCCCTTTGAGCATGGGCTTGTCACTAAATCTTTCTTGTAAAGTGGTGAGATGCTCGGTCCACGATCAGCCAACTAACTCCCTTCCAAGTCTTCGTGTAGACTGCGCATTGGGCTCAGCTGCACTACCCTGGGCCAAAGAAGGAGATGGGAACCTTAAGGTGAGTCTCCTGATGACCTGGAACGGATAAAAACCACTCCAGCCCTTGCCTTGCTACGTACTCACAGAAAGCCCTTGGTGGTCAGATGAATTGATACAACCTTGTGATCCCTCACTGGAAGCATCCAACATTAAATAATATTTATTTTGCAATTTCTAAGCTGTCTCGGCCTATGATACGACCGTGAGGCCAAAGCATGGAGCTCAATGACTGAAAATTTACTGTGGTGGCTTTAAGGAACATTTAATATATTTTGGGGGATATAGCTCATAGCTTGGTAGTCACTTCTATACTGCCTATGACATGGGAGCCGTGGGGAAAATTAAAATAAGGCAGCAGGGTTTGGTTCTCCAGTATGCCTGAGGCTTGTGAAGTGGACTTGGTAGTTCTGAAATACACCTTTTACATCCATCGTCCTGAGTTCTGGCTGATATTTGGGTACGACCTCCAAAAGCACATTGTGTTATCACTGGGTCAGTTTACTAGGAAACGTATATTGTGCAGTGAGGTGAAGATCGTTCTTGAAATTGGTGTGTAAGGGCCTCTCGAAATGACGTAGGGCTCCAACAATTGAAGTGATTGTTAAACGAACAAAATTTCAGCTCCATTGAAATCAGAGGGCAAAGCGAGGCTACCAAAGGGCAAATTCACGTTGGAAAACAACGTTTTGATTTCAAACGGCAAGATGAACTCAGGAAGTAGAAAGAATAATAATAGGTACTAAATTCTTAATTTTTTAAAAAAATATGTTTGTTTCATTTAGAGAATCCTAATCTAATGAATGAAAAATTCTGAAGAATTCTACATAACATGTCCAAATTCTAAAAATCCTTGTGCAAGAGCTAAGTGATATTTCTTGCTGAGCCCTGTTTTTCATGGATTAGTTCTTCTGAGCTGTTTGAAACTAAAGTCTCCTGAAATAACGTCAAGGCAGACACCTTAGCCAGGCTGAAACCAATGGCAGTGTTGTTGCTGATGGCAGGAGACACCAAATATTCCTCTGTTTGAATGAAGAACTCACAAACCAATGTGCAAAAACCGAACCAAAATTTGGAAATGGAGAGGATGGTGGTTTTCCTGCCTGTGGTGTCTGAAATTTGAATTGCACTGGTGTGAATGTGCTGCGNTCTTGGACTTCTTACAAGTCACTGAAGTTACAAGTTTTAAAGAAGTTAATCAGAAGAATAGATCCATTAGACATTTTGAGTTCTTTGTTAAAAAAATGGGAGTGTTTAAACTCCTGTTAGTAGCTGCATGATAGAATAGAAGAAGAAAATGATCTTCTAACACAGCCAGAGGGAAAATTGTTATATCCTTGATTTCCTGAGAGATGTGAGTTGCAAACATAAGTACCCCAGCGTTCCTCCACTTGGGACAATACTATTGGTTAGCTAATCAATGAGAACTAAATATGCACCTCAGAATTACGTAGTTTCTAACACATTACATTATATCAATGGCAACAAACCAATGGAAAGTGCTTTAAATGCATACAACTAATCAGGAATTTAATACATGCTAATTGTGACCAAAATTTCCATTCATGTGTTGATACCTTAGAGCGTCTCCGAGGATGCAGAGAAACTTGAAGTGATCGTGTTCATCATGATCACACCAAATGATCTCTGAAACACAATATCAAGAAATGATGGTAATTTTTTGCCATTTGACAACGTTTTCTTGTTGCAGATGGACTTCATCTCTTTGTGCGTGTAGATATGTGCATGCATATATCTATATATCTCATAGAGTCATCGATTCATAGAATGGCTTGAGTTGGAAGGGACCTTCAAGATCATCCAGTTCCACCCCCCCTGCCACGGGCAGGGACACCTCCCACTAGAGCAGGTTGCTCAGAGCCTCATCCAGCCTGGATTTGAACACACCCAGGGATGGAGCACCCACAGCTTCCCTGGGCAACCTGTTCCAGTGTCTCAGGTCCCTCAGAGTAAAGAACTTCTTCCTAATGTCTCATTTAAACCTCCCCTCCTCTAGTTTCAAACCATTGCCCACAGGCCCTTATAAAATGTCCCTCCCCAGCTTTCCTCTAGGTCCCTTCAGATCCTGGAGGCTGCTGAAAGGTCTCCCTGGAGCCTTCTCCTCTCCATGCTGAACAGAACCAACTCCCTCAGGCTGTGCTTATAGGAGAGGGATATATAATCACATATAGAATGCCTGGCTTGGTGTGTCCCAGTTCTAGGGTGGCTTTAAGGTGATAGTTATTGCCAAATCTCTCTCTTTTTTTTCATAATGTCTTTTTATCATCTCCTTTTAGAAGACACAATCAAAATTTTTAATGTGTTATAAAAGATCTGTGCTGGAGAGGATTAGATGGTGGGTTAGAAATGGCTGACAACAGAATAAACATGATTGTGTGTAGGATCTTTTCTTGGGAGTTCAGCAAGATTTGTGTTCTGAAATACTAGCTGGAAGTGCTAACAAATTGTAATTTTCCCTTTGGAAAATGATTCAATAATGATTTTGAGCAACCTGGTCTAGTGGGAGGTGTCCCTGCCCATGGCAGCGGGGTTGGAACTGGATGATCTTGAAGATCCCTTCCAATTCAAACTATTCTATGGTTCTATGATTCTGTGATTCTTTGATTCTATGATCCTCTGATTCTATGATAATAATAAGAATTTGTATCACTATCCCTCTTGCTACATTCCTTTTATTTTGCCTGTAGACCGTGGTGAATGTCTTTAAAAAGGCAAAATGTAATTAAGAAACCCACAATTGCAGACTGGTAGGGGTTGGAAGGGGTCTCTGGAGACCATCTAGTCCAACCCCCTGGCTAGAGCAGGGTCACCTAAGGTAGTTACAGAATATGGCTCTCCAAATTAATTGGAAATTGAACACTTTACAGGATTTTAAGTGATCTTCCCCCGCTTTCTAAGAGATTCCCTTGATCACCAAGCAGTGATGGAAACATCATTCCAAGGAATGCCTCTGACCCTTTGAGGTTAGCAAATCTACGAGGAGGGCTGGACAAAGGATCTGGGGAACTACAGGCCTGTCAGTCTGACCTTAGTGCTGGAGAAGGTTATGGGGCAGATTACCTTTAGTGCCATCACGAAGCGCGTAGAGGACAATCAGGTGGATCAGGCCCACTCAGCTGGGGTTTATGAAAGGTAGGTCCTGCTTGCCTAACCTTTGCTCCCTCTGTGACATGGTGACTTGCTTAGTGGATGAAGGAAAGGCTGTGGATGTTGTTCCCTGGACTCCAGTTAAGCTTTTGACACTTCCCCACAGCCTTCTCCTGAAGAAACTGGCTGCTCATGGCTTGGAAGGGCACACGCTTCACCGGATAAAAAATTGACTGGATGGCCAGGCCCAAGGAATGGTAGTGAATGGAATTAAATCCATTCCTTCTGTGCTAGGCAGAAAGTGTCTGAGATCCATGGGAAATAGGTATATATATATATATTTCTTTATTTTTTTAACAATGCTGTCCATGAGAACAGCAGCGTTTCCCATAGTAACAGAAGCCAATGAAAAATAAGCTTCCACGTGAGCTGAACAATTTGAGGGTTTGACTCAGAAGGAGACAGCTTGTGGACAGCAATCTGTGCTCTGCACGTTTCAGTGCTCTCAGAAGCAATGGTGTCTATTTTGTACTTCAATATATGTGCCTAAATAAATATATAAAATAGTCCAGATTGTTTGAGGAGACACTCTGATTGATACACATTCAGCGATACTTTTGATCAACTGGTAGTTTTCATGTATTGATGAGCATATGCAAATAATCCCTTTTGGAGAAGACTTACAAAGTTTTGGTATAGAAAGCAGCATCCTTTCATTTGATTTTATTTTGTATTTACTCATTTGTGAACGAAGGTGACATTCTGTATAAAACTGTATAAAAAGGTGGAAGTGCCTAACTAGGAAATGGATCTCCGAAAACTAACAGAATCATGGAATTCTAACAGAGAGAATTTTGATTGGAAGAGATCTTTGAGATCATCAAGTCCAGCTGTTGACCCAACACTGCCAAGTCACCCCCAACCCATGTCCCTCAGCACCACATCTCCATGACTTTTCAGTCCCCCCAGGGATAGGGACTCCATCACCCCCCTGGGCAGCCTGTTCAGGGCTTGACAATACTTTTAGGGAAAAAACATTTCCTAATATCCAATCTATGCTCCATGAGGTCTTTTCATGGAAATAATAAAATGAAAAAAAAACCCCACAAATAAAGGACTGTAAGTGTCACTAAGTAAAGAGAGTTTGTCTGGGAAAGGAGAACAAAACTGCAGTATCGAGAACAGTGAAAGAGAGAAAGCATGAAAGAGAGAAAGGTAGAAGAGAAAGAAGAGAAAGAAAAGAGAGAAAGAAGGAAGGGAAAGAAAAGACAAAGAAAAGAGAGAAAGAAAAGAGAGAAAGAACGAATGGAAGAATGAAAGAGTGAAAGAAAGAAAGAAGAAAGAGAAAGAAAGAAAAAGAGAGAGAAAGAAAGAAAGAGAGAAAGAGAGAAAGGAAGAAAGAAAGGAAGAAAGGAAGAAAGAAAAAGAAGAATGAAAGAAAAAGAGAGAGAAAGAGAAAGAGAGGAAGGAAGAAAGGAAGAAAAGAAGAAAGGAAGAAAGAAAGAGAAAAAGAAAGAAAGAAAAAGAGAGAGAAAGAAAGAGAGAAAGAAAGAAAGAGAAAGAAGAAAGAGAAAGAAAAAGAAAAAGAATGAAAGAAAGAGAAAGAGAAAGGAAGAAAGAAAGAGAAAGAAAGAAAGAGAGAAAGGAAGGAAGAAAGAAAGGAAGAGAAAGAAAAAGAAAGAGAGAAAGAAGAGAGAAAGAAAGAAAAAGAGAGAGAGAAAGAAAGAGAAAGAAAAAGAAAGTAAGAAAGAAAGAAAGAAAAAAGAAAGAAA